>PVKB01000712.1:84494-615859 GCA_004027205.1 Ctenodactylus gundi
GAGAAAATTACTGGATGATAGCAGTTTGGAAGAGAACTCCCCTATAATGGTGTATGTACGATCGCGGAGATGTTAATTGTATTGCATTAATATTATGTGCTGGGGAATAATCATGTTGTCATGATTTAATTTGGATTAAGCATTGGGAGTCTTGTTAAATACATGTGTTATCCTTGCTTGATAGTCATGTTATATAGCATTAATGTGGGCCAAGCATGTTATGTATGTGCATAATTACATTTAATGCTGTTTGTACATTACATATGCTCTATATACATTAGACACTATGGGGAGGGAGGAAGGGAAGGAGGGAGGAATGGTAACTACTGGGCAGCCTGTACTATGCTGGAAACATCTTTATTTCTCCTTAATGTTCCTCTAATTTCCCATCAAATCAGCCTTTTTTTTTTTTTTTCCTGGAGACAAGAGTCTTACTCAGTTATTACAGGCTGGTCCTGAGCTCACAATGTAGCCCAGGCTGGCCTTGGACTCATAGCGATCCTTCTGCCTCAGCCTCCTGAGTGCTGAGATTACAAGTATGCTACCATGCCCAGCTTATGTGATGCTGAGTAATCGAACTCAGGGCCTTGCACTTGCTAGGCAATCATTCTAACCATTGTGCTACTCTTCCAGCCCTCTAATCAGCTTTTAACTCTGGGGAACTCTCATTTACAGTCTTTCTCCTTTCCATATCTATCACCAGCATCTTACCTCATTATTGACTTTTTTTTTTTTTTTTTTTGAGACAGGGTCTTGCTTTGTAGTCTGGGCTAGTCCTGAACATACTGTTACCCAGGCTAGCCTCAAATTCAAGGCAAGCCTCCTGCCTCAGCTTCCTGAGAGCTGAGATTACAGGCATGGGCCACTATGCCCAGCTAATCTGTATGTGTTGCTGAGGATTCTACCCCAGGGACATTGAGCTATACCCCAAATCCCTAGCTGTTACCATTCTTGAACGGAACAGCAACAACTGACAGGTAGTATCTACTGACTAATTACTCAGTTCCAGGCAGTATGACACGTACTACCTCAGGTGATCCTGTAACAATCTATGTCAGAGGGACAATTAAAATTTCTACATTAAGCTAGGCATGGCAGCAACGCCTGTAATCCTTGCACTCTGTAAGACTGAAGCAGGAAGACCACAGTAGCAATGTGGAAAGACCCTATCTCAAAATTTTTTAAAATATAAGCCAGGTTGGCAGCACATGCCTGTAATCCAAGCACTTGGGAGGCTGAGGCAATAGGATTGCCACATGTTTGAGGCCAGTCTGGGCTATCTACTGAGTTCAGGACTAGCCTGAATAGAGCAAGACCATGTCTCAAAAAAAAAAAAAAAAAAAGGATGAGCTGAGCTGAGGATGTAGCTCAAGGTAAAGAATCTTTCTTCAAGCCTTAGTTGCTCCCCCTCTCCCTCCAAAAAAAAAAAAAAAAAAGCCTACTTTACAGGCAGGCATGGTGGCTCACACCTGTAATCGTAGCACTCAGAAGGCTGGCTGCTGTGGGGTCAAAGCCAGCCTACACTACATAATGAGTTGGGTTAAGGACTCGCCTGGACTACAGAATGAAATGAGACCCTGTCTCAAAAAAAATTCTACTTTACACATGAGCTAAGGCTTAGTCACCACGTCATGGTCACAGAGAAGTCAGCTCTTTCCAGTGCTCCAACACCAGTGGTGCTGGAGAGCTGTTGCTGGGGAAGGAAAGGGCAAAATCCACTTCTCCAGCAACTGAGGAATTAAGACATATGATCACTTCCTAAGTATAACCTGCTCCTCCAACACATGAGAGGGAATTCCCACACAAGATAATCACACTTCAGTCCTTAATCAGAGAGGATGACCTAACCTGAAGCCCTTATAACAGACATGATATATCAGACAAGAATACATTCAACTTTACTTGGGACTAGGGAAGAACAAATTTAAACTAGTACCTATTGCCTACAGGCTTCTTAGAAAGTTAAGTGCTGATCCAAATTGATAAGGGGATGGCACAGCAATTAGAGAGCCTGCCTTGCAAGCGCAAGGCCCTAAGTTCAATTCCCCAGCATCACATGAAGCTGGGTGAGGTGGCACACACCTGTAATCCCTGCACTCAAGAGGCTGAGGCAGGATTGCTGCAAGCCCAAGCCCAGCCTGGGCTCCACAGTGAGTTCAGGACCAGCCTGGGCTATACAGCAAGACCCTGTCTCAAAGAAGAAAAAAAAAGATGATAAGGAGAATGTTCAGCCCTTTCAGTGATAGTATAAATTTAATTATCTTGGCTTGTTTTAAAGGCAAACTGGCAAAACCTAGGAAAATTTTTAATGCACAGATGCAGCTAGGCTAGATGACACAGGCCTGTAATCCCAGCACTCTGGTAGGACGAAGCAGAAAGCTCACAAATTCAGACCCAGCCTGGATAACTCAGTGACTTTGGGAGACCACGTCTCAAAATCTTTATTTATTATTTTTTGAGACAGGGTCTCACTCTGTTAAATTTTTTTTTTGGGGGGGGTCTCACTCTATAACCAGGCTGGTCGTGAACTCACTATGGAGCCCAGGGTGGCTTTGGAGTCAAGGCAGTCCTGCCTCAGCCTCCCAAGTGCTGGGATTACAGGCATGTGCCACCATGCCCAGTTTATGTGTTGCTGGAGAACCCAACTCAGGTACTAAGCGCTTGACGTAGCACTTGCTAGGCAAGGGCTTTAACCATTGAGCCATTCCTCCAGACTTCAAAATTTAAATTTAAAAAATGGACTGAAAAAAGAGTGTGTGTGTGAGAGAGAGAGAGAGAGAGAGAGAGAGATAGAGAGAGAGAGAGAGAGAGTGTGTGTGTGTGTGTGTCAGTCTGAAGGTCCTGGACTCCATCCCCAGAATCACTAAAAAAACAAAACAACAAAAAAAGGGGTACCAGAGGAATAGCACAACAGTTAGAGCTCTTGCCTAGCAAGAGCTTGGCCCTGAGTTCGATCCCCCAGCACCACATAAAGTGGACATAGTGGTGCGTGCCTGTAATCCCAGCACTCAGGAGGCTGATGCATGAGGATTGCCATGTACTCAAGGCCAGCCTGGAGTATATACTGAGGTCAGGACCCACCTGGACTGTAGAAAAAGAACCTGTCTAAAACAAAACAAAAACAGGCCCTGTGACCCAGTAACTTCACTTCTATGGAACTGTATGTACTAAGAATAAACATACATACAATGTATCCCAAGTAATGTTAACTTAATACAGAAGCAACCAGAAACCACACACATAAATAACAAGAGTACTGATAATGAATTACAGTGCATCCATGCACAGAAATGCCAACTCCACAGCCAGTAAAAGGACCAGAGGTCTGCAGACAGCAAAACAGGCATGCTCCTTGATAGACTAAGACAAGAGCTAGTTTCTGAAGCAGTTGGAGTCAGAAAAAAAGGTTAGGTACACCGCACACCGAACAGAGGCTTCCAAGGCAGCAGGAGAGGACACGTCCAGGGACAACTGTCATTTTTCATGATACTGATATCTTCCTGTTGGAAATTTTATAAAGGCTTGTACTATCTAGTAATATTTTTAAACTTTTTTAAAAAGATGCTGTGTCCAAGATGACCCTGGGTAAGGAAATGTTGAGGGGCAAAAGGGCTTTTTTAAGCTGAGCGTAGTAGTGCACACGTGTTCCCAGCCCTCGGGAGGCTGAAGCAGAGAACCGCCCTGAGTTCATGGACAGCCTGGGCTAAGTAGTCGGCTAAGACTGACCTGGGCTACAGAGCAAGAAAGGCCTTGCCTCCAAAAAAGGGGGCGGGAGGGCTTTTTTGAACAAGATAGACTGAGGCAGAGAGCAGAGGTTTTGGTACTGGGAACTGAACTGAGACCTGCAAATGCTAGGCAAATGTCACACTGGAAATGCATCCTCAGTCTTTTATTTTTGAGACAATGTCTAAGTTACCCAGGCCAGACTCAAACTTGGGATCCTCCTGGCTCAGCTTCTGGAGCGGCTAGAATAGACAAAGGCATCAGACCCAAGCCTCCCACCCTCTTCTTCCCTCCTCTGGCAGTCAGAGAATAAAGTTCCCTACATAGGGAGAGAAGTGTGTTCTGGTGTGGGGATGAGGTTTCACAACCGAAACACCTGGGAAAGACTCACCTGAGAAAGTGTTGTCTGCAAATCGTAACAGTAAACTGCTCTTGCCCACACCTGTAGGAGAGAAAGCACCAAGGTAAGCAGGCTGGTGGGGCCCTTCCTCTAGCTCCATCTTACCTGAGGAGATACTGCCCAAATCCCAACTCTTAAGTTCAGAGGGTTCGGCTTCTTCTCAAGGCTGCTTCCTGTCTTCCCAGCCAGCCAGACACCAAAAACATCTCTTCTAGTCAATCTTTGACCTTTTCCTTCATCCTCATGTAAGATAAGCTGCTCTCAAATCCCCTGGGAGGGCTCAGAGACCAATGCCCAGGCCTCACGCTAAGGGCTGCCCCAGGAGCCCAGAGGGAGTTACCAGACAAGTGAGACAAGCAGGAGGAAGGTCAACCAAGTAAGACCAGCCCTCCAACTGTATCCCAACCATGGTCCCAAAAAAGTGCATACCAGCTATAGGACTTCGGTGTTCAAATAGTTTGAAACAAGAAACTGAAGAGCATAAGTTGGGTGTGGTGACACACACCTGTAATCCCAGCACACGAGAGGGTGGGGAAGGAGGATTGCCATGAGTTTGAGATCAGCCTGGGTTTCATGGTGAGTTCAGGACCAGTCTGAACTACAGAGAAAGGCCCTGTCTCAACCAGAAAGAAAGAGAGAGAGAGAGAGAGAGAGAGAGAGAGAGAGAGAGAGAGAGAGAGAGAGAGAGAGAGAGAAATTGTAGAGCTACACAGAACCTTCAAGATTATCAGGCTATCCTGCAAGTGAGGAAACAGCCCCGCACAGCTAGAACCAAGTGCCAGCCATGTTTCCTGGGCAAGACAGAGCCAGCCAAGTAGGTAAGGTGGGAGCACTTGCCCTACACCTATCAGGCCACCAGACCCTGTATCCAAAGGCAACTTCACTTAGTACACTGGCTTCTGGCTTTTTCTTCCACAGATATGTAAAACTCTTGTAAGCCTTGCTTCCCTTTGCCCTCAACACACAGCAAGTGTGGCCTGGCAACTGTCCCTATCCTGAGTCCTCTTGCCCCATTCCCAACCCCCACCACTCCTACATCCACCTGGATCAATCAACCTCAGGAGGGAAGAATTAACATGCATCAAGTTCTATCTGCATGGCGAGTACTCTGATGCACCCAGAATTCCAATGACATCTCCTCAGGCAAGGAAGCCATGGCTCCAAGAATCTGAGCAGTTGACCTAAGATGCATCCACAGGAAGCTGCGGGGTGAAATCCAAACCTAGGGCCCTAAAGCACCTCCGACTGTCTACTGTTGGGAAACCCTTATCCCTGTCTCAGGAAGGGAAATCAAGCAACCCCATGGGGCTCCCAACTCTTACTCCTATTGCTATTTGGTGGAAATAACACTAAAGCTAAAAAATCTTAACCTAGGATCTCATAAGAGCCCTGAAGCTACGTGCAAATTTTGAGCACGTGTACCTACTTGTGGAAGAAGCCCACAGCTTTAATCTGATTCTCGAAGAGGGCATTGTCCCTCCCCCATCCCCCAAGAAACCAAAGCTACAAACCACTGCTTCAGAGCACAGCTGTGTGTCTCTTAACCTAACCCCCAGTGTCCACTTTGGGCCGTCAGTGCCCTCTAAGGACCTCTTCTTGGGACTCTGCCAAGAGAATCATCCAGGATGCCCAGAAGAACTTGTTTCTGAGTACACTTGGTCCTACCTTTCCAAAGACAGGCTGGGGGCGAGGCTCTCCGAGCAGGCAGGTACTCACCGTGGTACCTGCTGCTCAGCCCAGGCAGGCAGCACTCTGCAAGTACCACTTCCTCATTGCTCTGCCGTGGGGCTTCCTGCTAAGCCCAAGGAGAGCCCAAGTTTTGGGCTGGGTCCTCGAAGCCTTTTCTGTCTGACACCAACACCCCACTGGTGTTGTCGCCTCCTTGCTTCCTCCTACAGCCTTCTGAGTCCCACTTACTCAGCTAAACGCATGTCTGGGCCACTAGGCTGTGAAATACTTCGGGATGCAGGCCTTGCCTCACTCATCCTGCACACTTCTATGCTATATGTCAAGCCTGAGCACTTAGGTGCCAACAAAACACTGCTTCATGAATTTCTGACTGAATGAATGCCGATCTTACTGACAGCTATGCGATCTAATGCTATTACTGCAGCATTAAGGGTAGACAAAGCAGTGGTTTTCAAACTTTTTTGCAGGGGGATAAAGGTAGCAGAATCATGTATTTAAATAAAACTTTATCTATATCCATATATCTACAACAGACAGAGAATACTGCTCTCTACAATGACACAGCAGAGGCCCCTCAATTTACCTCCACGCTCCTCTGCCAGAGCAGCTGAAAACTACTAGCCTGCAGAAATACACTACAATCACCACATACACCACTGTCTTGGAACTGACACCAACCCGACACTGCTCTCTCTTTGAGAGAAAGAAACCCACTGCGACGTGCCATCTCCCAAATATCCCTGCAAGAGGCTTCCTCAGAAAACACACTACCACATTTACCGTACCACACTGGCCTAAGGACGAAGCAGAGGTCCTACTTTACCCACAGCCAAAGCTTCTCTATGGCCACATGAGGCATGAAACGCGGTCACTCCAGCTCCATCATCTTCCACCCTGCAAGAAGCACAGGACCAGCAGCACTGGCTCCTCCTGGCAGCCGAGAGCCGCCCCACTCCGCCATCACCATGCTCTCTGGCCTGCTCCCTCCAGTCCTCATGCTGGCCTCACTAATGTCTTCACCCTGGCCTTGCTCCCCCACTGGGCTCTGTGTGAGTTCTGACCATCCGCAGGCCTTTAGACCACCAAGTAAAGTAATCTGAGTTTTAATCCTGCCTCAAAAATTTCTTTATTGGGTAAACTTAGACAAGTCACATCACTTCTCTGAGCCTCTGTTTATAGGGTTTTAACAAGATCTCTGGTGGCCACTCTAGGCTGTAAGAATGAAGACATCTGGCCCAATGGATACAGATAAAATGTTATAAAACAATCCAGTGTCCTAAGAGCATGAAAGAGAATGTAGCACCACAGGTATAAAGAGATGCAAAAGCTGAGGGAATCCATTCCAGATGTATGTACAATATGGCAGAGTGGGAAGAACTCTAGATCTATAAAGCAAGAAACCAATTCTTTGAGGGCCAACTGTTTGTCAGCCCCACACCGGCTGCTCTCACACAAGTTATCAGAGATGGGCATCAACTCCTAGCATTGTTTCTGACATTGTTTCTGGAGTTTGGGCAAACCAGTGACCTCCTCTCTACCTTAGTTTCCTTATTTGACAAACTATACAGGCAATCAGATGAGAAAGTGTCTACAAAATCATTTGAGGGCTGGAGGAATGGCACAGCGGTTAAAGTGTTTGCCTAGCAACCACAATTCCCTGGGTTCGATTCCCCAGCACCACATAAAGCTGGGTGCGGTGGGCATGCCTGTAATCCCAGCACCCAGAAGGCTGAGGCAGGAGGATTGCCAAGTCCAAGGCTAGTCTAGACTTCATAGTAAGTCCAGGGCCAACATGGGCTACAGAGTGAGACCCTGTCTCAAAAAAAAAAATTATTTTTTTGATATACCTTAAGGAGGCTCAGCGTGATGAGCCTCAGCTACAAATCTTACTTTTAACTTCCAAGGCTACCATCATCCAGGCTCATAAGTGTTTGGGGTTTGATACCAGCTCACTGTCAGGAAAAAGCAAACAGCACAGCAGCTCTTCTCCGCAACCCAGGCCTGCATGCTCAAATCGAACCAGAAGCCAGGCCACGTAACTCTTGACCCAATGAGTCTTCTCCAACATCCAACTTGAGTGAAAAATCAATGCACCATACGAAATGCACTGTGAGCAAACAGGTCAAAACCATACCCTAGGTTTCCGAGAGAAGAAAAGCCAACCAGCTCCCTTTCGTTTTTAGACATCAACACACAAGCATCAGCTGTCTTGCATAGGAATAAAGACTTCTGACCATGGTGGGCTGACTTCAATTCCAAAAGGAGAGAAAGTATGCTGCTGGTGGTCACCAAGAACCAAGGCCAGAGTAGAAAGTAAATCCTGTGAAGACGTAAGCCTCAGGACCCGGGAGAGAGCCAAACACCATGTCCACCTGCAAGATTACATAGCTTCCCTGGTTTTCATTCATTCAAACCACAACCAATCAGGTCTCCATCTTTATAACCCCTCCCCCAACCCGTTGCTCTCCCATCTCAGTGACTTGCCCCTTACATCTCCCTCCACCAGCAAACCACAGAAACCTCAGCCAACTTCCACCTGATTCCAAACCACCAACTACATCCCAATCCAGCTTCACAAGCGAGACCTACACCACCCCCTTCCATGACCCATCTGAGACGCTATCACCCACCTGTCCCTTGCCTCCAATAGCATCACTCTCACGCAACTCGGGCTCGGTCTATAAACTTCGCTGCTCCCAAGCCCCTCTCCTGGACATCCTGTAATCTTGGGACCCTCGTCTACACTCCCATAAACCTCCTGGGGGCTGCCTCCAGTGACCTCTGGGTCACCCCATGAACCCCCGTTTCAACTGTCTTACTCCAAACACTCCTCAAACTCTCCACCCTTCCCGGTATCCAGTCTAACACCTGATGTTCATTCATTCTACTAACGCCCATTAAGCACTTACTGGGTGCCACCTACTTACTTTTCTACCAACTGGAGATGGAGCAGCCCTCTGAGCTAGGACTCCTCAAGAAGTACTTGGTGATAACAGTTCTGTGATGCTGGCTAAGTCCTCCTCAAAACCCCTCTGGTATCTAGGAGGGTAACAGCAAACATTTACCGAATACTCGCTGTGTGCAAAGCACAGTTCCCAAACACTGCGTGTGCACTATCTCACTGAAGGGCCACATCAGACCTGAGAGGTGGATCTACTTTTATTCCATTTTACAGATGAGGAAACTGAGCCGTGCTGAGACACAAAAACAACTCTGCAGAAATATGCTGAAGCGCTTGACGTGTCTTGCCTCGTTTAAACCTCACAGCTATCCTCATGGGGCAGGTGCTGGGAATACCCCTTTCATACAGGGCTAAATATCAGAAAGGATATTTACGATGAAAACAATAGCTAACATTTACTGAGCCTTAGTCTAGGCCAGCTCGGGCGCTAAACATTCTGCCGGCTTTATCTCACCAGACACACCACCCGGCGAGGTAAATCCCCATTTCTCAGGTGCAGAAACTGAGGCTCGTAAAGGTGAAGCAACTTGCCCAAGGTCACACAGTGAAGAAGCCGGTCGTCCCGGGACTCGAACCCTGCTCTTTCCAACTCCAGAGATCGCGCGACTTGACCAAGGTCACACGTGAGGGAGGCGCAGCCGCAGGAGCGGACCCCGCGCGCTCGGCCCCCGCCCGCGGCCCGGCTCCGCGACCTCCCCGCGGCGCGGCCCCGAGTCCCTCGACGCGCCGCCGGGGCCCGCGGCCACCGGGCAGCCCCGCCCCGCGCGGCCCGGCGCCTCCCCGCCGCCGCCGCCGCCGCCCCAAGGCTCCGGCGGGCCGCGCCCGGCAGGGCCCGCGCCGCCTCCGGCCGCTGCGGCCCTCACCGCTGTCGCCGATGATGAGCAGCTTGAAGAGGTGGTCGTAGTCCCGGGCCATGGCGGGCGGGGGCGGGCGGGCGCGCGGGCGCGGTCGGTCCTAGCCTCGCGAACCGCAGCTCCCTCCGGGCTGCTCCGGCAGCGGCGGATCCACTTCCCGAACAAACAGCCGGAACTGACAGAAACACCTCCCTCCGCTCCCCCTCCTCCGCCTCAGCCGCCGCCGCCGGTGCCGCCGCCTCCCTCCGCCCCGCCCCGCCCCGCCAGTGCGCAGGCGCAGCGCCTGGCACCGCCTCTGCGCAGCCGCACACCCGGCGGCCGCGCCCTCGTCGCGCACGCGCCTTAACAGAGCCGTGGCGGGCGCGGGCCCGTCTTCCTCCTGTCTCCCCGGCGGGAGTTGCCGCCGCCCCCAGCGCTCCCGAGGGCTGGCGGGACGGAGCCGCCGTCCAGCTGTCGCAGGGGCCTGGGGTGCGCGAGGGGCCCAGCCGGGGCCGCCCTCGCTCCCTCATCTTCCGAGACCCGCGCGCGCTGCGGAGAGGAAATGACAGGCACGCAGCGCCGGGGCGGGGCTCGGCCGAGCTCCGGCTTCTCGGGTCCCGGAGCGCGCGCGACCGTGGAAGCGTCTGTGCGTGGCGCCGGCTCCGCGGACCGGCTGCCGCGTTAGGACTGTCTTCGCCCTGGGAGCCGACGCAGCTGTCCCGTGTCGAGAGCTCTTCCGAGCCTCGTGACCCGCGGCACCTGCGTTGTCTCGCCGGTAGAAAGCGACAGGGCAGATCCAGAACCGGAGGAATGAGACGCACCCGGGCTCGGAGAGCACTCCCTCCTCCGGCTTGAATTTCACGCCACCTACCTGTGGAAAATCGTGTGGTTAGGGACACCTGGGCCCCTGGGAGCTGAGCGGTGCTTAGCTTAGCCTCCCCTCAGGTTTTGCCAATTTTAGAGCGACTTCCCACCAGCCCTACCCTTTAGAACTGAAAGCAGCAGCATGCCGCTACTGTTGACCTCGCCCCGTAGAACGGAAATTAAGTTCTTTAATTCGCTTGTAGTATCCCTGAACCTTTTCTGTTTTCTTTTGTTGGGGGGGTTATTTTGTTTTTGACCGAGCATTGGGCCCCGGCCCTTTACACTGAGCTATAGTGCCATGCTGTTTTTCACTTTTATTTTGAGACCGTGTCTCACGAAGTGCTAATTTGTCCAGACTGGATTCAACTTGTGATCGTCCTGCCTCAGCCTCCCAGAGTGCCGGGATTACAGGCTTGAGCCACCTGTTCCGGGCTTCCTGTCCCTTGCCAAATTTCCTTTTTAAATTTATAAAAACAATGCTCGTGGTTTGCAGACACACACAGGCTGTGTGCAGTGGCACACACCTGTAATCCCAACTACAAAAGAGGCTGCAGCAATACAGCAGGAATATCGTAAATTCAAGGCCAGCCTGTGCAATCCCTGTCTCAAAAAGGGCTGGGATTTAGCTCAGTAATAAGGCATCCCTATATGCTGTTCCCAGTTAAGTACTGGAGCAGGGGAGGCAGGAGACACGGGGTAGGGAGGGCGTAACTGAAAAGTTCAAGTTTTTCCTTCTGAACCATTCTTCATAGGTAATCACCCCTAATAAGTTTCTCAAAATGCTTAATATTAGTGATATATATATATATATATATATATACATATATATATATATATATATATATCATGCCCTTGCATGAATTCCCTATACCTATATAAACATACATAAGTATGCACCTTGCTTTTTTATTTTTCTTATTTATTTTTATTTTTTTGAGACTGGTCTCAACCCTGTAGTCCAGGCTGGTCCTGAACTCACTATGTTGCCTGGCTGGCCTTGAACTCGGGGCAGTTCTCCTGTCTCAGCCACCTGAGTGCTGAGACAGCATGCCACGATGCCCAACTAATCTTTATGTGGTGCTGAGGAATCAAACCCAGAACCTTGCTTATGCTAGGCAAGCACTTTAACCACTGAGCCCCTTTCTTTTTAATAATGTGCTTCTAGCAGGTGCATGGCATGGTACTATATTAATCATTTAATCACCCTGCTCTAGACATTCGTGTAGTTCATTTTTTTGTTTTTGTAAACAGTGTTGCAGCTGGACCCATTGGTACAAGCCTGTGAGCCCAGCACTCTGGGAGCCTGAGGCAGGAGTATACCAAATTAGAACCCAACCTGAGCAACTTTTTTTTTTGTAGTGGGGACATCAAGCCCAGAGCTTTTACACTGAGCTACATCCTGAGCCCATTTTTTAGTTTTAATTTTGAGACAGGGTCTCACTCTGTAAGAAGACCTTGTCTGAAAAAAAAAGGAGGGGGGGGGCAACAGAGGTAGCTGAGTATGAAGGCCCTGGGCTTTATCAGCAGTACTAAAACAACAACAAAAATTGTAGCAGCTGGGTACTTAGCTCAGCAGTTAAAGCACTTACTTAGCAAGCACAAGCCTGGGATTTGATTCCCAAACTCCACAAAAGGCCGACATGGTGATGCACACCTATAATCCCAGCACTCAGAAGTCTGAGGCAGGAGGATTGCTGAGATTGAAGCCAGCCTAGGCTACATAATGGATTCAGGACCAGCCTGGACTATAGGGTAAGATCCTGTCTCTAAAAAATTAAATTAAAATAACCGCAGGCAAGATCATTGAACAAACACATGGAATGTCTTTACTCCAGTCTTTTTTTTTTTTCTGGTTTTTGGAGACAGGGTCTCACCCTGCTGTCAAGGCTGGTCCTTAACTTCCTATGTAACACAAGCTGGCTTCAAACACATGGCAATGCTCTTGCCTCAGCAAAAAGATCCCAGTGCTGGGATTATAGGCATGTGCCACCATGCCCCGTTTAGGCTCAAGGCTTAGAGTGTTTTTGTAAGGCAGTCAATCGGTTTGGTGATTTCAGATGGGCATGGCTTATAACGTACTGGCTAAGGAGCTACACTTGTGCTCTTGACTGAAAACACCTTGGTCTGGGAAGGTTAATGCCATCACTTAGCAGTTTTAGGAAATAAAGGGAAGAAACGTCAGCGTAGCCATCAGACAAGCACACAATGGATCACTCCGTATCGTCTCGGCAGCCTGTTCTGGGGTTAGAAAGACCGGTTTTGATGCCAGCTTTGAAATCCTGGCCCCACCCCTGAAAAGCTTTGGACTAAGTCATGTCACATTATCTTGGATCCCCACTTTCCACCCAGAGTACTGTAGTTGTGGAGGGTATGTTTGTAAGTGACCTAGCATACATAGGTCTGTGGCAAACAGTAACTAATGTTAAGATCATTTTGCACTGACTCACAGTGCCAGCCACTTCCTATTGTAGACTCTTGCAGACATTTTCAAGGTGGCCTCCTGATACTACAGCTACAGAGTACTTCTGGGAAGCAAATCATAATTGGCCATTGTGCAGATAAAGTCCTAATTTTTTGTGGCTATGTCATCTGGAATACAACAGGCATAAATTCTCCCATTTATTCAGCAACTAACAAGTGTCACTATTTTCTATATGCCATGGATTGTACAGGACATAAAAATAGAACCCTTTCTATGAGTCTGCAGTGGCATCAGTGTTACCACATACTCATGGGGCTGGAGGAACAGCTCAGTGGTTAAAGTGCTTGGCTAGCAAGCGCCAAGACAACAGCTAAGTACCCGAGTTCAATTCCCCAGCACTACTTAAGCTGAGTGTGGTGGCGCACGCCTGTAATCCCAGCACTCGGGAGGCTGAGGGAGGAGGATTGCCATGAGTCTAAGGCCAGCCTGGCCTCCCTAGTGAATTCAGGCCAGCCTGGGCCGCAGAGCAAGCCCCTGTCTCAAAAAAAAGAGGGGGGGAGGGGGGTGGGCAGAGGTAAAAAAAAAATACTCATGAGAAATTAAAAATACATGATCATATAGCAGAAGAGCTGTCAAATAAGCTGTCTAGACTTCCAGAGCGGGAATGCCATCACTGTTCACTAGAATGATGGGAAAAAGATTTCATTGTAAAGATTTCATGATCACAATGGAATATGAGAGAGCACTGAATGTCAGGTATATTTAGACAGTCGCTGTCACATCCTGTGAGAATAATCAATTTCTGCTTGGCAGGGGAATTCCCTACAGACCAGGATATGTTCCTGGCATCCCCAAATGAATCTCTGAGCACATTTTTCTCTAAAAACATTGTTTTACATTTACTTCAACCACAGCTCAATGAGGAGCTTTGTTCTACTGACTGTCTCTCCCTCATATTCTCTCTCTCTCTCTCTCTCTCTCTCTCTCTCTCTCTCTCTCTCTCTCACACACACACACACACACACACACACACACACACACACACACACATGCACACAACCTGATCAGTAGGTACCAGGGATGGATGGGAAACTTCATTTTTTTTCTTTTTGTCTTTCTTTCTTTCTTTTCTTTTCTTTTCTTTTTTTTTTTTGAGACAGGGTCTCGCTCTGTAGCCCAGGCTGGTCCTGAACTCACTATGGAGCCCAGGCTGGCCTTGGATGCAGGACAATCCTCCGGTCTCTGCCTCCTGAGTATTGGAATTACAGGAGTGCACCACCACGCCCAGCTTTATGTGGTGCTAGGGAATCAAACTCAGGGCCTTGTGCTCGCAAAATAAGTCCTTTAAACACTGTGCCATTCCTTCAGTCCCAGGAAAATTTTTTAAACAACCAAATTACAGATAACCGTTTGCAGTATCACCTGTTTGTACATTAAAAAAGTAAAAAATACAATGAGGCTGCACCAGAAGTTTTTGAGCCAAGAATAAGAGCCAGGTGGTACCCATCTGTAATCCCAGCACTTTGTGAGATTGAAGCAGGAGAATCAGAGTTCAAGTCCAGAATAGCAAGACCCAAAATAAAAAAGGGACAGGGATATAGTTCAGTGTGATGGCCCTCTGCTTGATCAAACACACACACACACACACGAAAAGTATTACTTTAACAAAATAATGTGGCATGTGAGTGCAGAATGGGTTTAAGCTGCAGAGCTTTAAACATTACTACTGAGGGCTAGAGGTGTACCTCAGCAGTCAGAATGCTTGCCTGGCAAGTATGAGGCCTTTAGTTCAATTTCCCAGCACCACATAACAGCTGAGTGTGCTGGCACATACATGCAATCTCAGCACTTGGGAAGCTGAGGCAGGAGGATTGCTGTGAGTTCAAGGGCAGACTGAGCTACGCAGTAAATTCAGGACCAGCCAGGACTTAATACTGAAGCCAGGCCCAGTGGCACAGGCCTGTAATCCTGACACTCTGGGAGCCTGAGGCAGAAAGATTACAAGTTTGAGCTTAGCCTCAGCAATTTAGCAAGACCCTGTCTAAAAGTTAAAATGTGGAAAGCCAGGCATGGTGGAGCACACCTGTAATGCCAGCACTAGGGAGGCTGAGGCAGGAGGATTGCCTTGAGTCCTAGGCCTGCGCTACATAATGAGTCCAGGGCCAGCCTGAACTACAGAGGGAGAACCTGTCTCAATAAATAAATAAATAAATAAATAAATAAGAAAAAAAAAAAAAGAAAAAACCCGTGGGCTGCGGATCTGTAGATGTAGCTCAGTGTGAAGAATGTAAAGGCCTTGGGCTCAATCTCCTATCACAGACACACACATACACACACACAGAGGAGATACTGCTGAAGCTCTGGTGTGAAGTAACAACAGGAAAGGAGGACAAATGCAAAAGACAATATGCAAATAACAGCAACCAGATAAAGCAGCTTTATTTGCTTAGGATACTGGGATCACTGGGTGTTCACACTGAGCTACATCATCAGCCCATCTTTATCTTTACTTTCTAGGCGGGTTTTCACTAAGTACCACTAGCAGGGGCCTAGGGCTTTCCATTTGGGCACAGGAATTCTCAATGCAGTAACACTCCTTGGGCCAGTTTTTCCAGTTTCCCAAACTTTGTCAAGGACACCCCCTTCCACTCAGCAAGTAACAGGGACCCTCCTGACAGAAGTGACAGGGAAAGAGAATGTGAAGTTGTGATATATATGTTCACAACTTCCCAAACTTAAGTATTGTGTATCACAAACACATACTAATAAAAATAACTCTTGAGAGAGAGAAAAAAAAAGGAGGTGCTCAGAACCATCCAATGAAGCAGTCTAATCTCCACCCATGTTTGTTTTTGTTTTTTGGGACAGAGTCTCGCTCTGTAGTCCAGGCTGGTTCTGAATTCACTATGTGTAGCCCAGACTGGCCTCAAACAACAGCAATCCTCCCGCCTCTGCCCCTGAGTGCTGGGATTTCAGGCATCTACCTTCTCTGAAGACTGAAATCAACTCACTCTGCAGAGCCACACGCCAAAAATATGATTAGTTTTTGTTAAATTCACCTTCCAAATTATGTGTATAGAATGTTCCTGATGCTTGGTGACCAGAGAATCAAGAAATAGGGGTTGCTGGGTCTTTTTCTAGTTCCTCCGCTAGCTGGCTTCTGACCTTTGCCACTCCTTTCTGAGCCCCAACTCTGCTCTTCCAAAATGAGACAACTGCACGGGAAGTAACAATGCCAGCCAAGTGCCTTCCTGCCTAGGCACAGCAGAATCTTCTATAGGCTAACACCTGTCCTTCAGCACTCTGAACAGTCAAACCATCATCATCATGTCATGAGTCTCCCAAAGAAATGTGATTACAAGTAGCTCTTGTCTTTTTCTGTTTTTTGAAGCAGGGTCTCTCTGTATAGTCCAGGCTGGTTGCTGGTCTTGAACTCACTGTGTAGTCTAGATGGCCTCAAACTCTCAGTAATCCTCCCTCCTCAGCTTCCCAAGCACTAAGATTACAGGCATGTGCCACCATGCCTGGTTTACGTGGTGATGGGGAAATGAACCCAGGGCCTTACGCTTGCTGGCAAGTGCTTTAATCACTGAGCTACACCCCTAACACCTTTTTTTATTTCTTTTGAGACAGCGTTTAGCTCTGTAGTCCAGGCTGGTCTTGAACTCACCATGGAACCCAGGCTGGTCTTGGACTCACTGCAATCCTCCTGACTCAGCCTCCTGAGTGCTGGGATTACAGGCGTGCACCATCAAGCCCAGTTTATGTGGTGCTGGGGAATCGAAGGCAAGCTCTTTACCCACTAAGCCATTCCTCCATCTCCCCATTTGAAGTAAGATAAGATATTCTGAAATCATGGGTGTCAACATGATTCTGAAATTGGGGATAAACCAGGTGTGGTAGTACATACACTTGTAATCCCAGCACTCTGGCAGGCTGAAGCCGACTTCAGGTTTCAGTCCCACCTGGGCAATTTAATGAGAAGTTGTCTTAAAATTAAAGGCTAAGGATATAGCTCCATGGGGGGAAAAAAAAGCCTTGGGTTCAATCCTTAGCACTGCAAAAACCAAAATATAAAATACACATGAAATTTAAAAATACAAAATTCAAGAATTTCATGATACATCTCTGTCCAGCAATATATTCCTGGATGCCTGGATCCCTGTACTGGGACACACCACAGGTGTTAACAGCATCTTTCCCTGGCCATCCTTCATTTTACTGATGCCATCCACAAGTGCAGAGTGCACTGCCTATCCAAATGACAGCTCAGAGCTGAGGATGTAGCTCAGTGGCAGAGTGCCTGCCTGGCACACTCAAGGCCCTGGGTTCTATCAGTACCAAAACTAAAATAGAGACACCCTACAAATGACAGCTCAGTGAGACTACTACACAAACAAGGCAAAGTGCCAACAGCATGCCTCAGGAACATTCTATACATATAATGTGGAAGGTGAATTTAACAAAAGGTAGTCATATTTTTGGTGTGTGGCTCTGCAGAGTGAGTTGGTTTCAGAGCTTAATATTAAGAAGTAAAGTTAAGGTACAAATCTGACTTCAAAGTCTCTGTGGCTCCAATATACCAGTTTTTTTTTTTTTTTTTTTTTTTCTCCCTGAGACAGAGTATTACTCTGTAGTCCAGGCTGGTCATGAACCCACTATGTAGCCCAGGCTGGCCTAGAACTCACAGTAAATACTCCCGTCTCAGCTTCCTGACTACTGGACTTACAGGCATGTGCCACCACATGCAGTTTATGTGGTGCCGGGGTATGGAACTCAGGGTCTTGAGCTTGTTAGGCAAGTGCTCTAACCACTGTGCAAGTCCTCCAACTCTATACCAGACTTGTAAAGCAATATATGTACATTTCCTCCAAAATCTTTTAGAACCTGGACATTTTTAGACTGTTTTCTTTGTCCTTATTACTCTTAGAAAGGTTTGACTTAAGATACATCCATACAGAACCACATTTAGAAGAAAAACATTCCTAATTATTTTATTTCAAAATCTATCAAGGCAAAATGCCTTCAATTTCCTGCATCCAAATCTGTGTCAACGCTGTGCTTCCCTGCCCCTCTCCGGAGCCCTCTGGCATTGCACTGTAGATGGGGAGCTTACCTGCACGTCTCGTTCCCAGAAGAGGCATCTGAACTGTGACACACTATCCCGCATTTTAGGATTGCCTTGCCACCCATGACTCAAGAGGCTGTTAGTCAGATGAAGGGTTAGGAATGCCATTTACAGTTTTCTGAGACTTGCAAAGGGTGTACCTTTCTTGTCACTGAGACTTTCAGATACATGGAAAGAGAAGATGGAACAGTCTCTGGCAAATCAGTGGAAATGAAAGTCTCCTCCCCAGGCCCCTTTTTTGAAAAATAGGTTTTTGCTCTGTAGTCCAGGTTGGTCCTGAAGTCACTTTGAAACCCAGGCTCACCTCATGGCAATCTTCCTCCCTAGGTCTCCCGTGTGCTAGGGTTACAGGTATGCCCCACTACACCTAATTTTTTTTTTTTTGAGGCAGGGTCTCACTCTAGTCCAGGCTGGTCCTGAGCTCACTGTGTAGCCAAGGCTAGCCTTGAACTCACAGCAATCCTTCTGCTTCAGCATCCCAAATGCTGGGATTATATAGACTTGCACCACCACACCTAGTTTATGTGGTGCTGGGGAATCAAACCCGGGGCCTTGGGCTTGCTAGGCAAGTGCTTTAGCTGCTGTGTTATTCCTCCAACCCCATGGTTAATTTTGACATGGTGCTGGGGAAGTCATACCCAGGGCCTTGCACACACTAGGCAAACATTCTAACCACCAAGCTACACCTCAGCTCCAAGTGAAAGTCTTTAAGAATAAGCTAACTTCTCAGCTTGGCTGGTGTAGGAAGATCAAAGTTGCAGCTCACCCTGGGCAATTTAGCAACTTAGCAGGACCCTGTCTGAAAATCAAAATGAGCTAAGGATGTGTGAAGGCCTTGGGCCCACCCCCCAAGAAAGAGTAATTTCTCTAAAGACTTTCCCAGTCAGCATGCTGGAAATGTAGAATTGCTTTTGCACAGCCTGCAGAGCAGCTGAGCAGGGCCTGCCAGGAGTGGAGCCCCTGAGCTTGTCATCTACAGCTGCTCATCCCTCTACCCAGGGTGTGTGACGTGTGCTTTTGTTTCCTGTGAGTGCCGGACAGGAAAGGTCTGGAAGCCTTTGAATTGCTCTAAGGAACGAAAAATGCCGAAGCGTCACTCGTCAGCTCAGTAGAGGCGAGAGAAAGGCTCCTGTACCCTCTGGGGAGACTGTAATTCATTAGCCATATGACCCTGGGTAGGTGGCGTCCGTGGCTCCATTTCCTCCTCTGGAAAACAGTAACAAGAAAATGTACTACATAGGACACTTCAGAAGATTAAATGAAACTATGTCAAATGCTATTTGTTAAAATTACTACCACTACTGCCTAAAAGACACTGAGGACAGTAGATTTTTAGAGTTCTCATTCCAAATTCCTCATTTTACAGATGAGGAACCTGACCTAGAAAGATTAGATTACTTGCCCAAAGCTGAACAGCTCTACCAACTACCAGGACAAATAGCTTTTGCTTCTCTGCTACCAAGTCCTACTTCCTCCAGGCTTAGTCTGGGCTGCCGTTTCCAAGACTGCTATGATTCTGGCCTGACAAGGTCCTTTCTGCCGATTCTGCTGTCATTCTGTGACAGCCCTTTGCTGATTGCTTCTTGACAACTCACACCCGCCTTCCAGACAGAGCATGCAATTCAGCTTGCTCCGGGAGCCTTGAGTCATCTCCGTCTGTGAATCAACCTCCAGCCATTTATTCTGAACGGAGCTCTCCTCCTCCTCTAGTTTCTAGAATTGGGAGCTGGTGTTTTCCCCTCTGGATTAATGAGTCTTCCCCCTCGAACCATGTCAGGGTGCCTTCTCAGCTGCACACTAAGGACTGAAGCCAGAAGAGAAGGTAAGCATCTAACCTAAGACCCTAGTAGGAAACCTGGGCTCAGCAGAGGCTCCCTAGCTGTTCCCCCAACAGAAACTTCCTGCACCTCCCCACCCTGCCTGGGAGAGGTGAGCACACACATAGACAGCTTGCTGGACAGATGCCCTAGGCAGCTGGGAGGATGCTGATGACCATCTGAATCCCAAAAGCACAGAATGGTTACCATAGCAACCAAAAATTGAAATCACTGGCTGCTTGACTGGGGACCAACTCAGCTTACCTCTCAAGGTGACTTCTAGCCTTGGGATTCTACAATTACCCCAAGCCAACTGAGACCTGGTTTGCTACAATAGGAAGTCCTCTGACATACAAGCTTTGGGTATAAAAAGCAAGGATTTTATCAGAAGCATCTTAGAGCTCACTTTGTCTTATTCATCAGAATTGTTGAGTCACAGACTTATTTTCCACTTCTGCTACATTATTAATGAGCAAAGCTTTGCTTTTTTGGTTTTAGTATAGCGTTTTATACCTTTTTACCATGTGATTTTGCTACTGCCAGTGTTTATTTCTCTTCCTTTTACAGGTTTGGCTGAGAGAAACAAGTGTGTATATAGTACTGAGCCCAGAGCTATATCCTTAACCCATTTTTAATGTTTTTTTTTTTTTCACTTTGAGACAAGGTCTTGCTAAGTCAGTAAGTTCCCCAGACTGGACCTGAACTTGAAACATTACCATCTTAGCCTCCTAGAGTGTTAGGATTACAGTACATGCAACTAGGCCCAGCCTGGCTAATCACTTTGATAGAGGTTTGATCTGTATGGCAAAGGAAACGTCCCAGAACTTGTGTCACTATGGCTCAGTGGGGTGTGCTCTACCAGACAGGATGTGTATGTCACGAGCCTTCTAAGAATCAGGAGGAAGGAAGTCATTCATAAAGGAGACAGATGCTGAACTGCAACTCTGGCTTCCTCATACAAGTCCTTGGACTGCAGGGATGTTACTTAAAAAGGAATGGGGTTCTCTACAATTGGACCACCAGAAGCTCCCTACCTTTCCAAGTTGGGACAGAGCTGGGAAATGCTAATGTAATACCCCCTTTCTTCACATTTGGGAAGGTCCTCGTCCTAACTACATACTGACCTCAGGATAGAGAAGTTTGTAGGAAAAGATAAAGACTTCCAAAAGCAGAGCAGTGATGTCCAGACATCACAACACAGCTGATACTTACAAAAGCAGTTGCAGAGCTTTCCTTATTCTTGATGCAGGAAGCATCAAGTGTTTAAAGGATGTTTGGAGACTATTAAAAAAAAAAATCTGCTTCTAAAGAGATT
Source organism: Ctenodactylus gundi (assembly GCA_004027205.1). Taxonomy (NCBI): domain Eukaryota; kingdom Metazoa; phylum Chordata; class Mammalia; order Rodentia; family Ctenodactylidae; genus Ctenodactylus; species Ctenodactylus gundi. The sequence continues at coordinate 105,648 of PVKB01000712.1, forward strand.
AAATCAAAGCCTTTATTTAACATTCCTCCTTCAAACAACCTGCATGTAAACCTATACCCTCCCAGGTCTGGGAACTGCCAGAGCTCTGTAGGTATCATCTTCCCCTGACAGGGGTCAGATTTAATCAGGCTGCACAATATTGAAAAGCCAAGCCAAGACACACCACCTGGGCAGAGTTCTGCAATTCTGTGCCCAACTTGGGATCTCAGCAAGGGATGGCAGCACTAGCTCTTGGACCAGAGCTTAAGCACAGGAGAGGAGCAACCTGAAGTTCAACAGGGACCTTGTCCTGGACCTGACAGTGGTGCGCTGGCTGGCTGGCTGCCGGCCACCATTCCCCGAGGCTTATATATGTGCTTTTCCTTCTCTTCTCCAAAGAAAAGGGTGGAAGATGGAAGAGGCAAACTTCAGTTGTGTGTGGGTTTAAGGCTGTGGCTGTAGTTGGCTGACATAACACTTTCTGGGAACGTCATCTCCTAAGCTCCCCATCGGAACAAACGTATTTTCAAAAATGAAAACAGTGAACAAAGATGTGGAGCTAAACACTGTAGCAATGCGCAGAGCTATCACGTCAGAATGGTGTCATCCACCTGCTCCGTGGAGTCAGCCTGGCTGGCCATCTTCTTCAGGGACCTTCGGTTGCACTCATTCAGTGCCTCCAAGCTGGCCACATCCAGGATCTTGGAGACAGACTGTGAGGAAGGACGGGTATGAGGAGACACAGTCAGAAAACACTGCTTTGAGAGCTGGAAGAATAGTACAGTGGTTAGAGCTCTTGCCCAGCAAGTTCAAGGATCTGGGTTAGATTCCTCTCGGCACCATATAAGCTGGGTGTGGTGATACATGCTTATAATCCCAGCACTTGGGAGGAGTAGGGAGGTGGGTTTCTGTTGAGTTTCAGGCCAGCCTCGACTACATACTGAGTTCAGGTCCGGCCTGACTAGAGAGCAAGCCCCTGTCTCAAAAAAAAAAAAAAAAAAAAAAAAAAAAAAAATCACTTCAGATTCTTTAGTCAAATCAAGATAAAGATGGATGCTAACCTTAGAACCAAAGCAACAGATGTGGAATTTGGCAAAATAAGACAATCAGATGGGTCCAAGTATAGCTCAGAAAAGTATTCTATGCTTTCCCTAAACTGAGGGAAAAGAAATTAGTTTTCAGTGCTTTAAAGACTGCTGGCAGCAGGAGCTGAGGAAGGAGGGCTCTGAGCTTCAACAGGGTAGCTATCCTGGGTTCGATGGCAAATGTTTGACTGCCGTGGGAGATTTCACTTGAAGGGCTCTGTTGCCAAAAGAAGTTAAAAAAAAAAAAAAAAAAAAACAAGAAATGTCATCCGAGCCTCTATCTGCTCCTAAAAGCTAACACACACATGGTAGCAGAGAGAGATGCATACAGGGGTAAGAACCATCATGAGAACAGCAAAAGGAATGCCCAGAGAAAGCCCGGGGAGGCCTCCAGGCCCAGGCTCCCACCTGAAACAACTCCTCGCCCTGCCTCATCTTGAGCAGGTTGACGATCGCCTGATCACTGTAGGCCCTCACGACAGTGTTCTTATCCTTGGTGTTATCAAGAAGTGCTTTTAGGATGGGCTTGATGGCCTGGGGGTCCAGGGGAGGCAGTGGATCCTTATTTGCCCACCAAATCATCTTCTCAGCCACCAACCTGATGTCACTGGATGGGTTTTGCAGACACTGAGAAAAGGAACAAATAGATACATCTATTTTATTCCTCAAGGAAGCTGAGATTGCCAACTTGATATTCTCCATTGTGGACAGATCCCACTGTTCCCTTCCAAAGCCATCCACTCCCCCTGAGATACTGACAGGGTCATCTGGCCCCTATCTACCTTTCTCGTCTCGTCCCATCTTTTCTCATGCCACTCTCCCCTTGGCTCATCATTCCTGGCCCAAGTGGGGTTTTCGCTTCCTCAAATAAACCATGTTCCTTCCTGACCAAGCCTTTGCTCTCACTGGTCCCAAAACGTAGAATGTGCTTATCACCGGATTCCCATCAGCTAGTTCCTTCTCATCCTCCAAAACATGGACTTTGTCTAAATCAGAGCCTTCCATGTGGTCTCCAGGGATCTTGTCTGCCATGTTTGTCCCCCAGTATCTAGCCTATCAAGCTGCACAGTGGGTACTCAGTAAATAATAGTAAGTGAAGGCAGGCTGGCGGCACATATACATGCATTGACTGACGGAAACTCTGAGTAGGGAGTTCTGTGTCTACACAGAGGTAACAACCACCACTGAAACCTCATGGAGTACAAAGTCCATGTACATTATTGCTGTCACCTGGAAGCTGGTTCTAGAGGCAGTGTCCAGTATGGCCCCACCTCACTGAAATGTAGATGCTGTTTCTGATTTCTGTATACATTAATGTTTGAGAAAGTGAGTTGAGTCCCAAAGTCGGATTCCTTGGATTTTCTTATTGGGAACTGACACAATACCCACCTGGTAAGTGCCATGACAACTAAGGAAGGAAGGCAGGAAGCTCTGAACCTGTCTCTAATTTTACAAAGCCAAGGTGCCTAAAAAGAATCCCTGAAACAGTGGCTCTTAACTTCATTCTGAGTCATAGGTCTGAAATTTTGACCAAAGTCTGAAACTCAACCCAAGAAAAATACATACAGAAATACTTGGCCCTTTGTTCTCAAGGCTCCAGAAATCTCCTAGAGACCATCCATGGTGAACTGAAATCCAACGAGCCAAGAGCACATTTCCACTGTTCTTTGGTGCTGGGACCTTTTCATGAGCCAGCCTCCGGGGTCTCTGTCCCCACTTACCTTCACAAACAGGCTAGAGAGTTTGGTGGGCAACTGTCCTCCTCCTGTCTCAATGTGGTACTTCATGAGGAAGCCCATGCCTCGGACCCCACTCACAGCAATGGGGATCTGTGGAGAAAGGAAAGAGCTACACAGCTCACAGGCATCTGGCTCCAGCCCAGAGCAGCAGGGCCTGGTGGGCTCTTGTCTCCATCTTACCCTTTATTACATCACACTGCATGTTCTTTGACAGCTCTAAGCACATGCTGCCCTGGTGGTTGGGCAGACAAAGTAAACGGTTCCTGCTCAGCCACCAACAAGAAGCATCTACATATTCCAGCCCAAAGTCTTTAAGATGATGAAACTAGAGCCCAAAGGGATCAAGCACTGGTTTCAGGACACAGCAAGTTATGAACAAAGGTAAAACTAGAAACCAGGCCTCTGTACAGTACACCTAGATGGAGAAGTCCCCATGTACTGAGTGAGCAAGGTGATGGCAGTGGAGTTCTAGCTAGGAAAGTAGAAGACGAAAACCAGACCAGATGCCTGAGAGCCTTACCCTGTCCGCCACAGCATTGCTGAGGATCATGTCCTGAACTTCATTACTGTATCTGCCTGTACAAAGTCTGCCAGAAGCCACGTTCACAGCTACAGAGAGTGCTAGACTTCGGCCATGCCGAACCATCCAGTCAATACCAGACACATCCGCTGGTGGAAAGAAGGATACAACTGAGGTGAACCTGGACTTCACCGTGTACCTTTACCCATACTGCCCGGGAGCCCACCATCCCTACCCAAGACCAGGTACAGACTTGGGGCCTGGTGAAAACCCCAGGCAACACGTACATGATCTCCCTGCTTTTATGACAGAAAGGTATCACAAACCACTCCCAGGTTGTGGCCATGTTCTCAGAGTATGGATATTCAAAGGTACAGGACCAATGGAGACTCTACTTGGATTCAGCAGCTGGATACAGGAAAGGTAGCCAAGGTGCTACAAGATTTTCAGAAGAGGAAAGGAGACAGGTGCCCAGAACTTCTCCCCCACAGCCAAGAAGTTTAACTACTAAAAGAGGAACCCCACTGCCCACATACACACAAGAGACCTACCCAGCAAGTACTGCTGAAGGACAGTGCTAAGTTCCTCTTCTGTCAAAAAGGCACACAGTTCTCCGAGGCACCCAGCGGTGGAGATGCGGGTATTGTCCTGACAGGGAAGAAAGGGGAGTGAGGGGGGTGTGGGCAGTATCATCTGCTCCCCAGGAATGAGGACAAGCAGCATGAAGGGCCCAAGAGGGAGGGCAGAGAGGAGAGCAGAGCACAGCACTTCAGGAATTCTATTACCAGTCCTCATGCTTAGGCTCATGTTTCTAGAACCAGATCAGGACTGCCATTCACTATAACTGCCATTTGGTGGGGAGTTAAAAATTATACACCCAGCACTTCATTTAATTATAGAAAGCTCCAGTGTGTGTGCATATGGTAATCATCATCACAATAGCAATAATAACTGTATTTACATAGCACCTTTATTCTCAGGAAGTCTGAATGCTTTACATTTACATCTCAGTTACTATCAACAGCCCTGTCAGACAGAAGGGGCACAGCTGGGAAAGACCCTGGCACAGCGGCGAGCCACCTGCCCACGGCCACCTGGGAAGCTGGCTAGAAAAAAAAAAATTTTCTGAGCTCCTTTCCCCCACACTTTTGTGTGTTATGCTCCAATGACTCCCTGTTCTCTCTGCTGTGGCAGTCCCCTAAATGATTTGAATCTGTCTATCCAAGGAAGTCTAACGGAAGCTCATATTCAAACCAAGGAAGATGGAAACAGGTAAGCATTTTCCATTCACTTCAAGGCCAGGTATACAAATGGCTGCTTGCTGCTATTCCTGGCCTGCTGACTCTGGAACTCTGAGATAGGGGATTTCTAGTTGTGTACTGTATCATTTTTTAAATTTAAAAATATTTATTTTATTGAAATTCTGCTTTATTAGTTGAAAATCATAATTTGAACAATGTTGAGCACTGTATTATTAATAACTGCTTACAACAAATAGCCCTCCAAACTAACCAAGCAGATACCTATAGGAAAGCTAATCTCAGGCTAGCACTTTGGACTACCATCTTCAAAGTCGAAGTTTCTAAGGGTAACGGGATGGAAAGCCAGCAGTTTGGGTCTCAGTTCCAAGAAGTCCAGGTGACAAGTAAGGCTGTGACACCCACTCTCTCCAATGTGAGCTATTTTAAGTTGTACTGTGGTAAAATGTAAATTTGTTTAAATATTAACTTTTACTTGTGTTGTGCACGACCCTGTGAAAGCCTTGGTAGACTGTGACCAAAATGGGGTAGACACTTCCGTATATACCTGGAGATGCTGGGGATGTTCAGAGAGCAGGCAGCTGAGGATAAGAACCTGACTCACAGAACCATGATAAGCACAGCAGCAACAATGGTGTATGCACACAATTAGGTCTAAAATCATAGGAAGCCAAAAGCCCTCTCCCCCATGATTAGCCCTACAAATTGTAAATTAGGCCAACATAACAGAAGGCCATCTGTGAGAGGGAAAAGAGAAAACTTTTATTCACAGACTGAACCCTCCCCCTACCCCCAATGACCTGCTGCAGTGCTGGGCAGCTAGTGGGTACTTAGCAAATGCTTCTGGACTAGGCAGGGCTAACGGAAGTGGGTACAAACAGGAGTTACAGGGCCCAGATTCTGGTTTTGACTCAACAACTGGACAGAATGTGGTATTGTAGTTTGGATCTGGAAAGTCTTGTGTATGTGGATGTTACGGATTATCTATGGAATCACTAGCTTCAGGGCCTGCAGCATCTGCTGGCAGGAGAGTGGGGCCTGGTGGAGAGGGCTGGATTATGGGAGCATCGTGGATTACCAGGTGTGTAGTAGAAGACAGGCTATGGCAGATTATAGATTACAAGCATGTGAATCACTTTATAGGCCTGTGATGGAACTGGGGGCTTAAACTTGGAAGGCTGGACCCAGAAGGGGCTGATCACTAGGACAGAACCTGGAAGTATACATGCTACTTCCCCCTTTCCTTCTGGGACTTGGCTTCCTGTTTGCAATGCTGTGAGGAGGTGGCTCCATCACTGCCTCTGCCTTGTGCTTCCACTACTGCCGGCTGCCTATGGTTTCACTGTGACCCTCTGAAACTATGAGCTAAAATAAATCTGTCTTCCCTAAAGCTGTAGATGTCTGGTATTTTCTTCCAGCAACAAAAAAAAAGTAACCAAGACGTGTGACCTGAGATACGATTTACCTTCTAAACAGTGATAAGACTTCTCACTGGACATATACTATAAATTGAGACAGTTTTACTTAATTTCTCGAGGTCTGTGACCATGAGGCCTTGTTCTCCTACTGCTGTGGCCCTTCAGACCTACAAATATTTCCTGAGCCAATAAACTTCACTTTTACAGAGGAGGAAAGGAGGGCCGAAAAGACAAAGTGACTTAAGACTAGGATGTCAGAGTTGGTGACGGACCCAGGAATCTACTTGTCTTATTTATAAAAGCGAATCACTGGGCTTAGTGACTCAGCAGTACAGTACATGCTGACATATGCTTATCTGGATCTGATCCCCAGCACCAAAACAGAGAAAAGACAAAAGTCAAATACAAACAAGAAAACTCAAGGATCATCAATATCAAAAATACCTGCCCAACTCCCTTAAACCTGAACAAATGCTCAATAAACCACACAGATGTAAATATTAAATATCATTAACAATCATTCTGAACACCTGACAGCTGTGCCAAGGTCTTCTAGTACAATACAGAGAAATGACCAAGAGAGATGGGAAATGGGTATAGCCCTTAGTCCAGCCATCCCCATAGCTGTACCTCATCATGTCCCAGCATGCTCAGCAGGAGTGAGACGATGTTTTTCCGAATCACTGCATCCACTTTGGCGCCTGCTCCTTGAATCACAAACCTCAGGGCCTGCAGCATAGTATCCCTATGGAATCGGGGACACCAACACAGTGACATAAATCCTGACTATCCCAGCACTGTCTGCTCATCCGCACAATGGCGGCCTAGAATAGCTGCTTGGACTTCTTAAGGTTATGGTACTCCCATGGCAGCACCTCACCTTACACCTGGGTCCTCCATGACTCGGATTCCATTGAGCAGTTCTGTGAAGAGAGGATCCACCTTGATGTGAATGGAAATGAGCTTCCCCAGTGCGTCAGCAGCTTTCAGGCGCACACCCCGGTTGGAGTCCTGTAGGGCTTTGGTGAATGTGGTCTGCAGCTGGGGCAGAAAGGGCTTCAAGGCAATACCAACCTGAGGGAGAAATCCATATCTGAAAGTCAGAGTTATGGGAAATCCCAAGACCAGAGTGTGTCACAGGCATGAAAGCAAACACTCTCAAACCATCATGAACTAATAACCAAGCTCCCACACATAAGCTGAGAACAGATACCCTATAACAAAAATAGCCAAGCAAAGGTTTTGCCTGGCCTCCTCGTCTGTTTTTAGCATCCTTCACTGCACTGAAGAGGAAAAGGAGATGGTGATGACAGTAGCAGCAGTAGCAGCCATTGTCACAGGGAGCTGTCTCACAGTCCCGGTGATACAGAGGTGTAGGTAAGTGAAGCCCAGAACGCAAGGACAAGCAACTAAAACCCTCTTTGATTCCAATAAAAAGCAAAGCAGGCAGAGAGTGGTCAACAGTGTTGAAGCACAGTTCTCACATTAAGACAAGAAGATGGAAGCTGGACCTGGTGGTGCAGTTATAATCCAACACTCTGGTGGGCTATGGCAGGTGGTTCACAAGTTCAAGCCCAGCTTGGGCGACTTAGCGAGACCCTGTCTTAAAGTCAAAAATAAAAATAGGCTGCAGGGGCTGGAGGAATAACACAGCAGTTACGAGTGTTTGCCAGCAAGTACAGGCCCTGAGTTCAATTCCCCAGCACTACATGCTTATAATCCCAGCACTTGGGAAACAGAGGCAGGAGGACTGCCTGTGAGTTCAAGGTCAGCCTGGGTTACACAGTGAGTTCAGAACCAGCCTAGACTACAGAGTGAGACCCTGTCTCAAAGAAACAAACAAAAATAAGTTGCAGATAAAACTCAGTGTGTAGACCCCAGGCTCGATCCTTAGTAAAACAAAAACAAAAACACACACACACAGTCTCTCTCTCTCTCTCTCTCTCTCTCTCTCTCTCTCTCTCTCTCTCTCTCTCTGAGATGGGGGGAAAACACATTACAACAGGGATAGGGACTAGCTATGTTAAAGTAGGCACCATCTACTGAACAACAGACATATATACTGTACACTGAGCCCTCAGAAGAGATGAACTTAATCTTAGACCCTTACACATGTGTATGCCTACTTCATTACAAACCCAGCTTGATCACTGACTATATAAAAAACAGGCACACAGCACAGTTTTGACAAAATTTAGATGGTATAAGGAATTACATCTTGTCAAATAAGAAACTCAAAAGTGGCTGTCTAGAGGTCCAATATCAACAAGGTATAGAGATATTGGAATGGGTAGGCTTGAAGGATGCCTGGAGGCACTCTGTAGGGTAAGCTAATAAATCTGAGGTGAAAAACTTCTAAGCCAGGCATGGTGGCGCACACCTGTAATCCCAGCACTCGGAGGCTGGGAGGCTGAGGCAGTAGTATTGTCATGAATTCGAGGCTAGCCTGGGCTACAGAGAGTGAGACCCTTCTTCAAAAGAAAGAAAGAAAAAAGAAATAGAAAGACAGACAGACAGACAGACCTCCATTTGTCTCTAGAGTTATAAACTATAGAAAATAATATTAAGAAATCAGGTAAAGGGAATAAATTTTTAAAAGACTAATTTTTCCACAAAATGAGGCGAATGCAACCATTTTGTAGTTGAGAAGCTGCTCCCCAAACCCACTTCAAAAGGAAAAAGCTAAAAATTTTAAGCTTACATTTACTTTCAATCTCATGTGAGAATTTTTGCTTTCAAACAATAAGATATCTTTAGCTCTGTTTATATGTCAGTCTAAGAAGTTGAATTACTGCTCTTTAAAACATGAAAAATGGGGGCTGGAGGAAAGGCACAAGAGTTAAAGCACTTGTCCTGCAAGCACAAGGCCCTGAGTTTGGTTCCCCAGTACCACAAAAAGCAGGGCATGGTGGTGCATGCCTATAACACCAGCACTTGAATTCAAGGCCAGCCTGGGCTCCATAGTGAGTTCAGGACCAGCCTGGGCTACAGAGCGACACTCTGTCTCAAAAATAAATAAATAAAAATAAAACACTAAAAAAGATTACCATGTTGGAACACGGCTTCTTACACGTTTGGCAAAAATAGAAAAGCCATTTCAATTCTCTAACTTTCTTTTCATTCTCTCATCAGATTCTTTGCATCTCCATTTATATGTTCATAACAAAGAGCCAAAGTAACTTTAAACAATGTTTTCATTGTATTTATGTGATCCTGGATTTTTTCCCTCTGAAGCCATGGTTCTTCAAAATAACAACTATTTGGACCAGAAGAATAGCACAGCAGTTAGGGCACTTGCCTAGCAAACATAAGGCCTTGAGTTCTATTCTCCAGCATCACATAAAGCCAGGCATGGTGGCATATGCCACAGTACCCAGGAGGCTGAGGCAGGAGAATTGCCATGAGTTCAAGGCCAGGCTGGGCTACATAGTGAGTTTGGGACCAGTCTAGACAACAAAATAAGAGAGCCTATTTCCTAAAAAAGAAAGAAAGAAGGAAAGAAAGAAACAAAGAAAGGAAAACAACAACAAAATAATAAACCTATTAGTGTGTTCGAGTGCATACTGTGTCAGGCACTGTGCCTGACAGCATTTCACCTAATCCCCACATGCAGCAGTCCCTCAGGAGGTAGATTTCAATGTCACCTCACAGACAGGGAGGTAGGCTCGGAGGTTCCATTGCATTCCCAGAGTCCTTCTGACCACAGAGATACCCCATAGGTCACATGTAGCACTGGCGCATGGGATAGTGGGTCTAGAGTCCACGGGCGCAACTCCTCCTGCAATGCTGTCTGTCCCTAATAAAGCCTTGGCTTCCTGCCGCAGGATGGCTCATGTCAGTCTTCTGCAGATGTAACTGTTCTCTGAGATCTGAACAGACCAAGAGAACAAACCCATCAGTGCTCACCTTGGCCAGCAAGAGGCTGAGTGTCTCAAGCAGGGCTGCCTTCACGTTCCAGCTGAACCGGTCCCCCAGGATGCGAATCAGTGGGCCTGTGATGCTGACTACAGAGGGCCTCAGGGCATCAGCCGAGGTCAGGCGGATTACCAAGCCTAAGGCCTTCGCTGCTTCCTCCTTCTGCTCAGGGCTGCCAGTAAGGACCCCTTCCCGCAACACTGGGAGGATGGAGGTTACTCCCTGACAAGAGAAACAAGACAGAGTCCAAAGACATTCCCCACAGCCATCTTCGTCAGCCCCCTGAGAAATAATGACGAGATGAATCTTAGGATCACAGCCAAAACGTGCTGGCTGGGAAGAGGAGTGACTGGATATTAACAAAGAGGACAAGGACCCCCACAATCATTTAGAAGGAACACACTCTGCTGTTACCTCTACAACCCATATGTGCCAGCTGAGGTAGCTGTCTCACCTTAAAGAGCAACAGACATCCTGTCCCCATCGCTATCTGTGATGGTGCTGAGGAGCACACACAACATGAAGTCGGTCCAACCCACTTGGCCCCTGCTCTGCTGCAGACTAGGGCTAGAGGCGTGCATCCCAGCATCCTGGAAACCAGGCCCTGGCTCACCTTCTTTGGGAGGCAGAAGCCTGGCACGTGCTCGCCTTTGCTCTCATTGCCAACGAGCCGAATTTCTTTGTGCAGTTCTTCAATCAGTGCCAGCTGGTTGCCAGCATCCAACTTCTGTGAGAATCCAAGAAAAAGCAGTAATGTTGTGGAGCCCTTGTTCTCAGGTGGCTTCAAAATAACACCACGAAGGAAGGGCATGGGCAGGAACATACACAAGACTAGCTACAAGTAGATCAATATTGCAGCTGAGCAACAGGTACATGAGGATTCTTTTAAGAATCTATTCTTACAAATGTATGCAATTTTCAACCAGGTATGGGGGTGCATGCCTGTAGTCCCAGCACTTAGGAGGCTGAGGCAGGAGGATCACTGGAGCCCAGGAGTTCAAGACCAGATTAGGCAACAAAGCAAGACCCCAACTTAAAAGCTATCAAAAAACAAAACTCACAAATGTCTAGAATTTCTCTAATCAAAAGCTAGTTGTGGGATCAATGGTTCCTTTACCTTGGTGATGGCATTTAAGGCATCCCAACTCTCCTCTAGAACCACAGGGCTAGAGTCATTGAAGAGGCGGATCAGGCCTGAGACCAGGCTCCGCAGGTGGCTGGTGTAGTCGGCCTTTGAGCGGGAGCAGTAGATATTGAGGATGATGGCAGCAGCTTGCCTCATGCCCACCTCAGGGCTGCGGGTGGCTTCTAACAAGTCCTCAATGATGATCCGATGCCCGGTGTCATCCTCTACTGACAGGATCACAGCCTGACAATTGGCCATCTCCTAAAATCCACAGGGGACATGTGGGATAAGCAATGATTCTCAAAGGCAGAACAGAATGACCATTAGAAAGTGACAGAAATGATTACGACTCACTCCCTTACCAGCTGCTCATCTGGAGTCCCAAGCTTCTCCTTCAGAGCCAACATGACTGCTGGGAGGATCACGCCAAGGTGTCGGGTCAGAGCGTCACCAGCCACAGATGAAAGGAAAGCCAGCACCCGGGTGTTGACAGGTGGTGATGTCAGCTGGAGAAATGATGAACAAGATCAACTCGATAAATACTTACCTGCTCACAGCCAGGTCTGGCAGTGGGCTCTGAGAACAGAAGGGAGAACAAGGGAGCCCATGTCCTTACTCAGAGCCAAAGGCCTGCTCCAGGGTACATTGGAGGATATGGGGGAGCATTCCACTTGCACTGCACAACCCACAGCATTTGTGCTCAGAACTGGTCTTCACAGCAGGCCCAGGAACAATGATGTGGCTTTGTGGCCAGAGGGCATTGGGATTTACCTTAGGAACAAGGTAGGGCAGCACCACACGACTCTTCACGGCCATAACTTGCTTCAGACCATCCAAGGCAAATTCTGACACATCATCATCATCCTGAAGAGGGATATTGGGGACAACCTTGAGGAGTTGGCTCCTGTCCCATCTCTGCTATCACCAACTACTTTCTCCACTCGTCTCCTTGACTCCCAATGCACCCACATTTACTGCACAAGGAGATGCCCAAGCCAATCTGCTCAGAAGGCCCACATTCCTACTACCTTGGCAGTCAGTAAAAGCCACACTGGTAGGTATGTGGCAGATCCACTCACCAGCTGCTTCAGTAAATAGGGAAGAATGTCCTCCAGAGCCTGGTGGCCAATGGTGGAGTGCAGCTGCTCGAAGGTCTTGGCTGCCGCCTCGCGAACCTCCTCCAAAGGATCACACAAAGCCTTCCTTGCCGTGGGCACGAGGGATTCAGAGAAATACAGCACCTGCAACAGTGCAAATGTTGCAGTAGCACAGAAAAGGTCCAAAGGGAGGAGAAACTAGCAAGGGGTCATGGATCAGGGACTGCAACCAGGAAAGTCACGACTCCCTTCTGCAAGACTTTTCAGTTATGTCCTGGTGAGTCCTCCACACATTTCCCATCTTCTACGAGAACTCCAAATTCCTGCCATGACAGGATTGTGGGATCTGACCTCCTCTCTCCCTGGACTCTCATTTGCTCATTCATCCTCTTGGGAAACTTCCAGTCCTCCAAGCTGCAGTTCAAGGACCTTCTCCTCTGTGAATTCTTTGAGCCTCTAATAGGCCCAACAGTGGCTGTGGTCCCGGGTAACCAATTCCCCCACACCAAAACTCACTCGGAATTCTACTGACTGGTTAGGTTGCTACGCAAGCATCAGTGCTGGACCATGGACACCTTTGAGCATGACAGCCTCTGGAGGACTTACGCAGTAACTACCAATGACTCATAATTCTGTTGGGTGACAGATTGTCTTTTCTTTCTTCTTCTTCTTCTTCTTTTTTTTTTTTTTTCCTTTTTTGAGACAGAGTATTGCTCTGTAGTTCAGGCTGTTCCTGAAATCAGCAGGTAGCCCAGGCTGGCCTCAAAACTCACAGCAATTCTCCTGCCTCCTCCTGAGTGCTAAAATATAAATATGTGCCATCATGCCCAGCTTATATGGTACTGTGGAATCAAACTCAGGATCTTGTGCTTGCTAGGCAAATGCTCTAACTACTGTGCTATTCCTCCAACATTCAGAATTTCTCAATTCCTTGCCAAATGCAAAAACAAACAAACAAATGAAGCCAAGCATGGTGGCGCATTCCTGTAATCCCAGCACTCAGGAGGCTGAGACAGAAGGATTGCTGTGAGTCCAAGGCCAGCCTGGGCTCCATAGTGAGTTCAAAACCAGCCTGGGCTATAGAGCGAGACCCTGTCTCAAAAAAAAGTAAATGTCAGACCTACACTACTACATAGGAGATGGATCTAGTACACAAGACTAGGATGCCAAAGCTAAGCAACTAGCTACTTAATTTCATTTCTTTTTAATGTGGAATGCTTCAAAAATTTGCGTTTCGTCGCTGCACATGGGGCACGCTAATCTTCACTGTATTGTTCCAATTTTTAGTACATGTGCTATGAAATCAAGTACCTTGCTTTCATTTCTAACTAGGCACCTACTTCCAACTGGCCATCCAATTATTCATCTCAGTACTATTCAATCCAACCGGAGAGCATCAATTGCTTAGACATGTCTTGAAGATCAGTGATGTTAGAAAGATTGGCCAATCCCTACAAATAAAGTACTCCAAAGCATCGAATATTACTACTGTGGATACAGAATTACTGCTAGACACATTACATTACCGCCCACTGGGTACTTAAATACTTCCTAACTCCTCAGAACGAATGAATACCCCTCCTGCTTCCTGCCGCTTATACATATGCACACCCCTCCCCCCTTTCCTACTAAAGAGACACCACACATCTTAACATAATTGGGATTGATTTGGAGCAACTTCAGGAATGAGGAGAGTCATCTCAAATTTCCAAAGGCCACCTAAGGTTTCCATATTATTTAGCTCTTAACCTGCAGAACTGACAGGAAAATTAGGAAAGAAACAAATCCATATGAAGCCTGATCAATACCCTGCAGGCAGTAATGCTCTCCAAAGTGAGGCTGGAGAGTCCCTGAGTACAGGGCTCGTATAACTCTAAAACTTCCCTCTGATCTCTGAGTCAGGCACATGAAGGTACACCATGTGTGGGGTCCCAGGATGATACTCACAGCATCCCGGCTGGTGGACTTCATGATCTCGCTTAGGCCGATGCACACACCCTGCCTCTCATCGCTCTTCTGAGATCTGAGGCCTTCCTCAAGAATGGGGATGATCTCAGGGAGGATCTTCTCCCCTAGCTTTCGGACGAGGTCTCCCAATGTCCTTGCAGCAATCTACCAGCAGAGATTAAGTTAGGATGTAACATTCTTGCAAACCCCAGGGTGCCCAGGACAACTCAAGAATAAGTACCTTAAAAACCTCTTGGGCTTTATCTCGGTCACTGAGTTAACTTCTTCAAATGATCTTACCCCAAAAGAGCTTCCACAGTGCTTAAAATACCCATTAAAGAAAAAACTATCACTGTTTCACACACACATGCACAACTTAACAGCAACAGCTGGCACCTTAAACAATGAAATGCATCATAGACTACACGGCTCAAATTTGTCTGGATAATCTTGCTCAAAGGGAGCTGATTTTGAAAGGGGATTGGAAGGGGTATTGGGGATCAAGCCTAGAATCTTTATAATGAGCTATATCCCAAGACCATTTTTTTTATTATTATTTTACTTTGAAAATAGGATCTCACCCAAATGCTAAGCTGCCCAGGCTGGGCTCCAACTTATGATCCACTGCCTACCTCAGGCTCACAAAGTGCCAGAATTAGGCCTATGTCACCGGACCCAGCTAAGGGAGTTGAATGTGTAACACATTTAAGGAAAACAAAAAGTCTCTGGGGCCTCATGCTAGCCTTCTTTAGAAATAATTTGCTTACCATGGGCTGGAGGAATAGCTCAGAGGTTAAAACACTTGCCTAGCAAACTCAAGGCCCTGAGTTCAATTCCTCAGCACCACATAAAGCTGGGCATAACGGCACATTCCTGTAATCCCAGCACTCGGGAGGCTGAGACAGAAGGACTGCCATGAGTTGAGGCCAGTCTGGGCACCACAGTGAGTTCAGGACCAGCCTGAACTGAGCAGCAAGACTCTGTCTCAAAAACAAAACAAAAACAATTTGTTTACCAAAGCCAGGATCTAGAAGTGGGCGAAAGGGGTATGGCAGAAGTGAACACTGGCCCAGAATGGGCAAACAGCGAACCCTCCCTTTTCTTCCCTGACCTGGTACACCAGCCTTGTCCCACATCATGCTCGCTGCTCCTTCATTCTGTAATCCAGCAGCAATGACACTGCTCAACCCCAATGTGTATCATGGTCCTGCCTATCCACAGGGCCTTGCACAGCCCAGCCTTCCACCTAAAGGACTATTCCTTCTGTCTACAATAGTCTCTCATTATTTCCTCAGCTGTTTATTGCTTATCTTTCATCTTCAAGCATCATTTTTCTCCTAAAGAAGTGTTTGTGGACCACCTTGCTAGGCTATATGTACCTGTATCCTAAGCATGTTGTGCTTGATACAGTTGCATCTGGCATCTGCTTGTGCAGTTATCTGATTAATATGCATCTAACTGATCACACTGTGGCTTCTGTGGATTAGGAATGAGGCCACCTTTCTTCTCCATTATGTGCCAGGCACTAGGCCCCTGTGTAGCACAGAGTATTTGCTGAATGACTAAATGAATAAGTCCTTCTGTTAAGATCCTTCATCCTCTCTCAGGCTCTGGCCCAGGAGAGTTACCGTTCTCTTATCTGCACATGTGCTGGCCAGGAAACCCAGGAGCAGCCCGAACAGAGTGGGCAGGATCTCACGCAAGGTGCGAGGGGTGTTGGAGACAACAATCTTCCAAACGTGCAATGATGCCTGCCGCACCACCAGCTGGGTGTCTGAGCGGCCCATGTAGAGTCCTGCCAGCACCCTGTTCCGCCGGTCAACTCCCAAGGCAGTGATGATTGCCTACAGAAAAGGACAGAGAATACAGGATGGTGAACAGGGCAAGAGCACGAGGGTACAACTTTCTATCACCAAAGTGAGGAAACCAATGCCAGGTACCTACCTTGTTGGACTGGGCAGTTCCAAAGTTGTCATCCTCAGATGCAGTCTCTGTAGTCATCTTCCCAGTGACCCCTGAGATATGGAACAGGAGATCTCCAAGAAGCTGAACAGAGCTGAACCTGAACAGGAGACCAAGAACAGAGTCACAAAGTCTCAAGAAAGTCTTGCAGCACAGCCTAGTGCTGTACAGAAGATTAGAATGAAATGACCCAAAATATTCACAGTGGTTATCTGAAACGAGAAAAGATAATTATCTTTTTTTAAAATTTATTTATTTGAGAAACGGAATCAGCTCTGTAGTACAGGCTGGCCTTGAGCTCACAGCAGTTCTCCTGCCTCAGCCTCCCAAGTGCTGAGATTACAGGCATGAGTCACCATACCTGGCTTTATGTGGTGCTAGGGAATCAAACTCACAGCTTTGTGCTTGCTAGGTGAACATCCTAACCACTGTGATACTCTCCAGCCCCCCCAAATTTTCCTTTCTTTACACTCACCACATATTTCCTAAGTTCTCTGCTAATAAACAATTGCTACTTTAATAATGAAAGAGACAGAGACAGTGGTAAAGTACTTGTCTAAAATTCACAAGGTCCTGGGATCAGTCCCCAGCACTACAACAAGAAATAAAAAGGGGGGCCCAGTGGCACAGTACTATAATCCAGCACTATGGGAGGCTGAGGGAGGAGACTCACAAATTCAAGCCCAGCCTGGGCAACTCAACAACTTAGCTGAGATCTTGTCTCAAAAAGGGGCTGGGAACATTGCTCACAGCAAAGGCCTCTGTTCAATCCTAAGTATCAAAAAAGAGAAAGAAAATGCAAACTAGCAAATTCTTTTGTTTTGACCAAGGGTTTCAACTCTGCAGCCCAGGCTGCTCCTGAACTCACTATGTAACCCAGACTAGCCTTGGACTCATAGCAATCCTCCGGCCTCAGCCTCTCAAGTGCTAGATTTACACGCGTGCACCACCATGCCCAGTTAATGTGGTGCTGGGGAATCGAACTCAGGGCCTTGAGCTCGCTAGGCAAGCACTTTTAACAGCTATGCCATTCCTCCAACCCAGGAAATATTTCTGAAAGCATGAGTGAAAATTTCCATTAAAAACCTTACAAAAAACAAGCTGGGCCCAGTGGCACCTGCCTTTCATCCCAGCTACTTTGGAGACTAAGGCAACAGGATCAGAAGTTTGGGCTCAGCCTAAGCAACTTCGTAGATGGTATCTCAAATTTATGAAAAAAAAAGAAAAAAAATTTATTTATTATTTGTTGGTGGTACTGAGGACTGAATTCATGGTCTTGCACACTGAGCTACACATCCAAACTTTCTTCACAATGTTTTGAGATAGAATCTCTCTAAGTCATTGAGTTTCCCGAATTAGGTTTACACTTGTGATCTTCCTGCCATACCTTCTCAGACTGCTGGGATTACGGTGTGCACCATTATGCCTAGCTCAGAATAAAAGTGAAAAACAGGGCTGGACAAACATTGGGTGGTCAGAGAAGGCACGACACATTTTTGCAACAGATGGTGCTAGTTCCTTTTTGGATGTACTAGGCTCATTCATATCTATGCTATCACTATGTTACTTGACAGCTGACAGCTTAGGCTTCATTCTAAAAAAACTGAGCAATTTGGTTAAGTTTTGGAGGTTTTACAAGTTGAAAATGGATTTTTGCTGTGTTTTACTGCTTTAGTTCTCTAAATGAAGAATGTGCATAAAACTTATGAAAAGTTGCGTACAGTTTATGGTGACAATGCTCTACAAGAACTATCAGTGCCAACAATTGTTCACAAAATTCTGTGCTGGTCATTTTGATCTCAATGATCCTCAGGGAGGGCCACCGAGGCTGATGACAAAAATAAAGCCACTGACTCAGTCAAACCCATGTTACACGACGTGAGAAACAATAGAAACACTGAATGTCCATCATTCAAACGTTCACAACTACTTGAAGAAGCTGGGATCTGTAAGCAAGCTCAATATCTGATCTCCATAATGAACTCAAAGTAGTTCATTAACAGCATGTACAAGTATCTGCAATATGTCCCTTAAACATAAAAAATGATCCGTTTTTAAGGCAACTGGTAACTGTTGAAGAGAAGCAGACTGTTTACAACAACGCACTGTACAAATGGTCTTAGTTTGATGTGACGATCTGACTCCAACAACGTCGAAAACAGACATTCGTCAGAGGAAGCTTAGGCTCTCAGAGTGGTGGGATTTTGAAGGTGTCAAGTTTGTAAATCTCCTAACAAGGAATATAACAATCAATTCAAATGTGTATTATTGGTAACTGGACAATCTGAGCGAATCCATCCAGACCTTGTTGTCAAGGAGGTGTGTTCCATCAATAACAACATGAGAGCACACACAAGTGTGACAACACATCACAAACTACTGGATCTTGGATGGTGTGTTGCCACACCTACTACTCTCGCCTGTCCTTGTGCCATTAAACTTGTACTTGTTTTCCTCCTTTCAGAGCTCTTTGCATGGTACAGCATTCAACTGAAAGGAGGCTACAAATCAACACCTTGTTCAGTTTTTCACCCATAAAGACAGGTCCTTCTATGAAGGAACAATTATTGAAGGTCACTCAAAGATGGCAAAAGGGTCACCAAAACAGGGAATATATCACCAAGTGGTGTGTGTGTGTGTGTGTGTGTGTGTGTGTGTGTGTGTGTGTGTGTTTGTTTGTCTGTCTGAGGCAGGGTCTCACTCTGTTGCCCAGGCTGGCCTTGGGCTCACTGCAGACCTGCCTCAGCCTCCCAAGTACTGGGATTAAGGGCATGCACCACCACACCCAGCTTTTGTGGTACTGGAGAATCAAACTCAGAGACGTGAGCTTGCTAGGCAAGCACATTAATTGCTGAGATATTCCTCCAGCCTTGGTTTTTATTTTTTTAAAAAAGACCTTTGAGAAACATAGAAAAAAATATGCCATGACTCTTCTGACAGCCCAACAGTTAAGCGCTAGATTATCTGCCTAGCTTGTACAAAACCTTGCATTTGACCTTTAATATAGAAGTGCACACGTGTGCATGTGTGTACACAAACACACACACACACGGGAAGTTTTACCAGGATACAAGGAACATAGATCTTCATAACCACAAAAACCTGGAGGGACCTATAAAAATGAATTTTATTTCTCCTCAAATTAAATTATGTGGCTGAAGGAAACGCATAGCAGTTAGAGCACTTGCCAACAAACATTAGGCCCTGAGTTTGATACCCTAATGCCACATAAACCAGCATGGTGGCTAATGCCTGTAATCCCAGCACTTAGGAGGCTGAGGCAGGAGGACAGCTGTGAGTTCCGGACCAGCCTGGATTAGAGTGAGCCTGTGTCTCAAAATAAATAAATAAATAAATAAATAAATAAATAAATAAATAAAAACTATGTTTACTGCTCTACTGATTAGTAAAATAAGTCATATTCAAATTTTAAAAATCAAGAAACACAGAAAAATGGAAAGAGAGTGTAAATAATCACCCACACTCCCATTACCCAGGCAACCATTTCAAGACTAGTGATGCCCCGTATGCACCTCCCCTGTCCACACAGATGTGCGTGCAGCCTACCTGACTTGCAAAGCAGGTCCCCAGTGCGGGGCTAAGCCACAGCTTGTGACAGGTTAAATTGCTTTCCAGGTGACACAATATGATCCTATACTATTCTTTGTAGTGTCTGAATAGAAGTACTCTCTATAGATGTGCTATGAGGTTTTTAAATAAACATTCAATTTTTCAAATGATAAGCAATAATGTAACGAGCATCTTGCCATATATGGCTTTAACCAAACATATTCTTGGAAGAAATTCCTAGAAGTGGAATTTCAAGATGAAAAGAGTAATCACATTTAAAATCTTCTTAAGGTAAACTGCAGGTACAAATAGAAAGCACTTTTGGGTTTTTGGTTTGTTTTAGTAGCACCAAGCTTTGAACCTGGGCTTTCACATTGAGCCACATCCACAACCCTTTTTCATTTTAAGATAGGGTCTTGGTAAATTACTAAATTGCCCAGGCTGAGTTTGAATACATCCTCCTCCTACCTCAGTTTCTCAGGATGCAAAGATTATCAGCCTGTACCACATGCCTGACTAGAGAGAGCTTTTAAAAAAAGGAATGGCTCAGGCCTGTAATCCCAGGCCTGTGGGAAGCTGAGACAGGGAGATTCCAAGTCTGGGTGCAGCTTGGGAAATTCAGCAACTTAGCAAGACTCTGTCTCAAAATTTAAAAAAGGGGTGGGGATATAGCTCAGTCCAAAGACCCTGGGTTCAATCCACAGCACTACAGAAAAACAGCAATGGTCTGGAGAAAGTTAAGAGTTCTCAGTAACATTCTGCTCTTCATTTCTCAACTGGAGTTCCTATAAAGTAAACCCGGGCTCAACAGGTCTTTCAGCCCACATTCTCACCGTATTCTCCAAAGGTCATCAAAGAGGCCTTGCTCCAGCTGGGGCAGCAGCAGCGCGATGGCTGTCTCAGCATACATGGAGATGACCCGCTGGCCTGCTCGCAAGGCAGTGTCACGCACAAACTCATTCTCGTCAGCCAGAGCCTGGGCATGCAGAGGGTAAATCAGCAAGGGCTGTCTTTCCTTAGACACCCAGACCCAAATGAAATAGTGTTCCCTGAAGAATAGGATAAGACTCCAGCCACCCAGCCTAGAGACAGGCAGCTCCAGCTCTCTAGAAGAGTGGTGCATCCTGCCCTCATTTCTTCCGTCCTCACAGATCACTGGTACCTACTTTGAGGATACAAGGGATGATGGGCCCCACATAAGGGGTGAACTTGTCCCCAAAGGTAATAGGCAGGTAGTTGAACATCATGATGTAGCCATCTCGGACATGGGGTGCAATGTCCACTTTGCTGGCCGTAGCCACGATTTCTGGCATCAGTTTCTCCAACTTTTCTACCCCCAAGCCAGCCATGACCTCAGCCAATCCTGCAACACAAGGAGAGAATGAACTCACTGGATTTGAGGACTCCCCAGGGTATTCCCAGTCTGATCGCTGGACCTGTTCTGGCCCCACCTTGCGCAGCTCCTGAACGATCTACAGAGCTCTGCTCATAGGTCAGCGTTTCCATCAGCCATGGCAGCAAGTCCTCAAAGCATGACTCTCCCATGCCCTTCACCATGGCACCAAGTGCCTTTGCAGACACTGTCCGCACCTGTCAGGGAACCAAGAATGGGGACAGTGAGGAGAGGCAATCCAGAACAAGGTAGACACAGAGAAGCAGGGAAGGAGAGGCCCTAGCCTCCTTCCATTTGTCCAACAGACATAAAAGCAGCTTGAAGGAATCTCTAGGAATGAATTTTTTGGAGCCCAGTATAAAATAGTGAGCTTTCCAACACAAAACTTACCTCAGGCACAGGGTCCAAAAGAGAGGCTTTCAGGCCAGGCGTCACACTGGGCAGGTAGGGGGCCAAGTCCTGCAACAACACAAGAGGACACTGAGGTGAAACCCCGACTCCTGCTTTTCACAGGCTCAGTTCTGCTTTGAATTTTTCTTTCTTTCTTTCTTTCTTTCTTTCTTTTTTTTTTTTTTTTTTGAGACAGGGTCTCACTCTGTGGTCCAGGATGGTTCTGAACTCACTTCAGAGCCCAGGCTGGCCTTGGACTCACGGCAATCCTCCTGTCTCAACCTCCCGAGTGCTGGGATGACAGGCATGTGCCACCACGCCCAGCTTATGTGGTGCTGGGGAATCGAACGAGGGTATTTAGCGCTTGCCTTTTAACTGCTGAGCCATTCCTCCAGCCCTCAGTTCTGCTTTGAACCACCCCAACTTTACCATTCTGCTGATAAGGAGTGCCAGCAGGGACCCACACATGAAAACCAAATTGCTCACAGATCATGGGAAACTGCCAAAGAACTCCCCTCTGACTGTTCCTTGAAGGCAATGGGCAATTGCTCAGGGAAATCTACAAAAGACCCCCAGCCCCTCCCCAGGACAAAGAGAACTACAGTTCTGTTACAGCTGCAAAGACCAACTCTTCAAACTATCCCTCAGGACCAGGGCATGCCCAGACTCTGGAATCCTTAGGATATTATTTCTGGTACTTTCCTTTCAGAATTTTATTATCATCTCTTTCTTCACCTCAAAATGTTTATGTGTCTTAATGTAGCCTTCAGCTTCAGGGGATAATTTTAAACATAGAAAAACGCCTTATGCTCACTGCAGCAGCCCTTAAAATAGCAAAAGAAAAAAAAAAAGGAAGGAAAGAACCCTTGGACAGTATATGACCAATGATATAATTACCTAAGTTGTAATATATAATTTTTCTGGGATAACCACTAAGAAATCCACTTTATGAGTAATTTGTTTTACCTTGGAAATAATGTTCAGAAACAAAATTTTTAAAAATGGAATGTAAAAATATTTACATTCATTATTTTGGGCTGGAAGACTGTGAAATTTTTTCTCTATTTTTTTTAATTTCCCAAATTTTCTAGGATTGACATAATTCTTCCACTTTTTTTGTCCATCAAAGCAGAGCCAGGTTCTTTTTCGTAGATGGTGAAATCATACATGCAAGCTCTGAGGAGCAATAACCAACCAACCAAAGCTCCCAAATTAGACTTAGTTTCTTTAGAGGCTTATGGAAGCAAACATACATGAGGTAGCAACAAGAGAACAGTACAAGGAAGAAAATCACAGCTGCTTTACCATCAGCACTCCTGAAAGGCCAGGGAAGGTGGACTGTTCCTCCACCTCCATCTGTAACAGGGGCCCATTGAAGGACCTTAGCTGAGGACCAAGCCAGTAGACAGTTGAATAAGGACTTAAGCCAAAATGCTCTGAAGACCCAGAGAATCCAGATTCCTACCTCCTACCCCAAATGGCTCATTTCTTTTTGCAAACATAATCAGGCCACCTGAGGATGCATCTCAATGGTACAGCACTTACCTAGCATGGATAAGGCCCAGGATTCAATTCCTGGTGCTTCAAAACAACAAAACCCATAATCAAGGACCACTGCCAATATCCTTCCCTGTCTTCTGTGGGCAAGGACTCTGTACCCTAAACTAGTATCAATGATTCCATATCAGCTCTGGGTGGGTTGCTACCTTCTGGTCCGTAAGAGAGTACATGTTGCCAATAATCTGCGCTGCCATCTTCCGCGTGTCTGTAGAACGGTCCTGGAAGGCTCTCTGGACAATAGGCATGATGAGGGCCAGGGACGGGGCATCGATGAAATGGACAAACTTGGTGTCCAGCAGCGTCTGCAGGCACTTCTGGGTCTTTCTTGATGGGTCTGTCAAGGCATCCAGAAGGACCGGGGCAATGGCTGCAGGGCCACAAAGGAGAGAGTTGATTGCATTAGTTTGTGAAGTGGCAAAGCCACAGGGTTCCCCTGAAACAATTTGGATCAGAAGAGCAAGAAGACTACAATTTCTCTTCCCTAAAGCCCCACAATTTGCCTGCTGGGAAAGCCAACCTGTTTGCTCCACTCGCAGGACTGAGCCAGAGCTGTGTGGAGGTGGTAGCTATTGCGCTCTACACTGAAACCTGAATCAGGCTGGCCACCGATGAGCTGGTTTCAGTGGGCGATGAGCTGCAACTAGTGCTGAGCCTCCATGGGCTTGTTTCTTGGGCACTAAGAACCTTCTTATGGAACCAGAAACCATATAGTGTTTTGTGGGGAAAAAAACAAAAACAAAAAATGAAGACTCCAAACATCCTTGAAACAGTGGTAGAAATGATGCATGGAGGATTTATTACCAATGAAGCAGGAGGACTGCCGTGAGTCCAAGGCTAGCATGGGCTACACAGTGAGGTCAGGAGCAGCCTGAGATACAGAGCGAGACTAGATAGATAGATAGATAGATAGATAGACAGACAGAGAGACAGAAAGACAGATAGACAGACAATGTCAGATGTTTTCTCTAATATGAGAAACACAGAATTCAGACATTTTATAGAACCATATGTGTGTGACAGTGGAAGTTACATGGGATATGGAGGAGGAGGGAAGACCAAAAAGGGGGAGAAAAAGAAATTGTAGTGTTGACATGATATGTATGTGCACAAAATACTCAAGCTCAACGTAACCACTACAAATCCCATATATATATATATATATATATATATATATATATATATATATATATATATATATATATGTGTGTGTGTGTAAAAATGGGGGAATAATACCCATGCTAGCCAACAATTTAAAAAGACTACCCATATATTAATAAAACGGGGGGAAAAAAGACTGCCCAATAATACAATTTTAAAATGGCCAAAGGATTTGAACAGATAAGGTACCAAAGATTAAAAAAAAAAAAGATATACAAACAGTCTATAGGCACATGAAAAGATGCTCAAAATCACTAGTCATTAGGGAAATACAACTGAAGAAACCACAATGAGATGCCACTTCAGAAACACTGCAACTATAATCAGAAACACAGATTAAAAACATATATCTAACTTTTACACAAAGGTTCATAATAGCATTACACTTTTTTTGAGACATGGTCTCTCTCTGTAGTCCAGGCTCATCCTAAACTCATCATGGAGCCCAGGCTGGCCTTGGACTCACAGCAATCCTCCTGCCTCAGCCTCCCAAGTTTTGGGATTACAGGCATGTGCCACCACACCCAGCTTACACAGTGCTGGGGAATAGAACTCAGGGCTTTGTGCTTGCTAGGCAAGCATTTTAACTACTGTGCCATTGCTCCAGACCTACTTTTTTTTTAATTACTGTGAATACTAAAGAAAGCCTTTGCACTGAGTTATAACCCTAGCCCTCACCATCCCCAATTTTTCTGAGACAAAGATCTTGCTAAGTTACTAAACTGCCCAGGCCAGGCTCAAACTTGCAGTCCTCCTGCTTTAGACCGCAACAAGCTAGGATTACAGTTGCACACCTAGCTTGAAGCATTACTCTTCTCCCCTCAACCCCCTGGCTCCACCCGGTACTAGGAACTGAACACTGGGCCTCCACTCTTAAGCTCCATTCCCAGCCTCTTTGTATTGTTTGAGATAGGGTCTCACTAAGTTGCTGAATTGCCCAGAACGGGCTGGAACTTACCATTCTACTACCTCTATCACCCAAAATGCTATGATTACAGGTCTGCACCATCAGATCCAGCTGCAGCATTATTCTTTAACAGACAAAAAGTAGAAAGCAACCAAATGTCCGCAGATGGATAAGGGATATCCAGAATGTGGTACAATGGAATGGAAGGGATTATTATCCAAGCATAAAAAGGTATGAAATATTGATACACCCCACAGCATAGATTAACTACAAAACCATGCTAACTGAACTAAGCCAAACACAAAGGGTCATATATGTCAGGGGTTCCCAACCTTTCTGACACCAGGAACCAGTTTAGTTGAGGACCATTCTCCCAAGGACAGGGGTGGGAGAAGGGATAGGGGTTGTTAGAGTATTGCTTTGGAATGAGCAATAGCAAGAGGAGAATAGGAAGTGAAGCTCCACCTCCTCTCAAATCAAACCAGCAGCAGCATTAGAATATAGTAACAGTCCCCTGCTCATCTCCTGTTTGCCATCCATCTGTCCCAGTCGGTCCTTCCAAGGCCATAGACTGATTACCTGTCTGCAGGCCACAGGTTGAGGAACCCCTGGTATACATGATGTATGACTTTTATAAAATAGACAGAATAGGCAAAGCCACAGAAACAGAAAGTAGGGTAGAGATTATCAGGAAACAGAGGTAGGGAAAAAATTAAGAGTGACTGCTATTGAACATGAGTTTTCTTTCTGGGATGATGAAAATGCCTTGGAACTAGACAAGTGATGATGCTCCCACAATTCTGTGAATATGCAAAGCTCCATGGAACTATATATTTTAGGAGTTTTATACCGTACAAATATCTCAACTGAAAAAAAAAAGATTCATGCTAGATTCCAAAATGAAAGCACATCCACTCATTTGATAAGACATGAAATTGTCTGGATCTTAAAAATCTCCAGGGCTGCTGGGCATTATGAAAGCAGGACTCAGAGGCCAAGTACAATGGTGGTTGCCAGGGGCCCAGGAGTAACAGGGGAGGGAAGATGTTCAAGGGTACAAAGTTTCAATTGGGCTGGATGGGTTAGGTGCTGGAGAGATAATGTACAGAATAGTGACTACAGTTAGCCATTCTTTTCTTTCTTACTTTTTCTTTCTTTCTCCTTTTGAGACAGGATCTCATTCTGTAATCCAGGCTGGTCCTGAACTCACTATGTAGCTGAGTCTGGGCTCAAACTCACAGTAATACTCATGCCTCAGCCTGAGTGTTGGGATTACACGCATGTGGCATCATGCCTGGCTTATGTGTTGCTAGGGAATCAAACTCTAGGCCTTGCTCTTACTAGGCAAGTGCTCTAACTGAGTGGTATTTCTCCAGCCCCCCAAAAAAATATTATTTTCTAAATGAAAAAATACATCCAGTAATATACTACTTGAAATAACACACACTAGAGGTTAACACTTGAATCTGAGGCTTAGAAACAAATGACTGCCTGGTTTTTCTGCCTAGCAACTGGCATCTTCCCATCCCTCAGAAAAGAATCATACTAAAGACTACAGATCAGGAACTAATACTTTCCCTAACCTTTCCCTCTATCACAGGCTACAATGAGATGAAACAGAAGGTTCCCAAAGAACCTAGCAGTTTAGATGGTGTTGATATGGCCCAGACTATCATTTGTAAACCTCCATGGTCCAGTTTTGTGCATGGGGCAGCAAAGCTGCTCTGGGCCACGGACTCAAGGTGCCTGCCTATGAAGGTTATAAGTTATATCAGCCCTAATTTTCTATGATGTCTAATCTATACCAGTGAGTGAAGAGACTGCTACCAAACTCTCTTCAATTAATTACTGAAGAAAAGGAGTGAGTTTTATACCACTAGGAAAAGGCATCTCAGCTTTTAGAAGTCACTTCAACATGAACATATCATATTTGTCACTAGAGAGCAAAGATAACTGGCTGAGTGGGTACACCTTCTTCAAGTATTGGAAGGGAGGTGGCAGCCAGTGCCCTTAAGGTAGACTTACCCAGGATCTCAGGGTTCCTGATGACAGAGCCAATCTGCCTGAGCGCCTGCTGTCCAGCCTTCTGAACTTTGACATGGGAGTCGGTCAGCACCTCTGTGAGCTTGGGCACAATGTTGGGTAAGCAAGACGACAACTGCTTCGGAGCACAATATGCCATTGCCCCAAGCAGCTCCACAGACCCTGCAAGCAGCAGATGTGTGCCCAACATTGAGTCACTGAGCACAGGCCAGCAAGCTACCTACGCTGGTTACAGAACGTACTCAAACAGCCCCTGGGAGGAAGGCATAGGGAGCAAAAGGCTCCTGAGTCCTACTGGGCCTGGAATCCCAGGTGAAGAGCAAGCCATATGGGACAGACGGGCAAGACCAGGACAGAGGAAGCCTAGCTAATTCCTGGCAGTGATATAAGGCCAACTGACAGAATTTCTTTCACCTCACTTTTCTCATCCACAAGTGATTTAGATTCATGCTGTCTTAGTGAAACCTCAATGACCAAGGAAGGCCAAGTGGGAAGGTCCCAGCCCTTCACCCTGTCCCAATCAGAGTAGCTCTGCTTGTATCTGTTCTGCATGTTCAGGTTCCAGGTAAAATTATGTATTTAAAGAGCTTTCTTGGGTGAAAAAGTTTTCAGGCCACAGAAAGATTTCAAGCTCAGGGCTTTCTAAACTAGGGCTGTGGCTCTGTCAGAGACCAGCCCCAAGCAGAAAAGCACACAAACTGTAGAAGGACCAAGCTGTCAAAGGCACAAAAATTATTGACCTTCTCTCTGGGCTAGAGACCACACACCCAGGATAAGAGGTGGATCATTGCTGAGGCAGTTTTCAGAGCAGGATACTAAGAAATACAGACAGAAAGGAGTGGCCTTACCAGCTTTGGTCCGCCAGGATTCCTCCTCCAGGGCAGCCAACAAAGAGGGGAGCACCAGCTTCACTCCGTGAGCACTTAGGTTGCTCATCACAGCCTTGGCACAATCATCTGCAGCCTCAAGGGAGGAGAGAAGGCATTCAGGGGCCTCCTTGCACAAGCACAACCCAAGGCCTAATGACAGTCCAAGTGGTCAATACACTCGGACCTGCAATGTTAGACCCCACACCAGAGCCCATGAGAACAGCTGAGAACACAGCTCATAAAACTCAGTACTTTAGGTACCCACAGAGAAGTCCACACTACAACAGTATCAAGTGCCCAGGTGCATGCACTCAGAAGAGATTCCAGCGGCAAGGGCTTGATCCTACCTCAAAGGCTCCAACGGCTGAGCTCAAACCTAAAAGCTGCCCTAGCACAAGTGTTCTCACATGCTTCTCCTGTGCAGCCTTGGGACTTACCTCACGCACATACTGGTTTCCATCCCCAAAGCACAGCAGCAGATGAGGCAGCACATGAACCACGTAGGGCTCAAACAGCTTCCCCAGCATGGTACACAGCATCTCAAAAGCAAAGAGGGCTCCTGGGGGAAAAGGTGGAAAAGCTAGGACAGAATGTCCTCTGGGACTGGCACAGAGTAATGAAGGGGCTGACAATCTTCTGCCACCTCCTCATCCTGTGGAAACACTCGAGGCAGCTTGGCACTGAAGTGCAGCAGCCTCTGTCTCAGGACCCATGGCAGGGATGAGGTAGGACAGACAAGAGAGAGCAGGGACTTGTCCATCACTTCTTGGCACTGATAACTTGAAAGACAAAAACCTCTCTTAGCTAAGAGTACTGCTGAGTTAGAAATAAGACAGTCCAGGCCAAACTAGCAAGGACAGCGTCTGGTACGGGCTGCACAAATGCCTGCCCCTCTGTAACACACCCACCCACCCTTCAGCTGGGAAGGAAATGCCAGATTCCTTCCTCTGGCCTGTAGGCGATGACTTCCTTTGCTGGCAGCAATGAGCTCAGAGAAACTCACCCTCTCGCCGGCGGAAGTTCTTCTTATCCTGGATGGCATCTGTCAGTGCTGCCATCATTTCCTGCTGCTTCAGAGAGAGAATTCCCAGGCCTTTTACCAGGCCTGCCAGCCCATAGGCAGCCCCTTTGCGCTCCGCATACTTGTCAGACTCCAAAAGCTGCTGCATAAGCCTCTGAATCATCCCTCCAGCATCTTCCTTGATGGCTGGCACAAGGGGTGGTAAGCAGCTGGCCACAGATTCTTGGACCTAGGAAGGCCCACCTGGTCAGTACAGTAAGCGCAACAGCAGCAGGTTCCTAGTGACTGGCAGCCCTGTGCAATATCCATCACTACGTATCATGAGCTAATTTCAGCTACTGCTGCAGGTGTCACAGGGCATCAGAGAAGCAGTATTTTATCCATTCTCACTATCACACAATGTGCTCCATCAGGGTGCACACTGCAACCTACTAGTGATAAAAGCCATCAGCACTAGTGGTGCTGTCCTTGGTCTACACAGAAAACTATGGCTTGGGTACACAGGGAAACCCTAAAGGTTCAGACACCTAGAAAGAAAGGTTTATGGAGAAAAGCATGCAACTATGTGCCCATAAAGCAGCTCATGACTCGAGTTTCCAAATTTGTCAAAGCCACAAGGAAATCAAGCCGGGCCTTATAGGACCAGGGCCAAATAGAGTAGAGTTAAAAGATAATCAATCCTGCCTTTTGGCTCCAGCTCACAAAGCCCAACTAGAGAGCAGCGAAACACCATGGTACCAGCTGCCTAGGTAGGGCTTTTTAACAGATTTGAGTTTTCCAACATTATCTGACCATAATTTTAGAAACTTTTTTCCAACTGTGAATTTTATGAGGACATTGTGGGTAGTTAAAAATGCAAATCACTGAAATCATATGTAAATGCATTTAAAAAAAATAAGGAAAACAAGAAAATTTTTTGCACTGTGGCTTAAGAGTCTGC
Source organism: Ctenodactylus gundi (assembly GCA_004027205.1). NCBI lineage: Eukaryota > Metazoa > Chordata > Mammalia > Rodentia > Ctenodactylidae > Ctenodactylus > Ctenodactylus gundi. The sequence continues at coordinate 135,546 of PVKB01000712.1, forward strand.
ATTAACAAAAGCACTTGCAACAGGTAATGAACACATGGAGAACAGAGAAGGCCTGACATAGATGGAAGGTGTTTCTCCTTTTTTAAAAAAACAAAAGCCTGGGGCTGGAGGAATGGCACAGTGGTTAAAAGCACTTGCCTTGCAAGCATAAGGCCCTGGGTTTAATTCCCCAGTACCACATAAAGCTGAGTGTGGTGGTAGATGTCTGTAATACCAGCACTGGGAGGCTAAGGCTGGAGGATTGCTGTGAATCCAAGGCTAGCCTGGTCTACAAAGCGAGTTCAGGGCCAGCCTGAGCTACAGAGCGAGACCCTGTCTCAAAAAAAGGAAGAAAGGAAAAAAAAAAAAAAACCTTTGAAGGCTCAGGGCAAGATTTATAGAATTATACTAAACACACACACACATGCATGCATGCACATACACAAAAATGCTAGTGGGCCTGACACAGTGGCACACACCTGTAAGTTCAGCACTTGGGAGACTGAGGCAGAAAGACTGCCATGAGATTGAGGCCAGTCTGGGCTACAGAGCAAGACCTTGTCTCAAATAAAAATAAATTTAAAAATGTGGGCTAGAGGCATACCTCCATTATCACAGGGCTTGCCGAGGAAGCATGAGACCCCAGGTTCAATCCCCAGCAACATGTAATAGCTGGATACAGCAGTACACTCCTGTAATTCCAGCACTCGGGAGGAGGCTGAGGCAGGAGGATCTGCCATAAATTTGAGGCCAGCCTGAGTTTAGGACCAGCTTCAACTACAAAGTGAGACCTATCTCAAAAATAAGTAAACAAATAGGGCTAGGGGAATACCTCAGAGGTTAAAGTACTTGCCTAGCACGTACCGAGTACCAGAGTTCGATTCCTGAGCACTAGAAAAGCTGGGTATGGTAGTGCACACGTTTAATCCTAGCAATTGGGAAGCTGAGGTAGGAAGATTGCTCTGATTCTGAGGCCAGTCTGGGCTACACAATGAGCTCAGAACCGGCCTGGACTACAGAGTGAGACCCTGTCTCAAAAATAAACAAACAAAAAACTTAAAAAATGTTAGTAAAAGAGTAGGAAAAGTGAAATGCCTATGTGATCCTTAAAGCAGAGTAACCCCCTCCCTCTCTACTATACAACCAGGCTCTCACTGGAAAACAGGACCACTGCTGGCTGCTGACCCCATTCAGTTCCTACATCTCCTGGCTATTCTTGATGAGACCCATTCCCCAGCTGGCCTATCCGTCTTGGGCCAGAGGGCAGATACCTGTTGGGACGGAGTAGAGAGGGCAGCAATGAGCTTGGCAACAATGGGCTTCACTTTGGGGTCACTCTTTTCCAGATGCTTGGCTAAAGAGCCCATCAGGACAACCACACTCTGCCGCACAGCATCGTAGCTGGCATCATTGGGCGCATCTTTTAGGAACTCCTCAAACACAGGTAGCAGCGAATTGACATTCTCCTGGAAAGGCCAATCCCCCAGAATCACAGGTCAGCCCTTTGGGTTATATCAGGATAACAGTCTCTGCCCCAAGGACCCATTCTGTGTCTGGCTCTGAGACAGGCATCCTTACAAGTCAGCCAATCAGCGATGATAGCAGGTTTCCCAGTTTTCCAGCAGGAACACATGAGACTTATAAGAATTTAACATCCTTTCGGAGTATTTTTGGCTCAAAAGAAATACAAAATGTATTTCCCATCATAGGCTAGTGCTCTGCCAGGATTTCCGGCACTCAGCACCTCTGTGTCCCTGCTCAGCCCCATCTCCTCCTCAGGTGGCCGAAACCCTCTTACCTTCCCATGGGCATTGAGTGTAGCAAGGGCTGCGTCTAACATGCACTTCCGGACATCTGGGTTTCGGTCATTGAGGGCATCAGGGACAAAAAACTGAAATAGTGGTTTCACTTGAGAACTATCCAGATACTGGGAGAGCTTGTTCAAGGCCAATGCCAGGCCACACCTGGGGAAAAAAGTGGGCACAGTGGGCATCCAGGGTCTTCCCGTGCTGATGGAGTCTGTGCTAGCTCACAAGGACAGGGAGCTGGACAGAAGCAAACACCATTTTGGATACAGCTCAACACCACTGCCCAGGAACTACTCAATGTTCTGGAACAATCCACTTGTCAAATGAATCCAGGGGCTTATCCTCAGTTTACCTGCTATAGGGTTTCCTGGGCCAGGGGATCCATTGTGCCTCTGTTTCCCCATTTGTGAGTACAATGCCCACCCCTCTATCTCCAGGTGGTAAAAAGAGAGAGGTAAAGAAATTATGTGTGAAAGTCCTTGGAAGAGAATATATTCTTCAAAGGCAATGAGGCATTATTCTTTTCAGAAGGTCCTCAGAGCAAAGAACCTAAGCCATTTTCCTATCTGATGGTATGGAACGAAAAACAAACAAAACAGCCCACCCACCACTCGACACTGATACACAAAGACATGAAGCCACAAAGATGCAGAGCTGGCCATTCAGAAAACTAATGCTACCTTGTGTTTCACACCAGCTCCTAGACATCTGCCTGCCCATCCAGGTGTAACCTGTGGAAGCTAACTGGAAGAAAGCTGCACACTTTAACATTGCTAAAGTCTATTCCAACAACTCACAAGGTAAGTTCTATTATTATGCCCTTTATACGAGTAAGGAAACAGAGACCTAGAGAATAGCAGGACCATACCAAGGATGCACAGCTAGCACAGGGAAAGCTAGCAGTTGAGCTTAGGTCTCTCTGACTCAGGACAGCCTGGCTCTTACCTTCCACCTATACAACATGTTAGCACTCACCCCAGCCAACATGCCTCTCTGAAAGCTCCAAGTGGAACCAGACCAGGGGAAAGGACATACCTGGCTTCCCACTGATCTGGAGGAGATTCTGAAATGACTCGTCCCAAAGCATCCAGCACTGGGGGCGGCCGCTGCAACAGACAGGTGGGTAAATACTCTGCAGTCACAGTTCATCCCTGACCAGCCAGGTAGATCAATAGCTCAGGCATCAGGACTCTGAGGTGGAAAACCAGCCACAGACTCTCTGAGCCTTAAGACTCCTGTCTGGAGTAGTTAGGAGCTGAGCAGAATCCAACCAACCTCACACCACCTAGACCACAGCAGATGCCTAGGTCACTCACATACAGCTTCTCCTGGTAGATCTCCATGAGTCTGCCCATGACCTCTGCTGCCTGCCTCTGGTACCGTGCCACAGCCTGGGAAAGGGCTTCAGCCCCGGCCTGCCTCACAGCTGCTTCGTGATAGATCACGTCATCGATCAGCAAGGAACAGAGGTCTGGCTGCAGATCAAGGCCCATGGTCAACCAGAGCCTGCAGAACATTAAAGACAGGGGTGGTCAGACAACTAACTGCCAATGCCAATCTTCCCCTTCTTTCATGAGAGGTGAAGCACACTGGGCTCAGTTATTTCCTAACAGATAAAGGATGGGACAGGAGAAAAGAGCCTCTCTGACCTCTCAGCCAGCTTCCGGATCTCTTCTTCTTTGTCAAACTTGACCACCCAGAGCCTCCGTAGAAGGTTCAAGCCATTCTTCTCATCAGTATCAGGTGTTGGCAATACCATGTGAAGCTCCATCAGCCCCTGGAGGAGGGGCGGGGGGAGGGAGGATGGGACTGAATGAGGCTGCATTTTTCAGGCTGGCCTCCCACCTGTCTCCTTGCCTCCTTCTGGGCTACAACTTCAAGATGCAATCACTAGATGCATGTTGCCATTCAAAACTAAACTGATTAAAATCAAGTAAGTTGTATCAGCCACTTTTCATTGGATGCCTCAGCAGAGACAGAAAATATTTCCATTATGACAGGGCATTCCACTGGGCACTGCTAGTTTAACAAGTACTGGGAACAAGCTCAGCTCATTACGTCATCAGTCTCTCAAATAGCTTTTCGTGGGGGATGGGAGTGTAAATCAGTGGCACAGTACATGTTTAGTAGAGGCAGAGTGCTAGGTAAGGGCAATCCCTAGCATCAAAAAAGGAGATTTTTTTTTTTGGTAAAATAATGGCATATGGATGTAAAAAAAAATTAAGGTAAAAATATCAACTCTAAATAAACAAGACAGACAAAAGCTCAGTAAGTTTTTGAGAAAAATTTACCACATTGCTATCATTTTTCACATTACCAAGTGTCAGTGAAAACTCTTGTCACATATCAATAGCAGGAGGAGGCTACAAATCAACACTTGGGAACCACTGTCTTATCATTTCCAAGGTGATTCTTCAGTGTGGTTCATCAAGAAAAGACAAGTGCAGACAGAGAGTTGAAGAAATACACTAATCTCATGAGTTAAGCTGTTTCTAACAGTACAAACATCCACATTCCAGTATGAAAATTAGGTGAAGTCTAAGAAAAAAAATGGACAGTGACACATCACAACTGCTTTTGTTTTCCAATTTCCAAAAGGAGCCCAACCCACCCTGTGATCTCCTCCTTTTGACTCAAGGTAAAGGATTAGGGTGAAGGATATTCTCTCCACTCATGATATGGCTCCAACACTTGCAGAGAATAAGGGACACCATAGGAGCCCCTAAACGGAGTGCACACGTACCCGGAGCACAGTCTCCCGCACACTGGTGCATGAAGACTGCAAGGCAGAGAGCAGCACATCCACCTCCTCCTGCTCTGCGAAGGCACAGCCATCCTCACCACTGCTGCTAGCACAAAGCGTGGTCAGAGTGTCTGAGGCCAGAACCTGAGAAGGACATCAACCCACTGGTTTAGTTCAGCAAATGACTCATTTTTGTGGGACCAGGTGATGCAATCACTAGCTCCAGGGCCATCCCCCCACAGGGAGCTCTGAACTAAGAACACCTACCCAATAGGCCTACTAGGAATACGACCCCAGCTTCCAGCCAGACCAGACGAACCCCTCACTAGCCAAAAAGACTCAGGCTAGCCCTCAAATGCAGTCCTCCTGCCCCAGTCCAAAACTGAGGGCTGAGAAAGAAACAAGGCTTAACCACTTGTGCGGGGACATGAGGTCAGGGTCATATAGAATCACAGTATCAGCCAACTAGAAAGCAGATCACCTGTAGGCGAGGTGAGCCTGTTCCAATCACCCAAGTCAGAAGATGCAGCATGGCCACACGAGGCAGCAACTCCGGGCCATTCTGGGAGGGAACAGCAGATAGATCTGGTTGAGATTGTGGGGAAGCTCTGTAACCACAAGAGGCAGCCAATCAAGTGGCATCCTCTCATCCACAAAGGCTCATTCAGGGTCTTACAACTGCTTCCACTATACAATCATTAGATTTACAACAAAGTCCACAGGCACTAACCCCAGCCAACCACGATCCTTGGGAATTAAATATAAATAAATTTTGAAACTTGTTTGAAATTCATTCAGACTGTGAAACACAGGTCGGCCATAAATATATGAGATACTCAATTTTACAAATAAAGAAACACAAAGTAAAATGTATCACTCATCACTGACAATATACTACCTGAGGTTGAACTGGGTTTGCAAAAAATGGAACCCATGATGAGAGAACAGCTCGTAACATGCCACATAACCTAGCAATTCTATTTCCAACATGTGTCCTACAGCAGTGCTCACATGGAGTAATTAATAGGCACAGATATACACATGGTACAAGGATGAAGGCACAGCTCAACTGTTAAAGCACTCGCCATGTGTGCACAAGGTCCTAGGGAATCATCGTTTTACCACTGCCAAAGTGATTCTTTAGTTGTGGTTCAAAAGCCATCAAGTATCACATAAAAATTAGCTGGGCATGGTGGCACGTGCCTATAATTTCAGCACTTGGGAGGCTGAAGAAGGAGGGTTTCCAGGACTTCAAGGGCAGCCTGGGCTACAGAATGAGCTTAGAACCAACCTGGACTGCAGAGCAAGACCTTGTCTCGGAGACAAAAACAAGATCACACAACCTTAAACTGCTCACTAACAGATAAAGAGTTAGAACACGGGCCATGCATAGGTATCAAGTATCAAGCCTAGGGCCTTCACACTGAGCTACATCCCTAGCCTACATTTATTTTTTATTTTCTTCCTAGCTTTATTTTTGATCTTGAGGAAGGGTCTCATCAAGTGCTGAGATTACAAACCTGCACTACTCAGCCTAGTCAAATTTGATAATTAAATGACAGAAGCAGCCTAGCTCACTTCTGCATTACAAAGCCCACTGTACCATGCACATGGCTGTTGTAGGTTTTAACACACACCATCTACTTTCTCATCAGAACCATTCAGAGATCAGGAGTATGGTAAACACCTGTGTCCTCGTAACTTCTCAAAACAAGAAGAGCAGAGCTCCCTGCCTACCTCATCCACATGCCCGGGTCGGGTGTTGGGGGATGCCCTCAGCTGGGCATGGACAGTGAGGATCTGAAGAATCTGGGCCATCTGCTCCTCATCTTCACTGTGGTGGGGCATCTCAGTCAGCACCATCTTGAGTAATGGGAAGACCAAACAGAATGCTGGTGCTGACAAGGGCGCAGCATCTGTGAGAGCAAGCAGCAGGAATAATCCTGAGGGCAGGCCAGACCCAGGCCATGCTGTCTGTGCAGTCTCAGGGCAGATGGCTAGGGGGTAATCTGGAGGTTTCTTCTGGAAGCATGCAGCAAGATGACAGGGATGATGGTAGATATCCCAGTGCAAAAGCCAATCCTGCCTCTACCCCAAATTATTGCCCAGTTCCAGAAAGGAGACAGAACAGAGAAGAAAAAGTCCAGTAAACTCTCAGTGGGGTCACACTGACTCACAGAATATAATACTAGGACTCAGAAATCCTCCAACTAGTCCACCCCCTCATTTTTCAGATAAGTAAACCAAGGCTAGGGGAAGATTTGTCCAACACCACAATTAGAAAGTCCAAGTAACACTACAGTCCCTGCATCACTCTTCACACCCTGCACCTATGGTCCCATCCCTTCTCTTACCTGGTTCACCCTTGCCCACCCTGCTGGTGATGGTGTGGGTGTGCAGCAGTGCCACTGCCCTATTCACAGCCACTGACAGCTCTTCCTGACACCAAGATTTATCTAGCGCACACTCTGGTTTCAGCAGCCGTAGAGTCACATGGCTCACCAATGTACCTGTGAAGAAGGGATGAGATCCAACTGGAGATGATCCACACAAAGACGCAGAATCTGGCCCTGGCACAAGAGGGACCCAGAGCAGAAAGAACCCATTCCTCTAAATCAAGTCTTTTCTACTCCACAAAAACATCTTCCACCTAATTTCTTACTTGGTCTTTGTGACAATGTCAGTGAGTAGGTACAAAGGGGCTGCCTTTAGACACTGAAGAAATTGTAAGTATATTCAGAGGAGACAGAGGCCATCATGGGTTATTCAACCAGTATAAAATTCTACACACATAGTACCTCCACCTCTTATACAACAAGCCCAACCACCAGGTAACACCACTGGCAGGTTCCACATGCACCAAATGACACTTCCTTTCTGAATGGTTCACAGGCTCCACCCATGAGAACATACCATTCAGGCTAGAAATGAAGACAGTTTTAATCAACCCACAAGAAGGGTAAGGCCACCTTAATTCCCAGCCATTGTACCTGGTCTTTGTTTCCTCAGAGATAAAAGAAAGCTAAAGGTCACAGAGGCTTCTGATCCCAACTGACACATGGCTACTCAGGTGCTCTGAGATGCACTGACCCAAACCATCCTCACTGCGACTGACTCAAACTCATAGTTTTAAAACTGCTATACAGTGAAATGCTGAATAGTCGCTAATGAGACACGATATTATTATTCTCTTGAGCCTAACCAGGCTGAGATTTCCATAGGCTGCTTCCCTATGGAAACAAAATTCAGCAGCTTGGGTTATCACATGCCTCTCTATAAGCACTCAGGGGCACCCCAGACTACCCTCCCCACAACTATACTGAGCCATCCCCATGGCCAGCAAACAAATACTAACCCAAAGCCTTGAGCCTAGGTGGCATGACACAGGCAGCCAAGGACAGAAAAGGGTTCTTGATCCTAGGAGCAGCCAGCGGAGATTTCAGCAAGGGCAGGAAAGAATCAACCAGAACAGGGATGTACTGAGTCAGGCCCGAAGGGTTCTTGGCCAGGATGGTGTCCAAAAGTCCCAGCACTGCCTCCAGTTCCCCATCCAGCTACAAATAGAGTCCCCCAGGGAACAGGTCAGTAAGGCCCCACTCTGGGACAATAGGAATGGGCATGGCCACCGAGCACCCTCTGATATGGATAAGTGGTAGTGGTCACATACCTCCTGCAGTCGCCTCCGGATCTGCGCCTCCTTGTCCAGCTGGGCCTGAAGCATCTCCTTCTGCTTGCTGGTCAGCTGTACCTCCTCCTTTATACCCTTCTTCTTCTTTATCTCCTGAAAGGGCAGGGTTAGAAAACCAATTCCATCTCCAAGGAGGAGACCTGCCTCCCTACCACAGAGAGGCAAGCTTGCTTCCACAAAGAGTACCAGGTCAGCTCTAAGACCATGACAGAGGCCCTGCACATACCATATGGTCCCCCTCGCTCCCTATGAAGTCCACAGCCATCTGCGATCTACAGAACAGAAACAGCAGTAGAGAAGCCATTTTCTCCCCAACTAGACTCTCTGCTGACAAAAGCAAAGAGGATTTTTATCCATTAGAGAAATACAAGGTCCTCTGTTGTACTTCAGAGTACACTGGTAACCACATGGCTTCAGATTCAAAACTTGAACCTCTCCTCCTGCCCAGATCTTCCTTACTAAAGTTCTCTTACAACGTATGCTGAAGGCTGCACAAATCCTGCTCAGGTAGTTGACGATGACATGCAAAAAAAAAACAAAACAAAAACAAAAACAAAAAAACAAAAAAACACTCACTCTTTCAGCAAGTATTTATCCAGCACCTGCATTCCAGCACTGTTCTAATGCTAGGAATACTGGGGTGGCGTGGGGGCAAGCAAGTGGCAGGAGGAGATTAAGACCTTGTCCTCCAGGAGCTTACAATCAGATAGCAGAGAAAGCAGAGAAAGCAGATAAAGCAGATAAAGGAAGAGAAGAAACAATTAAGTCTGGAGGTGTGTATCTCAGTGGTTAAAGTGTTTGTCTAGCATGTGCAAGGCCCAGGGTTCCAATCCCAGACCATGTAAGGATCAGGTGAGTGTGGGGTTACATGCCTGTAATCCCAGCACTCAGGAAGCTGAGGCAGGAGGATTGCTGTGAGTTTTTTAGCCTAGGCTACCCAGTGAGTTCAGGACCAGCCTAGACTACAGAGCAAGATCCTTTCTCAAAAAAAAAAGAAAAAAAAAGAAAAGAAAAGAAAAAAGAAACAAACAAATATGAGGTGACTATGTATGGAGTATGAGAACTGTTGTGAATGAAATGACTACGATACACAGTAACCAGGAAGAGGGGTCAGGGAGTGTCTATTATAGGTAGATAGATGAAATGTCTCCTCTCTGAGAAGGGCCCAGTTGTGCCAATTAAGTGAAAGTCAAGAATCCAACCTCAAACAGAGGAAGACAAGACTTCGGCCCAAGACAGGCAAGAGCTTTGTGCACTCTGCTCCCATTAGAACCAGCTCTGTTCAAAGTTGAATCCGTCATAAGACACAAAATTTCCAAAGTCTCCACTGCACTAGGCCCTATACCAGCTGTCAGGAGTCAAAGGCCCTGTCTTCAAGGAGCTGGGGGACAGGCATGAGATCGAGCAGTAGCATTTAGTGAGAAACAAGGTTTCCTTGAGTTGGGGACAGAGGAAGCTGCAGACGAAGAGTTTAATAGCGCAGTCAAGGTCCAGGGATGGGTCAGAAGAGAGGTGTGTACCATGGGCCTCAGGATAATCCAGGGTAACAGTTTATACATAGCAGAGAGAACCAGCAACTTAAGACCATCAAGCCAAGTGGCCACACTGATGCCTCCATGGACTCACCTCTTTCAGCTCCAGCTCAATGATCTGCTCCTTAAAGGAGTAGGCTTTGTTCTCTCGCTTCATGTTGGCCTTTTTTATGCTGTCCTGCTGGGCACTAAAACAAAACAGGTGATCAATCAACTCAAAAAGTTAACAAGGCCCCATTACCCCCCTCTTCTAGCTATAAAATTCCAAGCTAGCCGGACACTTATGGCCTAAGCACCAGGCCCTGAACAGCAGGTATTTGCCCAATGAACAAATATAATGCTTCATTTGTCCCTCAAAATGACACTATAAAGGAGGTGTCATCTATCACACAACCAAGAAAGCTAGGGCTTGGGGACAAAAGGCCACTGAACCATCAAGTGGGATCTCACCTCTGGATGATGGATTTGTCATAAAGCTCTCCAGCTGGGGTCTGCATGATGGCAAACTCCTCCCGTGTCACCAGGCGCAGTGCAGGGTTCTGCACAGAGGCAGTGATGGTACTGATGAGCTGCGGGAGGACCCGGTCTGGAGACAGGATGGAAAGGGAGCCCATAGCATTCATGGAAGACTATCAGACAAAAACAGACACAAGTCATTCCACGGCCAAGGGTAGCACCAGAAACTCATCCCACCACATCTAAATGCCCCAGAAGGAGGCTCCCCTTCCTGCCACCAACTTCTCTGAGCACCACCTGCCAGAGTGGGCAGCTATAGTTTGTGCCTGCCTTACTCAGTGAGCAAGTATTAAGTCTGGAAACAGCTCTCTTGATTTGGCAGGATACACTCCTACATTCCTAATCTCCACAGTCCACATGGAGCGGCCTTTATTCTTTCCAGAGACCAAAGTGATGCAGACTTGAAAGATAGGCTCAGAGAAAAGCCCAGAACTTGAGGTAGACCAAACTGGGCAATGCAGCTCCATGCAGTTTTCACACTGAAGCAAATGTGGAGGTGGGGATGAATGGGGAGACAATTGTAAGCCTAATATTCCAGGAGCTCTTATCACCTAAAGGGAAAGCCTGAGAATGGAAAGCACAGCATGGAAAGCAGACAGGCATAAATGGGTCAGGCAGAGAGTAAGAGAGAGCTCATACCAATATATCCAACCACAAATGAAAGGATTAAGAAGGTGTGGTATATATACACAGTGGAGTACTATCTGCCATAAAGAAGGACAAATTTGAATCATTTCTAGGAAAATGGATGTACTCTGAGACCATTATGCTTAACGAAATGAATCAGACACGGAAAGTTAAATATCATATGGTCTCTCTAATATGAGAAAACCAAACCATAAAAAAAGTAAAAGAAAGATGGAAGAAAGATAGACAAGACTTTGCGGAGAGGGAAAAGGGACATGGGGGGAGGGGGGAGGTCAGAAGGATGGGATAGGAAGTGGAAAGGGATGTGATATGTAACTTTTTTTTTTAAGTGGGGGTGGGAGGGATTCCACATATAGTGTTCCAAGGTACTAGGCCAGCCCAGCCACATGCATTCTCGGATTCTGAAGGTAAATGAGGCAAGTTTCCTTTTGTGTTTAAACCAGTTTGTATTTTGTATCTCTTATAACCAAGAGTCTAAGCTCTCATGTTGCCCACGCTTGTTTCTTTAGGATCGTACCTCCTAAATCCTGGGACACCCCACCCCACATACCCTTGAACTGTGAGGCAAGATCATGTGCCCATCACCTGGTTCAGGGGACTCTGTGTGGTGATTCTGGGAATGATCTGATCCAGGTGCCTAGTGATGAAGGCTTCAGGATCAATCTTCATTCTGGTGAGAAGAGTTGGCCAGAGCCCAGACTGCGCTGCCACTGAAGGGGAAAGGAGCTCTTTGAAGCTTTCTGCCTGGCCTCCCCTCACCCTCCCAAACAGAGTCCACACTTCTCCCTTACCCACCACAGCCACGGACCTAAGGATGGGTGATGGGAGATGATCAACATCTCCCTGGCCAGCTGTTCCATGTTAGCCACATCACTCTCGAGCCCCGGCACACCAGAAATGACATACAGCGCCTCCTGCAGGACCCTTGGAGGTACATAGGCCTTGCCCATCTCAGTCATCTCCCCAGCATCAGTCACTAGAGTTTCTAAGGGCAGCACCTGCAGGGAGACAAGACATGAGTCCCTAGGCTCTGAGTCCTATATACGCATGGCCCATAGGAGATAATATGCCAGGGACATGCCCCTCGCTCTGCTAGAGTGAGGACTGATGGCCAGCTTCCTGCACTGAGACCTGCAGGCTGTGAGGTGTGCCTGGAAGGACAAAGCACCTGTTACTGTGTACCTGGTAGGCACAGTGAGAACAGAAGGAAACGGAATCCAGCCGAGGAAACCTGTAATAAGACCACAAGACTGTCGCTGGCTCGTAGGCTTCCAGCTGCCTTAGAGGTTGAGGCAGTAGAGCAAAGCACACAGAGCACTCAAACAGGTGCCTCTGGGATCTACTCCCAGATCTTCCTTCCACTGGTAGAGAACCCCCACAGGGTATTTCAGCTCCTGGTACCCTGGAGAACACACAGAGTACAACTGATAAAACCTATATGGCTGGAAGGTACTGTGAATAATCAAAAAGGAGAATGGGTAGAAAACACTTTAAACATATTAAAACCACAAAGCAGGGCTTAGAGGAATAGTACAGCGGCTAAAGCACTTGCCTAGCAGGCACAAGTACCTGGGTTCAATTCCCCAGTACCTCATAAGCTGGGTGGAGGTGGTGCATGCCTACAGTCCTAGCACTCAGGAGGCTGAGGCAGGAGAAGTGCTGAGAGATCGGGCCAGTCTGGCTACGTAATAAGTGCAGGGCCAGCCTGGACTAGAGTGAGATCCTGTCTCAAAAAAGTAAGTAAATAAAATAAAACCACAAGGGAAAACAGGCAACGACAAAAAGATTGCACTACCAGTAATGGGGAGAGAAAGTCTATAAAGGCTATCATACGAAAAGAAAATGCTACCAAACCTAGTGAACCAAAGTCAGGCATGGTGAAACTTGCTTGTAATCGCAGGACTCAAGAGGCTGAAACAGGAGGATTGCCAAGAGGTCAAGGCCAGCCTGAGAGCTACAAGATATATAGTGAGTTCAGGACCAGCCTAGACTACGGAGAAAGACCCTGTCTCAAAAAAAAAAAAAAAAGAAAAGAAAAGAAAAGAAAAAAGAAAAAGCTTGAGAGTAAGACAAAAGATTCTGGCATCACAGAATTTAAGTGAAGGAATGGTCCAGCCAAAGTTCTGGGGCACAACCAGATTGCTAAAGTGGTCCAAGAGTCAGATGCCCTTACCTTATGAGAACTAAGGACAGTCTTCAACTCCTCTAGAAGTCCATAGGCCAGCTTAAAGCCCCCAAGAGATGACAGCAGCTTCCGAACCGTTTGTTGAGCCTGCCTGCGCACATGCCAAGTGCGGCTCAGGAGCACCGCCACCAGGGCCCGGTGGTACTGCCTGCAAACACCGGGATAAATGCTTCTGGGGTGGGGGCAGACCAGAGAACAGGGCTTTCTACAGCCAACCCTCTACACATCCCACTTCTGAGGCTCCTGCCACAGTCTCTCTTTGTTTGGCCAAAGGGACAAGGTAAGCAAGCCTCACATACTGAACTTTGTTGCCAGTGAGTCTATGCGGGTGGTCCAGGAACAGCCTCTCTGTCAAATGCAACACAGTACACAAGGCTGGCAGGAGGAAGAAACAGAGAATCTCAGTGTTTTTAAACAGATGCTTATAGACACAGACATACATACTCACATATACACTCAAAAAGTATGGGAATGAACTAGAAAATTAACATCAAATGTAAACACAGTATGACTGGATACAAAGTTACAACATATTTTTTCCTCTCTGCTTATTATCAACATATATATTTTGAAATAAAAAAAATATACTTTTGATAATTAAAAATTAACTACTGGGCTGGAGAAATAGCTCAGCAGTTAAAGCGCTTGCTTAGCAAATGCTAAGTACTGAGTTCGATTGCCCAGCACCACATAAAAGCCAGGCATGGCAGTGCACACCTGTAATCCCAGCACCCAGGGAGGCTGAGGCAGGCTAATTGTCTTGAGTCCTAGGCCAGCTTGGGCTACAGAGCAAGACCCTGTCTCAAAATAAATAAATAAATACATTTTTTAAATAAAAAAATTTAAAAATTAACTATTAAGTTCTACAAAACAAATGAGGAGGAGAGGTCAAGAGTATAGCTCAGGGGCTGGAGGAATGGCTCAGCAGTTAAAGCACTTGCTTAGCAAGTGCTAAGTCAAGCACTAAGTGCCCGAGTTCGATTCCCCAATACCACATAAGCCAGGCATGGTAGCACACGCATGTAATCCCAGCACTTGGGAGGCTGAGACAGGAGGATTGCTATGACTCCAAGGCCAGGCTGGGCTCCATACTAAGTTCAGGTCCAGACTGGGCTGCTCAGTGAGACCCTGTCTCAAAAAAAAAAAATAAATAAATAAAATAAATAAAAATTGATTAAGAAAAGGGAGTATAGCTCAGTGGTTAGAGCGCTGGCTTAGCAAGTGCAAGGCCCTGGGTTTGATCTCCCAGTACAACATAAGTAGGGCAAAGTGGTGCACACCTATAATCCCAGCACTCAGGAGGCTGAGGCAGGAGGATTGTTTTGAGTTCGACACCAGCCTAAGCTACACAGTGAGTTCAGGATCAGCCCAGACCTGGACTACAGAGCAAAAATCAGTCTCAAAAAAAAAAATCATCTCATTACACATTGGACACAGATTAATCTCCAGGTCTGGGAGGCACAGTGTATGCAGCAGACATGCTACTGCTTGTACAAAAAGGTAGAAAACTGTGGCTGGAGGAATAGCACAGCAGTTAGCACTTGCCTAGGAAGCATATGGCTCTGAGTTCAATTTCCCAGCATCATATAAACTGGGTGTGGTAGAAAACACCTATGATCCTACTACTACTACTCTGGGACGCTGAGGCAGGAGGACTGCTGTGAGCTCTAGTCCAGCCTGGGCTACAGAGTGAGTTCAGGACCAGCCTAGACTAGAGAATGAGACACTGTCTCAAAAAAAAAAAAAAGTATAAAACTAAGATAAAACTAAGATAAAGGTTGTTAACACAGCCTGGGTCAGTGGTGCAGGCTTGTAATCCCAGCACTCCAGGAAGCTGAAGTAGAAGGATCATAAATTCAAGCTCAGCCTGGACAACTTATTAACTTAGCAAGACTGTCTCAAAATCCAAACTAAAAGTGGACTGGGGATGTAGCTCAGTGTGAAGTCCCTGGGTTCAAACCCCAGGACCACAAAAAAAAGTTGCTAAAAAAAATATATATATACATATATATATATAATATATATACATATATATATTATATATATATATATATATATATATATATATATATGTCATCAAGGAAAGAAGTAGATGGTAAAATTGGTTATCTATGATCAGAAGAAAGACCAGATACTAAAACAAGTATGTAATTTTCAATTTTCATTTTTTATTACATAAATTTCCTAATCAAAAGCTGATATAAGATTTAAAAAAGAAAGAAAGAAAAAATTTCAAAAACCAGAAAATGACTAACAGTTGTAGCTAATGTAATGGGATGTTGTGATTTGTGAGTCAAGAAATTTTTCAAATCACCTATTAGCGGAAGACTCCTCTATAGCAACCTAGAATTTTATACATATATTTAAAGATCAACTGTTCCTTTTCTGCAAGGATAGAAACCAGTAGTTTCTGTGTCTCCTGGCGGGGGAGTACAGCCTGCCACATTCTACCAGTGCTTCTCAGCTCCTCTTAACATAAGAAACCCCAAGACAGCAACAATTACCTAATCAGCTCTAATTACAGCTAATGTTGCAGTTTCTCCACGTGTCAATGCTGTCTACAATTCTCTCAGGGCTCCCACCTCTCCAGCCTAACACTCCCCACAGGAATAAATTCAGTTTAATAATAACCATGCTGTTCACTGTTCGGGAGACCTCCCTGATCTGGGCTTTTTTACAGGTGGTCAGGGAAGGCTCCTCTTTGAAGAACTGCCAAGAAACTTGGCTCCACTACTCAACTCACCATCTTCTGAAGCCATGAGCAGGAATTTCTCAGAAGTGAAAATCTGCTTCTTCTCATCCATAACTAGCTGCCAGAAACTGCTCAGTTTGCCCTCTGTAAGAAACCAAAGACCATCCATAAAGCAGCACACCATCTCCTCAGCTTGGCTGTCCCATCCTGAAGCTGACAGCGTGGGCTTTATGAAGGACTGTGACTGAATTAAGTCGATCCTAAACCCACTGCTCTCCTATTTGCAGAGCTAAATTTAGTCCTTGTGACATCAGCTACTGCATAAAAACCTCCAGTGGTTCCCTGTTGCCCCTAGGGGCCCTGATAGGCTCCTTCTCTGGGATTTTCACCTACCTGAGCACCAAAACGAAAAAAAAAATTTTTAAAGACAGGGTCTTGCTCTGAAGCCCAGGCCCTAAGCTGAGTGGCCCAACCTGGCCTCAACTCATGCTATCATGCAATCATGCCTCAGCCTCCCACGTGCTGGGAATACAGGAGTACATCACCACACCTGGCTAGTCTATGTGGTGCTAAGGGGCTGAACCCAGGGCCTTGTATAAGCTAGGTAAGTACTCTGTTCACTAAGCTACACCTTCAGATCCCAAGCTGGAATATTTAGGGAGCCCATACTGGCTTGCCCTAGTCTTCCCTGACTGGGTCTGTTTGAACTCATAACTGGCCCTTCCCCCATGAAAGTGGAATCCTTCTGGACTCTAGTCCTGGGGCTCTAGCTCAAATGCCTCTTCCTTCATAAAGCCTTTCCTAACATCCAACTCCAAACTCAATCTCTTCTTTAAAACTGCACCAATGTCAGATATTAAATTAGAGAATCCTGAGGGTGAGTGTGTAGCTCAGCAGTTAAAACCCTACCTAGCAAGCACAAGGCAATGGGTTCAATTCCCCAGCACCACATAAACTGAGCATGGTAGCCATACACCTGTAATCCCAGCATATGGATAGCTGAGGCAGGAGGATTGTCCGAAATTCAAGGCTAGCCTGAGCTACATAGTGAGCTCAGGATGGGCCCAGACTACAAAGTGACACACTGTCTCAAAGACAAAAAAAAAAAAAAGGTACTTTCTACACTTCTTTGGTCCCGCTATATAGTAGTAAGTACTGAAACTTTGCTAAAACAAGGTCGCATACATCTTTGCATTCCCCCGACCATCCTCCAGAGCCCAGGGAATTGACATGCACATGGTAAACACATAATAACACACAAAGAGAGCTGAACTCCATTTTATACTATGTGATACGCAGGTATGTGCACCTGTAGGGACTGGAGGGCTGCTATCATTGGATCTGGAGTGTCTCATGTGTCTAGGAGTTGGCCCCTAGCCTGTGGCACTACTGGGAGTTAGTGGAACCTTTAGTAAATGAAGGGCTGGAGGAATGGCTCAGCGGTTAAAGCACTTGCCTAGCAAGTGCTGTGTCAAGTGTTAAGTACCCGAGTTCGATTCCCCAGCACCACATAAGCTGGGCATGGTGGCCCACACCTATAATCCTAGCACTCGGGAGTCTGAGACAGGAGGACTGCCATGAGTCCCAGGCCAGCCTGGGCTACAGAGCAAGACTCTGTCTCAAAAAAAAAAAAAAAAAATCCTAACCTTTAGGAAATGAAACCTAGAAGAAGAAAATTAAGTGAATTAGGGGTATGCTCTTAAAGGATTTAAATTTATTTCTCTTAGGCTAAAGGATTAGCTCAGTAATTAGAGTGCTTGTCTAGCAAGCACAGGCCCTGAGTTCAATTCCCCAGCACCACATAAGTTAGGCACGGGGGCACCCAGCTATAATCCCAGCCCGAAGCAGGATCGCTGTAAGAGGCTTGCCTGGGTTACACAGCAAGTTCAGGACCAGTCTGGACTAGAGAGCAAGACCCTGTCTCAGAAAAAAAAAAAAAAAGATTTCTTCTGAGGTATTTTGTCATAAAAAAAAAAAGCTGAGGTCACAGATATGGGCTGACAAAAGCATGGAATACTAAGTAGCCACAAAAAAGAATGAAGTCTCTTTTTGTCACAGTGATTTGGAATTATTTACAAAATATGTGTGGCATATAAGATGGTATATATAGTATTTTATTCAACATGTTTATTACACATAGACCATATCTGGACCAAAACTGCTAACACTACCCAAAGAGTGAAACTTCATAGCTGGAAGATACAGCTAAGGGGAAACTTTTCACACTATAGTCTTTCACGCTTTTTGAACCCCATAAATATAAAACCAATTATGATAAAAATCCTGATACTAAATTCAGATTAACCTAAACATCATCTACAAGGTCCTAGAGCATCAAAGCAACACAGTAATGTATAATAACAGAATCCCTGGCTGTATCCTCATTTCCAGTATGATCCCAAGGCCCATCCCTGTGAATGACAGGTAGCCCTATATTTAACAAACTGATCTTAAACATGAAGGCAGTCCTCCCAAAGACTCAGAAAGAGACCCTGTCACCACATCCCGGACACCTCTGGACCCTTACCAGCCTGTGAGTCAGCCACTGAAAGCTTCGAGAGCAACAAGGCCGCCGCTACCCCTTCTGTGACTGTAGGAACCTGAGTGCTCTGGGAAGCTGCCTTCTCAACTGTTTGGATGAGCAAGGGCATTAAGTCCAAAGCCTGCAACAGTGTGTCACCTGTGGAGAGAAACAAGTACCTTAAAAGAAATAGTGATCGTCAGTGCTACCAAGATTACTTGAGAAAAAGAGTTATCCACCCAGGTATGAACTGGCTACTAAAACACTTTGGTTGATTTGTTAGCATCTCAAAGAACTAAAGTCAGGATGTGGGACTTAAATCAAATTACAACCATAAAACTGGAAGCAAAATAACCCTTATTAATCCAGTAACCCAACCACTCATCTGATGGATAAGTAAGATGTTAAGTGAGTTGTCTTAAAGTTACACAGCTAGTCAACGCAGAGCCAGTGTCAATGACAAGTCTTACCAATTCCACCAGGTACTTCCCCCCCCCCACTAGACAACCTCTGGACACAAATTCTAAAATTAGTTCTATAAACAAAATTCTCTCTTTTTTTTTAAGAGGCCAAACCTGATGGCACAGGTCTCCAATCCCAAAACTTTGAGAAGCTGAGGCAGGAGATCACTAATTTGAGCCCAGCCTGGCCAACTTACTAATCTGGTGAAATCGTTTATTTTTGAGACCCTGGTTTTATTTTATTTTTTGAGATAGGGTTTCACTCTATAGCTCACAATAGTCCTGAACTCACTATGCAGCCCAGGCTAGCCTTAGACTCAGCAATCCTCCTGTCTCAGCCTGCCAAGGGCTGGGAATACAGGAATATATCACCATGCCCAGCTTTATTGAGACCACACTTAAAAATCAAAAAAAAAAAAAAAAAAAAAACTGGACTGGGGATGTGACTCAGTGTGAAGGCCCTTGGTTCCATCACCAATACCACTAAATAAAGTTAATTTTTTAAAAACAAGAAGAGGGCTGGAGAAATGGCACAGGGTAGCAGTTAAGAGTGCTTGCCTAGCAAGTGAAAAGGCCTGAGCTTATTCACCATATACACTGGGCATGGCGGTGCGAGCCTATAATCCCACCACTCAGGAGGATGAGACGGGAGGACTGCCATGAGTCCAAGGCCAGCCTGTGCTACCTAGTGAGTTCAGGAGCAGCCTGGGCTACAGTACGAGACCCTGTCTCAAAAAAAAAGAAAAATTAAATTGAATTTAAAATTTTAAAAAAGAAGAAATCAGTTAAAACTACAGCTAAACCCAAGTTTTCATGCTACTAACTGAATGCATCAGAACATTCCACAATAAAATCATCTCAGGTAATGTGTCATGGATTAGAATTCAAGAAATATTTTACTCTTGACTGACAAATATTAGGATATTAGCAAGGCATACTCAGGATGTATCTATGAGAGTGTCTGCAAAGATGACAGGCATGTGGAACAGTAAACTAAAGAGGGACAGCTGCCCTGAATGTGGTGGGGCCCAATATGGTGGGGCCTGGATAGAAAAAAAAAAAAAAAAAAAAAAAAACAGAAGAAGGAAGCCTGCTAGCACTGGCTCTTTCATGTTCTCTCTTTCTGCTTCCTGGCTGCCATACAATCAGCAGATTTCTTCAGCCACCCCCTACACCATAATGCTCTGTCTCACCACAGCCCAGAAACAATAAAGCCAAATGACTATGGACTGAAACCTGAAACTGCAGGCCAAAATAAATCTTTCCTCTTTTAAGTTGGTTTTTCTCAGGTATTTTCTCACAGTAATTAAAACCTAACACATGTTCATTCTAAAAGTTTGATATTATGTTCTGTGTTTAATTGCAGTACAGGAGATGACACCCAGGGCCTTGCACCAAGCTGAAGAGACAAGGTTCGACAAGGTCTCTGCCATGTAAGATTCAATTTAAAATATAAGCGGTCAATGAAGCAAAAATGCAAAGTGATACATGAGTACAAAGACAATTTTTAAGGCAAGGATATAAGTTCACCGTATCTCTAAAATAGATGAGAAGACATTAGTTGTACATTTCCATTCATAGGAATCTATAATTTCAATCAGCATATTCTGTGGGGTTTTTTTGTTTTGTTTTGTTTTATTTTGCTTTGTTTTGAAACAATGTCTTGCTCTATAGCCCAGGCTAGTCCTGAACTCACTACGGAGTCCAGGCTGGCATTGGACTCACATCAATCCTCCTGTCTCTGCCTCCCGAGTGCTGGGATTATAGGCATGCATCACCATGCCCAGCTCATGTGGTGCTGGGGGATCAAATTCAGGTACTTAGCACTTGGCCAGGCAAGGACTTTAACCGCTGAGCCATTCCTCCGGTCCCTACTTTGTGGTTCTGTATAAAGTTCATAAACAACAGCAGAAAGACTTTTTATTGATGACTCTGAGTTGGAATATGCTTTAGGAACAGATTTACTGTTATCAACTTAGTGCAAAAATCTCTTCTGATGGGCTCATTTACACAGACCAGTAATTCCAGCATTTTAAGGAGTTGAAATAGGAGGGTCACAAGTGCAAGCACGACCAGGGCAACTTTGTGAGACTCTTTTAAAATTAAAAATACAAATGGGCTGGGATTTAACTCAGTATGAAGGCCACGCCTCAGTCCCTGGTACCGCAAAAAACACAAGAAAACAAACAAAACAAGAAAACAACAACAAAAACACCCTCTTCTGGTCATAATCTTCTCTCATCATTAAGAGATGTATGGATACCAAGTTCATCAGAACCAGAGAAGATTCATTTCATATTTCGTATTTAAGGGCTCTTCCTTCAGGAGAGGTTCTAGAATCTGCTAGATGTTTCTTTAAATACAGCTCATTATAAATTAAAAAAAAAATACAAACCTATCTCAGAGGCTTAAGTCACTAACAGAGGCTTGTAGCTTAGGGATCATTATAGACTTGACTTCTCACTAGCACCGCTTAGGACAGAGGTAGATACCTACGCCCACAACGGCATTGGGTCAGCACTAAATAAGGAGAGCAGTAACCATTTTTAATAGGTCCAGAGTCAAGTTATGTGAAATTACACTCATTTCTCCATGATCTCTGATGTTGCAGTGACGGGTCTACGAGTGCTTTTTTTTCCTTTACCTTTTTTTTTTTTTTTTTTTGAGATGGGGACTCACTCTGTAGTCCAGGCTGGTTCTGAACTCACTAAGTAACCTAGACTGGCCTTGGACACAGGACAATCCGCCTGTCTCAGCCTTCCGAATGCTGGGATTACAGGGTATTTGGCGTGCTTCCCCCCCACCACCCATTTTATTGATATGTTTAAGTGCAAAACTTAAGAGTTTACAGTGATCCTGAGCATTTTGTGCACATACATATCATGGCAAAGTTATAAACCCTTCCCTTCTCTCCTTTCAACCCTCCCCCCAACGCACCCCCGTTTCCATTATTTTCCACATTGAGTTCCATGAAGTAATTGTGATCTGAGTTTCTCATATGAGAGAAACCATTCGATATTTCACCTTCTGCTTCTGACTCACTTCACTAAGCATGATGGTCTCAAGTTGCCTCCATTTACCTACAGAAGTCTCCAACCTATCCGTATTTATAAATGAGTAGTATTCCATTGTGCAGAAATACAACAATTTTTTTTTTCTTTTTTTGAGATAAGAGTCTTACTCTGTAGTCTAGGCTAGTCCTGCACTGCACAGAGGTTGTCACTGAACTCACAGGGATCCTACTACCTTAGCCTCCAGAGTGCTAGAATTATAAGCTTATACCACCACACCAGGCTTATGTGCTGCTACGGAATTGAAACCAGGGCCTTCAGAATGACACCCTCAGCCCTGTGAATTCTCTTAGAATAAAACTTTGGACTTGACAATGCTATCTATCCAAGAAGCCAGCAAGTGTTGTGATCAGTGGACTCCAATTCTGAAGTTTATAGATGACTAATAGGGCCAGAAGCTTAGGAGGAAGTGATGTAAAACAAGCTGAAGCAGAAGGGAAAGCCTGGAATGATAATAACGCCCTGAAGAGTCAGTCATCTGCCTGAATGCTCGCCCAAAGGAGATAGCTTACCTCGGAAGGAAGCCAGCATGCACTGCAAATACGCATGCCTCACTGCAGAGGTGGAGGTTTTAAGGCTGAAAGCTTTCTTGAACCAGTCAATGAGCTTCTTGGGCACTTCTGTAGTGAACCGGTTACACCACAGAGCCAGGATAGACACGGCATGTACCAAGGTGCCTTCATGAACTAGGGCAAGAGGAGAAAGTTAAGTCAGTATGACATCATCATGTTAAATCACTGCAAACTACACAAGAAAGCATTCCAGAGTCCAGAATGGAAGGGGTGGGGGTGGGGGGTGGGAGTGGCAGAAGAAAGCAGTGATGCTTTAGACAATTCCCAGCCCTGGTAACTGAGGGAGGTGTGTTTCAGAAAGGGTTATAGAAGACTTTGGCTGTGAAAAGCCACAGTTAAGAATAAGTCTAGGTCACATGAGGCCCATGCTGCACAGAATTACCTTCCTGCTGGAGGAATGGGATGAACAGCTCAGACACAGTCCCATTCAGGACTTGACCAGAGGACCCAGACACCACATGATGACTGATGCTCCCAATCCCTGAAAGGCATATTCTCTGTTCAGCTGTTCATCTGCACAAAACCACAGCAAGCAAGTCTTCCTGCCACTGCACAGAGCCACAGATCTCCCTTGGTCTTCCATAGCCATGCCTTTCCCTGGCCATTACTGACCCTTCCTTAATTCTTTCTCCACAGCCTTGCCTTTTATAAAAGCCTGGCATCTTGTCAGACAGGCAGGCAGCAGAGTACTGAGGAGTAGGCTGGCACGGCAAGACTGCTGGAGAGGTCAGGATCCAAAGGACTTAACCATATTTCAGCATCACATTAACCCCGCCCCAAGAACATCCACACTCCTGGGACCTGTGGAGAAATCCCATACCAGAGAGGACACTGATCTTCTGGGCTACAATAGTCAGCTTTCCCTCTGAGCCTGAAAGAGAAGCACAGGTTCAGGTTCACATACACCACATTTTCCCAGGGGGCAAACAGTGCAGGAAACACATGATACATGCAGACTCCAGAAGCAGTATTTCTAGTGTGACACTGGATTTAAAAATACGTTTATTTCTGTTTTGTAACAAAAGCTATTCTGAGGAAAATCTGACCAACCAGAAAAATTTTGTAAATCATCTGCTCTCCCACTATCCATAGACATTACTAGCATCTTGTATATTTCATTTTTTTTTCTACCAGGCATACAGAAGCATACAGACCTAAGGGAAAAAAACGCCAAGATTACCATTCACACTGCCCTGTTTAATTCTTTGTTCATGTCGCACATACACAAAGCCTCACCACAAGACAATTCAGAATCAAGTCATCACCAGATCAGGGACTTGGGGAATGCTGGGGACAAACAGTAGCTGTCCATGCCAAGGGCAAAGAAGGCCCACTCACCCCCAAGGATTGCAAACAGGTGCCTGGTCAGGGCCTCCGTGGCTGAGGAGTCACTGCACTGACGTGCTAGGTTGCGTAGAGCCAGCACAGCTTCATCCATGAGGCGGGGGCTGTTGGATTTCAGGTGATCTGGACATAAAGAGCCACTGCTCAGAGGCCGCCAGCAGCTGAGCGTACAGACTTTATTCTTTCTTTCCCAAGCTCCCAGCTTTTTCTGGCTATCTGTTCTTATTTAAAGCACCTCAAGAAAGAAACTCTGCCTATGTAAGTGAGGTTAAAGCCTTACTTCTACCCAGAGCTGTCTCTTACCCGCTTTGTAGTAAGAATTCTGGCAACTACAACCAAATCCACAGTAAGGTGAGGGGCTGGAAAAGAGGTCAGAATACTCACTAGCCAGGCCTTTCACGATGTCCAGAGCATACTGGCTGAGATCAAGTGTCACTGATGCCAACAGACTGGAGATGGCTAAGGAGACAGAAAGTACTGCCCATGTCAATCTCAGAAATCAATGTCTGTTTTTGACCTACTCCCAGCAAGTCACCAGATCTGCCATCTAGCTACACGAAAAGTGACCACTCTTCATCTCTACAAGGCTACAAGAGTGATCATACCTTTCAACCAAAGCTCTGCTGAAAAGCTGTAACAGCTGCATCCTAGTCAGCAAAAATCCTGCCCCTCCAACATTCTACCAACACCTCTTATCCAGATAGCAGGGACAGAGATTCAACTCTCACACTCGTGGTTTCAAGCACTACCTTTAGACTAAATCCAAACTGTCTAAAGAAAAGGTTCTTATTCTGAATGTCTCCAGAGGGTTTTTAAACCTCTATAGGCATGTAAAGTAGATATATTTTCATGTATTCTTCAAGAAAGCCCATGTTTTTTAATATATTCTGAAAAGGATCCCTGAACTCTGTCCCCAGGTCCCAACATGGTACCAGTAACCACGTCTTCTCCCCACTCAACACACACACACACACACACACACACACACACACACACACCCTGCTGCAAAGCACTGTGAAAAAAAAAAAACTAAGCACCTCATCCCCTCCTACCATTCATTTAGCAGGAACCTACTTTCAATAACATTCTCTGGACTCCTCAATAAAGACTTCTGTATGGTAGGCAGTATCAGATCCTTAAACTCTGAGTGGGACATGTATCGGAGCAGAGGGGCACAGTTATCCTACAAAGAGAAGAAAGTCAGGCACCAGCCCTCAGAGAACAAACCAAAGGATAGTGTAAAGTCCCATACTTTAAATTACATTTGACTTGTCCAGCAAAATACGGTGCCCACTCACCAATAGGTACTTCGGAGGCTTTACTTTGCTCATCAGCACGTTCTTCATGTAGAAATCCAACAGGGCACTCTGAAGGACACAGAGATCTGACTAGACACTGACCCTCCGATGTGTCTGACCACTAACAGGTACCTCTGCTGGAGAACCTCCTTAATTCTTAAATCAGTATCCCAGAGCAATCTTTTTCATGACAACTCCTGATTAGTAAAAGCTTTTATTTATTGTTTTTCTTTTCTTTTTTCAACAGGGTTTCACTCTGTAGTCCAGGCTGGTTCCAAACACATGGTGGAGCCAAGGCTGAACTCAAACTCATACCAATCCCCTTGCCTCACCTCCCAAATGCTGAGATTATAGACATGCACCACCATGCCTGGCTATCTGGCTAGTAGAAGCTTTTACCCCTTTATTCTTATTTCCCTCAGTCTTCACCTTTACAAATAAACTACCCACTTTGCAACTTGCAAAAAAAAAAAAAAAAAAAAAAACCTCAGCATTAAACAGAGGTGCCATTGATCATCTTGCACTCCTTGGTTCCATCTCACACCTTTGTCATCCACTGTGTTGTGGTTAGGATCTGGAGTGTCCCCCAAAAGTCTCATGTATTTTAATGTTATTGATTGTCTATGGAGTCATGTAATGTTGTTAGATTGGGGTCTGGCCTGGAAGGCGTGGATTGCAGTTGGGATTAGGGACATGTGAGTTAAGACTAAATAAAGGCGTGTGAGTTAAGACTAAGGGTGTGTAGTGGCCACACCTTCGATACCCGGATGGAGGAGAGACTAAGACTGGGACTTGGACTAGTCTCACTTGCCTGCCTCTGTGTCTTGTCCTGAGAAGCTGCCTCCACCTTTCTGCCTCTGCCATGTACTTCAACTGCTGCCGGCCAACCCTGAATGGACCGTGACCATCTGAAACTGTAAGCTAAAACAAACCTCTCCTTTCCTAAATTTGTGCGTGTCAGGTATTGAGTCACAGCAATGAAAAAGTAACTATGACACACTTCCATTGCTTCAACTCTCCTTCTCTCCTCAATGTTCCTTCCCCCCGGCTACCTCCTCTGCCCAAAATGCTCTTCCTCACCTCTTCAGCTGCTAACCCCTCTTTACTCTGAAGTTTCCTCATCATAGACATGTGCTTCCTGATACACAAGCTAAGTCGGATCCCTCTGTTGCCAAGTATTGCAACTTCATAAAATTCTTTGGAGCACTTATCAGTTACAAATAACCAGATGAAGATCCATTTGGTCAGATTCTTTTTCAGATTCAGTTATGTAGGGATCACAGCCCGCTTGCTTACTGCTGCATCCCCAACACTTGGCACAGTACTAAGCACATGGTAGTTGCTTAATGGAGGTGCACAAATGTCTGCCTGAACAAGTAAACAACCATTCTAATAACTTACACCAGGTCTTTCCACAAGCCAGAAATGCAGGAAAACTTTCCAACTCCTTGAAGTTCATTATCATGGCAAAAGGCCAGGGTCACATGTGAGAAAACTGGTAAGTGTGAGATGAAACTAGCAGCTCAGATCACAAGGGCAAAGCTGCCGCTCCTTTTCCCTGATGCATGTACAATGTGGCAAACTCGAGGCACTTGGCACCTACCTTGTGCACATTGACCACATCCATTTCCTTGTGGTTTGTGCAGAAATGAACCAGCAACCCCAGCATGCCAGCATAGTTCTGGCTGGGTTCTAGGCTGAGAATGGCTGACAGGTACTGTTCCACCAGCCCAGGGTTCTAAAGAATGAAGTGGAAGGCCATTGATCAGGTGACAGCAGGGGCATGGAGGAAGCCACTGCCCCCCCCCCCCGCCCACTCCTTGTCACCTCTTTCCATAGCTTAGTGAGCTTCTTCACAGCACCATCCACAGCATGCTTGTGGGAGCCGCCCAGCACCTCCAGCAGGAGCATGCACTGTACCTCCACCTGCCAGTATCAGGAAAGACTCAGGTCAAGATGTGACACGGAAGCTGAGAGTCCTGTGACCCTCATCACAGCCTGTGGCCTTCTGGAGACCTTCATCAGGCCCTCTAGATTCTGGCTTCATCTCCATCAGGCCTCTGCTCCAACACATTTAATGCTGTCCTCTAGTAACACTATTTATGCAAGTGCATACTCAATAAATATTTGTTGAGCACCAATGAATCAAACAATGAAGGCACTTGGGGAACAACATAGAACAAGGTGGTTTCCTACTCTTTACAGTCCAGAAGGAGAAAAGATAGTAAACGAATACCGAGCAAATGAAAATACCAATTCAGTGAGAAAGATGCAATCCACGAAAAGAGCAATGATCATGTTTCACATACTTATTTGCTTCACTATATCCTTAAGTCCACAAATACTGAACAGTAGCTAAACGGCTGGTACTATGCTAAACGCTGTAGATATGGAACTGAAGCTCCAAACAGTGATTTTAGAAGGCACGGCATCTACTACCCCACCCAGAGCAGAGTACATGAGATGTGTTCAACTTAAACACCTCAGAGATTTCGTATGTGCCACAAACACCTAAAGTCACTGGTGAGCAGTATGATCTGCCATGCTGAGAAAACAAATGTGCTTATAAAAACAATGCTACTGAGGGCTGAAGGAATGGCTCAGCAGTTAAAGCACTCGCCTTGCAAGTACAAGGCCCTGAGTTCAATTCCCCAGCACCACATGAAGCTGGGCATGGTGGTGTATCCTGTAATCCCAGCACTCACGGGGCTAAGGCAGGTGAACTGTCCTGAGGCCAAGGCCAGCCTAGACTATACCAGCAAGTTCAGGACCAGCCTGGGCTGACCCTGTGTCAAAAAGAAAGGAAGGAAGGAAGGTAGGTAGGTAGGTAGGAAGGAAAGAAAGAAGGAAGGAAGGAAGGAAAAAGAAAAGAAAGCTTGCTGATGATACCACAATCAGAACTATACTGCTGTTCTATCTCCTTGAAATATACTGGTCCTTGCCCTGGGCATGGACTGTTGTTGTTTTATCTTATTTTTATTGAGACAGGTCTTACTCCGTATTCCAGGCTGGTGCTGAACTCACTATGTAGCCCAGGATGGCCTTAAACTCATGGCAATCATGTCTTAGCCTCCTGAATGCTGGAATTACAACTGTGTGCCACCATGCCCAGTTTGACTTCTTTTATTATCTATCTCCTGTACAAAGTGCATGCTGCATGGGAGCAAGATGATCTCTGCCTTGTTTACACATATAACCCAGCCTGTAACACAGTACTCCTCACAAGGACACCCTCAACATATACCTGAGTGACTGAAAGAACAACCTGCACGCGTGACTGACTTCAGCAATAACCAAAGGAAAAATCCAGATTCCAGACACAGAAAAACAAAACAGTCACAAGCTCCTGAGGCATTTTTGCCCATAAACACCACACTCCTGGGGTGACTAGCCTACAACCAGGCTAACCACCCCAGATAACAGTGTGAGAATATCCAGTGGTGGGAAACTAATCAGCCCACTCACGATGAGCCATTTTATTCTTCAGAAAGCCTTTCAGTTAACACTGAAACCCACAGACTGAGGGAATTCAGGAGTCAGAGTCCCAGGTCACACCAATGACAGCCTGTGCACTACCTGGGTGGGAGGTTTCAGTGTTCTTTTTTTTTTTTTTTTTTAGACAGTCTCGCTCCTGAACTCACTGGTGTAGCCCAGGCTGGCCTTGGACTCAAGACAATCCACTTCCCTCAGCCTCCCTAGTGCTGGGATTACAGATGTGCGCCACCAGGCCCAGCTTTATGTGGTGCTGTGGAATCAAACTCAGGGCCCTGTGTTTACAAGGCAAATGTTTTAACCTCTGTGCCTTTCCTCTAGCCCCAGGTTCAGTCTTCTAATTCATCATTAATCAATCACTGGGGGCTACTCCATGGTTGCATCCAGAGGTATGGCACTGGATAAGCTCCCAGAGACAAGTGTATCTACCTAGCTGCTTCACAGAGAGGTGTTTTTGACTTTCCAATATCAACTGTCATTTATAATGATTTGCATGCACTCTCCAGTTACTTTTCTTTTTTTCAACAGGGCTCACTCTGTAGTTCAGGCTAGTCCTGAGCTCAATACATAGCCTAGGCTGGCCTAAAACACATGGCAATTTTTCTGCCTCAGCTTCTTGAGTGCTGGGCTCACAAGCATGCACCACTACACCAGCTTATGTGGTGCTGGGGAATGAACCCAAGGCCTTGCACTCACTAGGCAAGCACTTTGACCACTGAGCTACACCCCCAAATCCCACTCTCCAGTTTCTATAACAATTTCACACCTTGACTAAGCTTGTTTTTACAACAGTCCTTTGATGGAGTAGGTACTTTTCTACATTTTCCATGAGAAAAAACACCCAGGAGTTAAGTGACTTAGCAAATCTCACTGCTAAAAATTAGATCCATACCAAGACCTTCATATTCCTTTTACTCCTTTTCACTAAGCCATACACCATCCCCCCCCCCACTTATTCTAAACATATATGATCATCCAAAAGAACTTCCCCATTTGACATGTTAGGCCCTCTCTGATTAGCAGACAAGTGGGAAGGATATATGTACAAGAAGCAGGCATAAAAAGGAAAAAATACAAATAAGGACCAAAATACATGTCAAGAATTTCAATTTAGCTGGGCAAGGTAGCATACCCTTACAATCCCAGAACTTTGGGAGGCTGAGGTAAGAGAATCACAAATTTGAGCCCGGCCCAAGTAACTTTGCAAGACCATTTCAAAATTTAATAAAACAACAACAACAACAAAAAAGAGGTTGGGAAAGGTTGGGAATAAAGCAAAGTACAAAGGTTCTGGGTTCAATCTCCAGAATAAAAAAAAAGGGGGGTATATTTTATTAGGCAGGTTCATAGAGAAAACAAGGAAAGACATTAGCCAAAAAAATTTTTTAAATATTATATTTTCTGGTTTCCTTCTTTCTGGCTGTCTTCATCGTCCTGCCCTGCCGTATCTTTCACACATGCCATGAAACAGGGACAGCATTTCTCCTGTTCATCACTGCATTCCCAACACCTAGCACCGTGCCTTACACAGAGAAGCTCAATAATATTTAATGAGTTGACAAATGTGATTATGTTGCCCTCATGCCCACCTTCCAGTCACATGCCTCAGGAACTCAAGGTGGCCAGTTATGGGCACCTGAATAACAGAGCACTCAGGAGGTACACAACCACCTTTCACTCCTACAGAAAGCTGGCTTTCTGCCCCAAAGACCCAAGAACCTACCAGTTTATTCCAGATGTCTCCTTGCCGTTTGGCTTTCGAAGGAAAGACAATTCGCACAAGAAGGCAGGTCCAGGTCAGGGCCAGTAAGGCAGCTGAGCCACTACTCTTACTGTGGAGGGGAGGAAACAGAGAAGATGAGCTCGCACAGAGCATCAGCCTCCCTCTGGAGGGCAAATGCCCATCCCCCCAGGCTCTGCCTGGTACACAGGGCCCTCCTTTGACCCAATGAGGCAGAACTTGAAACCTGCTCCCCATGATTAACCTACGACTACTCAGGTCAAACAGTCCACACTTCAGTAGCCAAAGTCCCATCACTTTATTTACAACTGTTAAAAAAAAAAAAAAAAAAAAAAAAAAAAAGATGGTTTCCCCCCATCCAGTGCCTTGTTTCTACTGGTTCCAGCATTAAAAAAAAAAAAAATTAAAAAAAAAAACTTCTCCTCAAGCTAAGTGGTTTTCTCCAAAGAGCTGGCGACCCTGGCTCCTCCCTCCATGTGAAAGGAGACTGCAGGTGTCACTCCGTACAAAGGGCTAAGAGCCAGGTACACTCACACTTGCTCAGCAGGCTCTTGTACACCAGCCCACCAGAGCAGGATTCTACCAATCCCTAGAGGACCATGACCATTACCTCTTACCTGGGAACACCTGCTTTGGAGCCAATGCCTGAAGACTGCAGAGAGTGCAAGAGATTCTTAGCAGTGGCCTCTGGCTGGGCCTCCGCCAACTGCTGGATAGCTGCCTGCAGGGCCCTGCGGGAGGCTGCATCTCTAGGGGGAAAATGAGGGTAAAGGTGAATGTGTGGACTCTGGTCTGGGAAGAGCTCCTGAGACTGAACACTACTCTTCATCAGGAAAAAGTGATCATGCCATATTCCAACAGATCAGATAATAAGACTAGAAAATAGCTAAATAAATCCACTTCCTCCCAGAGCTCTAGAAATGGCTGCTAAGAATAAAAAGGCCCTTAACAGTGTAAGTACAGGGCTGGAGGAATGGCACAGCAGTTAAAGCACTTGCCTTGCAAGTGCAATGCCCTCAGTTCGATTCCCCAGCATCACATAAAGGTGGGCATGGTGGTGCATGCCTGTAATCCCAGCATTGGGAAGGCTGAGGTAGGTGAACTGTCCTGAGTCCAAGGTCAGCCTGGGCTATACCAGCTGAGTTCAGGACTGGCCTGGGCTACAGAGCAAGACCCTGTCTCAAAAAAAAAAAAAAAAAAAGAGAGAGAGAGAGAGAAAAGTGTAAATATAACACCTATATTTATAAAACCCTTATAAGGGCTTCAAACTAGGCCCTTAAGTACTTTTATATGCATGAATGATGACAATGTATATACACTGAGCACTCAGCAAGGGCAGCAAGGGGCAGGTACTATGCCAGACTTGCCAACAATCACCTATACCCATTCTGCAGATGAGGAAATTCAGGCACAGAGAGGTTAAGTACCTTGCCTAGGACTCAGTAGCTGGAACATGGACCAGGCAGTCTGGCTCCAATGCCCAGCTCTAACCACTATCTCTCACAATTTCCCTAAATACTCTGCACTCAGCTCCAGTCGGTGTTCGCCTTTCCCCTCACAGCTTCCCTCTGCACCCGGCTCTAGTCAGGACTTACCTGTACCGATGTAGAGTCAGGCAGAACAACCTACAAAGCCCCTTCACTGCTCCCTCCGGTAGATCTGAAACCAAAGAACACACAGAAGTCAGCCAACAAAGACAGTGAGATGAGCATCTGCTCAAACCAGGCCTTCTGCCAGAGACACACTTAACCAGTGGATACCCTAACTCTCCTTGCATCATTAGGATAAAATACTCAGGAGGGAGAAAAACAAAAAAACAGAACACTAAAGAAGTACCTTCTACATAAAAGCTTTGGGTGACCATTTGCTAAAGCACAAGTAGCCTCAAAATCTTCTGTGTTCTCTATGGACTAGAGGTTTGGAAGCACTAGAACTATTCTGCTTCTTGATCTGGGTGCTGGTATATGATGTTACTTTGTTTGTTACTTAGTTTGATCCTGCTGTTTCCTCATAGTACATATATCTTTCTTTATGAACAGTTTAAAAACCAGCATACGTGCTGGAGGAATAGCTCAGCAGTTAAAGCACTTGCCTAGCAAGCACTAAGTCAAGTGCTAAGTATCCAAGTTTGATTCCCCAGTACCACATAAGCCGGGTGTGGTGGTGCACGTCTGTAACCCCAGCACTCGGGAGGCTGAGACAGGAGCACTGCCATGAGTCCAAGGCCAGCCTGGACTCCATAGTAAATTCAGGACCAGCCTGAGCTGCAGAACAAAAAAATAAAGAGTAAATAAAAATGAAAATCAGTACAAAGCTAGGAACAATGGTGCATGCCTGCTCAGCACTTTGGGAAACTGAGGCAGACAATCATAAGTTTGAATCCTGCCTAAGTAACTCGGTAAGACAAAATTTAAAAATCAAAGGGGCTAGAATTGTAGCTCAAAGGCTTTGGGTTCCTATAACTAAATAAAAATTTAAAAATCATACAAGTTCAATGCAGTAGCATATACCCATAGTCCCAGCTACCCAAGAGGCTGTGGGGGAAAGATCACTTGCACCCAGGAGTTTGAGGTCAGCTAAAACAGTGACACATACTATCTCAAAAGGAAGGGGAAAAAAAGTACACAGAGTACCATGAGCCTAAAATCAAAAGAGCACCTGTAACTGGGGTAGTTTCTGAAAGTTTGAAGGAATAATAAAACAAGCTTGAGGCTAGGAACATATCTCAACAGCTAGAGTGCTTGCCCAGCAAAGTGCAAGACCCTGGGTTTGATTCCCCAGTACCACATAAGAGGGTATGGTGGCACATACCTTTAATCCTAATACTCAGGAGGCTGAGGCAGTATGATTGCTGTTTGAGGCCAGCCTGGACTACATAGTGAATTCAGAACCAGCCTGAACTACAAAGCAAGACCCTGTCTCAAACAAATGAATGAACAAGAGTGAGAAGGAGAGGACTGATAACTCCTGGCTCTTAATTAGTGCTGCTCTGAACACTTTACACATATTACCTCATTTAATCCTCATTAGGTGGTCTGTTATTAAGCCCAGTGTAAGATTAAAGAAATGAGCAAGAGAAGTCCACACAGGCCAGTCAGAGGGAAAGAGAGGCAGTCTGACTGAACAGGAGTGCTCAGCAACGTTGGAGTCCCAGCGTGCAACACAAGTGACACCTAACAGCATGCAGCACAAAGACAGGAGGGACCTGAGCAGGAGGAGAATTTAGCCTGCAATGTGACACAGACCAAGGTGGGGGGCACCCAAGAGCAAGAGGGCCCTGAAAGGCTAGCTCCATGCCTCACACAATGAACGCGGTGCAAGCTCTCAACACAGTACTGGTCCATCAGTAACTGAGGAAAAGAGAGTATCTGAGGCCAGAAACAGGTAGTGCCAAACAGGATGACAACAGTACCAGCTAATGCACACTCCCAGCACAGCACAGCCAGGCAAGGTTATACACCATCCATACTAATTCTCACTTACTCTGCATGCCAGCCCCAAGACAGGCATACTGCTATCCCCATTTCTCAAAGCAAGGAGACAGGCTGAGAGAGGTAACGTAACATGAGCCAAGTCAAACAGCCTGTAAGCGGCAGAGCCATTGCTAGGACAAAGAAACCCACTGAGCCCTCTGTCACTGACTACAGCACTAGAGGAAAGATCAGACACAGCAGACACTGTCTCCTCAAGTCTCAGTGTTGACGTCTACGGAGGGAGAACTAAAGAGAACAGAGAGGCCAAGCTGCACGGGCAAGGTGAACTAACTACGCCCACAATCAGCCATCAATGAGAAGTTCTCAACTGGCTAGAAGTATGTCACCACATCCCTGGTTGACTTACACAGCAATCTGCTCCCTAACAAATGGATGCCAGAGTAACCTCTACTCTATAACAGCTTCTCCAGGAACTTAGAAAATTAGAAAACTGAGAATTCACTTTTTTTTTTGGAGACAGAGTCTTGCTCTGCAGTCCAACTTGGTCCTGGAACTACGTAGCCCAGGCTGGCCTTGAACTAACAGCAATCCTCCTGCCTCCACCTCCTAAGTGCTGGGTTTACAGGTGTGCATATTACACCAGGCTTATGGGGTATTGAGGAATTAAACCCAGGGCCTTGCATTGCCAGGCAAGTGTTTTATACCCTGAGCTATGGCTCCCAGTTCAAGGATCCACAATTTCATGAAGGAGATAATTAACTCTGTACAATCAACTTCCATATCAAAAGATACTAAGCCCTTCACAAACAGAGCTCACCCTGAGCCAACGACTTCGGGGTGACAGAAAAGCAAAAATCACCTTTAAGGGCTGAGGCATAGCTCAGGGGTTAAGGCACTTGTCTACTATGCACAAGGACAGAGGCAGGCAGGAGGACTGCCATAAGGTCAAAGCCAACATGAGCTACACAGTGAGTTTAGCTAAGATTAGAAAGCAAGACCCCACCTGTCCTCTAATCCCCCAAAAATCACTTTTAAAATGTCCTGAGTAGTTTGCCAGCCTGACTCATACAAAACTTCCTACTCCAGGAACTGGGGAGGAGGAAACACAGCGCATGGCAGTTATATCACAGGGACAGTCAGTCGCTGCAGTTCAGCACACACACACTCATCACAGGGCAGTTACTACTCACCAGAACCTGCTGAGAGAGTAACCAGAAAGACCTCTGGGGAGGCCATAAAATACACTCTAAAGCATGATACACAGAAGCACAGCTCAGAAGTTCAGACACAGCAATTTACTTCATTTACACACTGCTTTAACAAGCTTGGGTATGCTGCCCAGGCAATGGTTGGTGAGAAACAACAAACACAGAAGTGGGTGGGATAGAGCAAGACCCTGTCTCAAAAAAAAAAAAGAAAAAAGAAAAAAGAAAAGAAAAAGAAAAAAGTGGGTGGAAGAGTGTTTGACATGGCTCTTCACCAATGCAAAGCAAAAGCTGGAAGAGAACGGAGTCTACACTCCATAAGCCGAGGGCAAGAGACTTGAGCAAATAAAGGAATCTAGTGGAGGGAAGGGGCAACACCTCCAGGCTTTCTAAAGTAGAGCTGGGATTTCCCCTACTGAATTCTGGGTTGAGGCTCATGACAACACTGCCATCTTAGGGACTGCCAGGGAGGACTCAATGTAACGCTATACTAGTAAAACAAGCACACCAAAAGGAGACTCAAAAAATTAATGAGGATTTATTGAACGAAGGCAAACTTATCTTACATACCTCACTAGGTCACAGAGATATTTCTCTGTCATAGGGCAGAGTCAGAAAAATGAGATATGCCTAGTTCATCCCTGCATGTGCCCCCCAAAACCTGAAAAGGTTTCCAGTAAACAGGCAATGCAAGCCAGATATGGAGCAGCTTGCCTACAGGCAAGCTATCTGCTATCTGGAGGCTGAGGCAAAAGGATTACAAACTTAAGACCAGCTTGGGTAATTTAATTAAACCCTGACTTCAAACAAAAATTAAGGGGCAGGAAGAACAGCACATCAATTAAAGTACTTGGCTAGCAAGCACACGGCCCTGAGTTCAGATCCCGCACACTAGTAAACCAGGCACTGTGGTGCACACCTGTAATTCCCACACTTGAGAAGCCGAGACAGGAGAATTGTTTTAAGTTGGAGGCCAACCTACATTGTGAGTTCAGGACCAGCCTGGACTACAGAGCAAGATCCTGTCTCTAAAAAAATAAATAAATAAAAAACAAACGTAGTTCAGTGATAAAGAGGCCCTATGTTCAATTCCCAGGACTCGAAGGGGTGGGGATGGGTAAAGAAAAGTCTCAAGAAAAACACTTAATGGAAGAGAGCTTAATAAAACCAAAAGACTTTGTTGTGAATGCTCTAAGAAATCTGGGCTGGTCCTGAACTTACTATGGAGCATAGGCGGACCCTGAACTCATAACAATCTTTCTGCCTCAGCCTCCCGAGTGCTGGGATTATAAGCATGTGACACCATGCCTGGCTTATGTGGTGCTAGAGAATAGAAACCAGGGTCTGGAGCTTGCTAGGCAGGTGTTTTAACCACCAAGCTATTCCTCTAGCCCCTGAATCTTAGAATTCTTTACTGGCCAATTACTTGTAATCTTTTTTTTTTAATTTCATTTTGTGGTACTGGGGATCAAACCCAGGGCTTTCACACCGCGCTACACTGTCAGACTTTTTTTTTTAATTTTGAGATCATATCTTATTAAGTTGCCTAGAGTGGGCTCGAATTTTCAATCTTCCTGTTTCAGCCTCTCAGAGTGCCAGGGTTATAGGCCTGTATCACTGAGCCTGGTGACTTGCCATCATCTTGCTGACTTCCATGAACACACATACGGAAAAAAGATCCCAAGCCACAAAGAGAATGCTTTTGTTCTCATATTCTGTCTTAGTTACTTTCTTGTTGCTGGGACAGGACACCTGACATCCACAATTTTAGGAAGAAAAGCTTTATTTTAGCTCACAGTTTCAGAAGGTCACAGTCCATTCAAAAGCTGGCAGCAGGAAATGGTGGAACCACGCAGCCAGCAGGAGAAAGAGCTCCTCAAGGCCTGGCAGAACAGAGCCATGCACAGGAGGAAGAACAGAGCTAGCACATACCCCGCAGGTCAAGCACCAAGCATCTGCCCCTTCCAGCTAGGCCCCAACTCCCAACAGCAAAGACCTCCTACATAGAAATACATGAGGTTTCTTGGACACTCCAATTCCAAATCCTAACATATTCTAAAGAAAGACTGATGGTATCTTTTAGAAAGAATTCCAGAGCTGGAAGAATGGCTCAGCAGTTAAAGCGCTAAGTCAAGCGCTGCTAAGTACCCGAATTCGATTCCCCAGCACTACGTAAACTGGACATGATGGAGCACGCCTATAATGTCAGCACTCAGAAGGCTGAGGCAGGAGGATTGCTGTGAGTCTAAGGCCAGCCTGGGCTCCACAGTGAGTTCAGGACCATCCTGGGCTACAAAGCGAGACCCTGGCTCAAAAAATGTTTAATAAATAATTTTAATAAAATAAAACAGAAACAATTCCATTCAAATGGTTTAAACTATAAAAAGCTTTTTTACCTAAATGAATACATTATCTGATAACCCAAAAAAAACTGTTTCAATGCACTTTTTGGGGGCACGGGGTCTCATTCTATAGCCCAGACTGTTCCTGAACTCACTATGTAGGCCAGTATGGCCATGAGCTCACAGTAATTCTCCTGCATCAGCCTCCCACGTTCTGGGAGTACAGGCATGTACCACCATGCCAGCTTACGCAGTACTGGGGAATCAAACCCAGGGACTTTTGTCTGCTATGCAAGTGCTTTAACTGCTGTGCTCTTCCTTTTCTTCTTCTTCATCTTCTTCTTCTTCTTCTTCTTCTTCTCTGAGACAGTGTCTCGGTCTGTAGCCCAGGCTGGCCTTGGACTCAAGGTAATCCTCCTGCCTCAGCCTCCTGAGTGCTGGGATTACAGGCCAGTGTTGGGATTATAGGCATACGCCACCACTCCCAGCTTGTGGTGCTGGAGAATAGAACTAAGGTACCAGTGCTTGACTTAGTGCTTTAACTGCTAAGCCATTCCTCCAGCCCCCTGCTGTGCTCTTTCTCCAGCCCTTTCAATACACATTATAAACAGCAAAGTGAAAGCAGAAATTGTGCAGAGAGGCAATCATGGTTCCAAGTTAAACACATAATTTTTTTTTCTTTTTTACAATACTGAGGATTGAACCAGAGCCTTAATCCTGCGCTACAAACTCAGTTACTTTTTTATTTTATTTTTGAGACAGGGTCTCACTCCAGACTGGTCTTGAACTCACTATGCAGCCAAGGCTAGTCTCAAATACATGGCAATCCCCCTGCCTCAGCCTCCCAAGTGATGGGATTATAGGCATGCACCATCACACCTGGCTTATACAGTGCTGGGCCTTGCATTTACTAGGCAAGTATTTGAACTACTGAGCTATGCTCCCATCCCTCCAGCTCCTTTTCACTATTTGAGAGAGTATTACACAGCTGCTAAATTGCCCAGGCTGAGTTTAAACTTGTAATCCTTCTGCCTCAGTACTAGGATTACAGGCATATGCCACCATTCTGACTTTTTCTGAAATGAAACAATATCCAGACCACTTCATGGTAAATAAGTACCTTTTCCCGCAACACATTTCCCCAGTTCACTGAGGATTTCTCTCCGTTCCTTCACACTGGCTGTAGTCACTTTTCCGGCAAAACGTTTTAATGTCTCAGAAACCTGTAAAGATGAAGCCTAGAGTAAGTTTCATGAGTCAGACTATTAGGCGGTGAGAGTGTAGGAGCCTGAGTGTGCATATGCTAAAACTGCTACACAACTGACATTAGGGGCTTGATAACTGCTTGTTGGGGGAATCACCTTTAAGCAATGTAGGACTTTTAGCTGCATTCCTGGTCCATAACAACCCATCTTCTTCAGCCTCAGCTGTAAGAATCAAAATCTTCTCCAATGTCACCTATCTACTAGGAATCAAAATCACCCCACCCCCAGCTGAGACATACTTTTTATTTATTTATTTATTTATTTATTTATTTATTTTTGAGACAGGGTCTCACTCTGTAGCCCAGGCTAGCCTTGAACTCAGAAATCCTCCTGCCTCAGCCTCCCAAGTGCAGGGAATAACAGCTTGTGCCACCCTACCCCCACTCCCCACAAGATAAACTGTTTTAATGCAACCAGAAGGGCCTGGGGATGCAACTTAGTGGCAGAGTGCTTGCCTGGTTTGTATGCCTGAGGCCCTGGGTTCCAGCACTAGCACATGAAAAGCAAGCAAACACACACACCAAACAAGAAAAAGCCAGATGTGGTGGCACACGTCTGTAATCTTAGTTCTAGGAAGGCTAAGGAAGGACTGCCCATGAGTTTGAGACCAGTCTGAATTACATAGTGAGGTCCAGATCAGTCTGAACTATGGAGCAAACCCTGTTTCAAAAAAAAAAAAAAAGAAAGAAAAATAACCTTTCAAAACAACCTAAAATCTAGAAAGGGTCTACTATGTGTCTAGCTGTCTAGCATGTTCCTTTTACACTTACTTTACCCTCCCAGGTACGTGCTTTAACTCTGCTGAGCTATTTATTCCTGACTTTTCATCCTTTGAATGAGACCTGATCTTTCTCCCTGGAAGTTTGTAGATCTTCTTTGAGGGCTCTAAACTTTCATGATGATGTATTTTGTCGGCTCATTTTTTATCCATTGTGCTGAGAAATTCT
Organism: Ctenodactylus gundi; assembly: GCA_004027205.1. NCBI lineage: Eukaryota > Metazoa > Chordata > Mammalia > Rodentia > Ctenodactylidae > Ctenodactylus > Ctenodactylus gundi. The sequence continues at coordinate 175,030 of PVKB01000712.1, forward strand.
GGTCCAGAAACACATCTTTCAGATGAGGGAATTTCTCCCAACACAATGGAGATTGGATCTGGGGCCTCTGTGCTGAGCGCCATCCTCCGCACACCAACACACACATTGTTTTTGAGACCAGGTCTCATTAAGTTGCTCAGGCTGGGCTCAAACTTACATCCTCCTGCCTCAGCCTCCTTGAGAGCTATGATTACAGGTATGTGTCACCAGAGCTGGCTAAGGAAAGCTTAATTATTTTGTTAAAATTTTTCTTGGATACTGGTCTTATACTAGTGCTCACAGTGCAATGCTCCTCTGCTTTACAGAGATAAAACTACAAGCTTTCCTAACTATAGGATTAGTATTCATTTTCTTGAGTCTGCTAAATCCTACCACTCTTGTGACTTTATAGCTCCCAAAAGTTTCCTGCTATTGTCTGTTCCCCATTCTCACAATCCTTTTGAGTTATTTCACTTGTTTTATGATACTAGGGATCAAACGCTAGTTTTACACACATTAGGCACATTCTGTTCCACAGAGTTATACCCTCAGCTCCCTAATTTTTTCCCCCAGTGCTTGGGACTGAACTTGGAACTTTATCCATGCTAGGCCAGTATTCTGCCAGAGTTACATCCCTGTCTCAAAAAAAAAGGAAAAAAGAAAAAAACTAGTAAGAGATTTAAAAAATAATTCAGTGTTGGAGTCTCGCTCTGTAGCCCAGGCTGGTCCTGAACTCACTGGGGTAGGGTAGCCTAGGCTGGCCTTGGACTCAGGACAATCCACCTGCCTCAGCCTACCCACTGCTGGGATTAAAGGCATGCACCACCATGCCCAGCTTTATGAGGTGCTAGGGAATCTAACTCAGGGTCTTGCCCTTGCAAGGCAAAGGCTTTAACTGCTGTACTATTCCTCCAACCCTCTTACTAGTTTTTGTGTTTGGTTTGATGGTAGCAGGTATCAAGCCCAGGGCCTTCATACTGAGCTACAGCCCTAGCTCCTCTTTGTTTTTTTGATTTTGAAACAGGGTCTCACTAAATTGCCCAGGCTGGGCTCAAACTTACAATCCTCCAGCCTCAGCCTCCCAGTGTGCTGGGATTTCAGGTCTGTACCACCAGCCTGGCTTCTCTTAATAAGATTTGAGGAGACAGCAAAAACAGATGTATGTATACACCCATCAGCTTCTATATAGAATTCCTGCAGCCTATCTTCCCACATGAAGCTTCTGGGTGACACTTCCTGTCTATAGTTTTTCTCACAAAGATGAAAGTTTGGGGAGTTCAAGGCTCTTCTTTTCCTTAACCGGAAAATGAGCAGTAGCCATTCACCACAGCATGACTGAAGAAGAGCACACTAAGATCTCAGGGGAGTCATTTATTGGTGAGATCAGAAACAAACAGCTTTTAAGTTCACAGGTGTCCCTGCATTTACGTTTAGCGAAATGAATCAGACACAGAGGGTTAAATATCACATGGTATCTCTACCATGAGAAAACCAAAGTGTAAGTCAATAAAAGATAAGAGTGATGGTAGAAAACAGGAAGACAGATCTTTACAGAGAGAAAAAAGGGAATGTGGGGGAGGGAGGGAGAGGATGAGAAGGGGGAAAAGAAGAATGATCAAAATGTGATATGTATATGCACTAATTACTCAAGTTGAATATAATTATGGATCACAAATACATACTAATAAAAAATAATCATGGGGAAAAATAGTCCACATGTATCTCTCCAGAGTAGCACTTTCAACAGAACTTTCAGCAGAAAGTTCTGATGATGGGAAATGGTCTCCTGAATTAACCACTCAGCAGCCACTCAATACACACAGCTACATGGGCACGGAAATGTGGGTTGTGAGACTGAACAACTGAATTTTAAAAATAATTCTTACCCAAGTGTGGTGGCGCATGTCTATAATCCCAACACTTGTGAAGCTAAGACAGGCAATTGCTGTTAAGTTTAAGACTAGCCAGGGCCACGTAGTAAGCTAAGGGCCAGTCAAAAAAAAAAAAAAACTGTTTAAGAATCGTGTAGCTAGTACATAGTCATATGGTCACTGGTTAGTATGCTGTATAGCACAGCTCCAGGGAAGATTCTCTTACATTCAAGTATTAATATTAAACACTAGGCATGTCATTCCAACAGTGCTTGCTAAAAATACCCAACAGACTAAAGATGTTTTTTTCCTAGGCTATAGTGTAATACACTTCAAACAAATTACCAGCTCCGGTGCTGAAAGACCCTCAGGAAAGACCTTCTGAGTGTCCAGATTAAGTGGTCACTACGAGCCTTAGTGCCTAAATAGAAAAACCAATTAATCTCCTCACCTTAGGAGATCCAAGTGAACCAAGCTGCCCAAAATATAGCTAGAGGGGCTGGAGGAATGGCACAGCGATTAAAGCACTTGTCTAGCAAGTGAAAGGCCCTAGGTTGATTCCTCAGCTCCATTTACAGCTGGCCATGGTGGTGCACACCTGTAACCACTGCACTCGGGAGGCTGAGGCAGGGGAACTGCCAAATCCAAGGCTAGCCTGGTCTACATAGTGAGTTCAGGACCAGCCTGGGCTACAGAGCAAGACCCTGTCTCAAAAAAAAAAAAAAAAGGAAAATAAAAGGAAAAAACACAGCTAGAAAGGAAATTCAGGAAAAATGTTTTCCCAGTCCTTCCCAAACTACAAGGTACCCACACTCAAGCTTATCGCTACTGCCCGGGTAGGTACAGTTCTTTTATCTAACCCGGGACCTAATATCAACAATCAAAATGTACGAAGCCCTACCTTATCTCACGAACTATTTACCAAAAAAAACCCCGACAAAATAGGTATTATTTCTACGCCACTCGGACTGAGAGTTGGTGCTGTTGTCACTTCTCTAGTGTCTCAAAGAAACTGACAGAGAAGGATATAGCCCAAGTCTGTAGGAATCCAAAGGTTAGGTGAGTCCCCCGCACATAGTAGGCGCGTTAAAAATGCCTGACGAATATACAGTTCAAAGTAGACCTGGCGTTGGCCCGCTGCTCCCAGGACAAATGGAGCAGCGTCCCGGAAAGGCCAACTTCCGCAGCTGTGGAGTCTGGGGAAGGCCCCGCTGGACTCCAGCTGCCGGAGCCCGCCGCCAACAACTCGCGCCGGAGTCCGCGCCGCGGCGGCCGGGCCGGGCCGAGAGCCCCGAGGAGCCGAGCCGCGGCGGGCCCAGGGCCGCGCCCCGCGCAGCCGCCGCCCCCGCGCACCCGCAGGCCGACCGCTCCGGCCCGACAGCCACGAACCGTGCCAGGCTGGGGCCCGCGTCGGCCCCTCTGCTGCCCGCCTCACCTGCGTGTCGGCCGCCATCCTGCCGGCGCTGACTCCGGAACCGCTTCCGGAGAGCTTCCGGGTCACAGCAGTACCCACGCGGCAGGGCGAGGCGACAAGCCAGCCGGCCGGGGCCAGCCCGCGCGAGGGCCGGCGGCGGCTGCGGCTCGGGTTTGGAGTGCGGCTCCCGGGTCGGAGTTGCCAGGCGCCCTCTGCCTCTCTGCAGGCTGCACCGTTCGCTTCCTGGCCTCGAGAGACGTGAGAGTCTGAGGATCGCTACGTGGTGAGGCCGCCCTGCAGCTCCTGACCCAGCAGGAGCGGACAGGCCGCTCCAAGTGGACCTTTCCCTGAGGACCGTACTTTTTTGGAGAAACTCGTTAACTTCTAGACCGCAAGAACTTAACTGAATGAAAGAGAAGTAGTGTTTGGTCCGTAAGAAGTTTTCAAATTAATGGGGGATGTCTTGGTGAGGGTTAGAACACAACGGCCACTCCGTTGAGGAAGAATGCATCAGCTGAGAAGCCTACCTGGGAAGATGAGACTCTTCAGTCTTAAATTTTTTTTTGTTTCTTTTTTGTTTGTTTGTTTGTTTTTGGGGCAGGGTCCCACTCTTTAGTTCAGGCTGGTCCTGAACTCAGTGTGTAGCGTAGGCTAGCCGAGAACGCATGGCAGTCCTCTTGCCTCAGCCTTCCATGTGCTGGGAGAGTCGTTTGAATTTTATACAGTGCGCACTTCTTGCCACCTTGTAGACTCCATTATGCTTAGCAAGACACCGAAGGTTAAATATCAATGTTTGCTCTAATATGAGAAGCACAAAGTATAATAAAAGACAAAAAAAGAGTCCTGGTAAACAGGGAAATGATTTTATAGAGACAGGAGTTGGGGGAGAGGATATGAAAGGGGAAAATAAAATGATCAAGATGCGTTAACAAAGCCGGACTCTGACACCGCCCCCCCGCCCCCCCAAAAAAAAAAGAGATGCCGTATATAGGGGTTGAGCCCTTGCCTGGAAAAAGGAAGGCCGTGAGCTTGATGATTCCCCAGCACCAAATAAGCTGGGTGGTGCACACCTGTAATTCCATCATTTGAGAGGCTTTGGTAGGAATATTGTGTTCCAAGACTAACCTGAGTTACATAGTGAGTTCAGGGCCAGCATGGACTAGAGTGAGACACTGTCCTCCCCCCCCCCCCAAAAAAAAGCAGTATGTATGTCCAACAGTCCCTCAAGTTGAATTATTACATATCTGAAATACATACTAATAAGAATGAGAGAATGTAGTCTCCAATTGAGTCTGTTAGCAATGGCTTTCAAACTTTTGAGATACCTACTTAACCATAAATACATTACCATTCAGTACAGGTCTGTAACTGTAAGCTTCCTAACAAAATACATTTCAGCCAGGCATGGTGGCTGACGCTTGTAATCCTAGCACTCCAGAAGGCTGAGCACAGAGAATCACAAGTTCTAGCCAAGCCTGAGCAACTTAGCAAGATCCTGTCTCAAACAGTAAAAAGGAGGTGGGGATGTTGTAAGAGGGAAGGCCCTGGATTCAATCCCCAGTACCACAAAATCTACCCTTTCCACAATCTTGTTGCTTTCTCTTTGACTATTGCCCACTACCTACTTATGAATTGGATCACCAACCAGCTTCCAAAACTGTGCTTTGGTAGGTACTTTGTTGCCCAGTGGTTAAAGCTGCTTGTCCAGCATGCACAAGGCTCTAAATTGAATTCCCCAGCACCACATAAAAAGAGCTAGGCTTGACAGCATATGCTTGTAATTCCAGCCTGGGCTACAAAGCTCAGGACCAGCCTAGACTTGAGAACTCACCTGGTATTGTTGAGTACCTGTTTCAAATGACACCAAACCTACTCCAAGTATTTTAGAGGAACCCAGACTAGTGGCTATAACTTTACTGTAATTAAATTACAGTACTGCCCCCTCATCAGTTCTGCATCCCAGTTTGGAAATTAGATTAAGAATCCTGAGAACAATTGGTTTTAGCTTGCATGTGGCAATCAGTTGCATTCTTATACCCTTCCAACTGGAAATTTGTCCTTTATAGTAGCTATCCGCTATGGGCCAACTGCATTACCACAGTACTTAGGTAACCTAAGCATTACTTGAAGGTCCCAATTTATATTATTCTATTAGTATTTTTACTATGCCTATTTCATAAACTTTATGATAGGTACATATAGTAAATAATGGGTTAGGCTTTTATATTCAAGGCTGACCCACACCCAGATCAAATGTTTGTCCTGGGTTGGGATTACAGCTCAATGGCTTAAAGTACTTAACTAGCATGCAAAAGATCCTGTGTTCCCCAGTACCATGTAAGCACTAACTGGGCATCGTGGTACATGTTGGTGGCTCTGGCAGGATTACCTGTTCAAGGCCAGTCTGAGCTACAGCGAGTACAGGACCACCCTAGATTAGTGAGACTTTTGTCTCAAAGTTTGTCTGGCAGAGACCTGTCATGCTGAGGCAGTATGAATTTGAGCCCAGACTATAAAATTTATAGGACTTTTTCTCAAAAAAAAAAAAAAAAAGGTAGCTCAGGGACTGGAGAAATAGCACAGGGGTTGAAATGCTTGCCTAGAAAGCACAAGGCCATGAGTTGGATTCCCCAGCAACACATAAATCGTGTGTGGTGGCGCACGCCTGTAATCCCAGCACTTGGGAGGCTAAACCAAGAGGACTGCCATAAACGCGAGACAGCCTGGCCTTCATTATAAGTTCAGGACTAACTTGGACTACCAAAGTGAGACCCTGCCTCAAAAAAAATAAACAAAAAATGTAAGCTCGGTGCTAAGACTCTAGGTTCAATCCACTGTACCACAAAAACAGTTTACAAAAACTATTTACATTGTACTATGAAAATGCTACGTCATTTTACAAAGGACTTGAGCATTGGCCATTTTCATTTCCAAGGAGGCTTTGGAACCAATGTCCCACAGTTCACCTGTGTAGTTTCTGGCTTTCAGCTAGAATCTTGTGGATAAATGAAGTTGCTACACACTTAACACAAGTTAATACAAGAGCAGCAGCTTCACTAAGACTAAGGTCAATAAAACCAATCTCAAACACAAGCCTGTTTTTGCCACTTTTAGGTTCTTACACAAAGCATTATAAACCTCAAGCTGTATAAACCGAGTCCAAAAATTTAAGAGAATTATGTCTTTATTTCTTTGTTTTGTTTATCAGAAAGGCGCGGTGGCTGCTTTATGGTGCCTAGTCAAAGAGACCAAATCCCAAATCATCATCATCTGATGCCTCCGACTCTTCCTTGGCTTCAACCTTGGCTGGGGCAGCTGCCGCAGGAGCAGCAGTGGTGGCCGCAGCTACAGGGGCAGCAGCCACAAATGCAGATGGATTAGCCAAGAAGGCCTTGACCTGAAAAGAAAAGCCAGTGGTCAAAGAGGTCATCCACACCATTCTACAAGCCAAGACACTCCTACTTCTGTATAGCTACAATTTCACAACAGGGTTCAAACCAGTAAAGCCTGGTAGGAAGACTTGGGTATGGCATAGTGAGGGGTCCCGTGCTTGCATAGAGCCTCTATTTGGGCCTCATCATTTTGAAAATAACAATACAACTCCCCATAACCCCATTCTCTAAAGTACACTATAAAAATTTACCTGCTATATAGGTAAAGTTAAGATTATCCAGGTGTGATGGCAAATGCCTATAATTCCAACACTCTGAAAAGCTGAGGCATATGTATTTCAAGTTTAAGCACCCAGACTGGGCAATTTAACAATTTGAAATCCAGTCTCAAAATTAGTAAGTAAAAGAGCTGGGGATGTAACTCAGTAATCACCAGTACCCACCCCATTTTAAAAGCATTAACTCAGCAGGCTACCACTTATCACCCTGCTCTCAGGCCCACTATGGTCCTAATACAATCACCTTTTCAGCAAGTGGGAAGGTATAATCGGTTTCCACAGACAAAGCCAAGACCCGCTTGTAACCATTGATGATAGAATGGGGCACTGATGCAACAGTTGGGTATCCAATCTGCAGACAAACGCTGGCAACATTGCGGACACCCTGTGGTGGAAAGGATAAATTTTAATGAGATACTCTAAAGTCGTAGATGTAGATACAAACCATGGATAGAATAGTTTGTCCAACAAAAAAAGAACGAGGCCTTCCATCAATTATTTTAATGGCAAAATTAGGCAAGATAATCTCAATAAAAAGGAATATTCAGTTCCCCCCAAGGAAGGGCAGATGGCAATGGTAACATGTATTAAACTGTTCCTTTGTCCTCTGGCCTAAACTTTTGGAAACCCAGGTCTCACGGTAGGCTCTAGAATAAAAACCCTCACTATATGCCCAGCAACATGTCTGAAACTTCACCATAGTTGTTACATCCTTCAACAACCTTACACTTAATGTCGTTAAGCAAGGGAGGAAAAGAGAAAGAGGAAGCAGTGACAATAACAACTGATCATGTAACCATGCTTGGTAACCTTTCTAGTTTAGGCTGGGCAGGGTCACACATACCTCCAGAAAGCGAGAGTGCAGAGTTTCCTCTGTAATGTCAAGCACTTCCGGATTGTAAATGCTGCCATTGTCGAACACCTGCTGGATAATCAGCCCAAAGGAGAAGGGGGAGATGTTCAGCATGTTCAGCAGGGTGGCTTCGCTGGCTCCCACTTTGTCTCCAGTCTTAATCAGCTGCACATCACTCTGAGGAACAAGGTAACCGTGGACAGTTTTAACACCTGGACATCCAGCAGGCCCTCAGCCTCCCAGAAGTCTTCCATGTGCATAGCTGGCTCTGCCAAGCCAAGCCCACTCACCAGGATTTCAATGGTACCCCTGGAGATTTTCGTGGTGATGCCTAAAGCCTGGAAGAAAGAGGTCTTCTCGGGCCCCAGACCAGTGTTCTGAGCAGGCACAGTAACTTCACATGGTGCAATAGCACCAGCACGGGCAGCAGCTGGCACCTGAACAGGCATGAACAATGAGAAAAATCTCTTTTCTGAGACAACCTGAGAATGCTTTATTTTGTTTTAAGAAGTGAAAACAAGCTCTTTATCCAGCCAGATTCTCCTACCTTATTGGCCAAAAGCATGTCTCTGATCTCAGTGAGGTCCTCCTTTGTAAACACAAAGCCCACATTGCCCCGGATATGAGGCAACAATCTGGAAAAGGAAGTTTAAAAGTGATACCTGAGAGTACCATTCTTCTCTAGGAAAAGGGAGAAGGGTACCAGGAAGGGAGAACAAGGCTGCCAGGGACATGGACTGACTTCTCCAGAGCTGGGTTGTTCTCCAGATGTCCTCGGATGGCCTTGCGCATCATGGTGTTCTTGCCCATCAGCACCACAGCCTTCCCTCGGAGGGACATGCGGATCTGCTGCATCTGCTTGGAGCCCACATTGTCTGCTCCCACGATGAAGCATTTTGGATAGTCATCCAGAAGTTGCTAGCAAGACAAGCCAGAAACAAGCAAAGTTAAGTGTCAGCAAAAAAGAAATAAAGAATCAAACACTACACCCACTTGTTTCCACTTATTCCTTTTCTTCAGTATGTCTGAAATCACTTAAGATTGAAACAGTTCTTCCCACTAGAAGCCACCTAAGTTCTCTAACACTATCAGACTGATCCCAATTTGCTTACTGGGTATGAAAGGTGAAGTTTTTACATTTCATCAGTTCTGATTACTTTATCAAGAATGAGGCATATTTGTGATTCACTAAAATGATCACATTATAAAATCGTTCCAAACTTGTCTCAAGGGGACATTCAGAAAATAGACTGAGGTCATAGCTCAATGCTGAGTGCTTGCCTAGGAAGGGCAAGGCCTTGTGTTCAATCTCCAAGCACCACCTAAAAAAAGTGGGACATGGTAGCACATGTTGTAATTTCATACTTGGGGGGCTAAAGCAAGCCAGTATACTACCACTTAAGTTTGAGACCAGCTTAGGCTACACTTAGTTCAAGGCTAGCCTGGAGAGGCTGGAGGAAGAGCCCAGTGTTGTTAAAGCACTTGCCTAGCAAGCTCAAGGCCCTGAGTTGGGATTCCCCCAGCACCACAATAGCTGGGTGTGGTGGCGCACACCTGTAATCCCAGCATTAGGGAGGCTGAGGCAGGTGGAATGCCAAGAGTTCAAGGCCAGCCTGGACTACGGAGCAAGATTCTACCTCGAAAAATAATTTTAAAAAATATATATATATATATATATCACAAAGCTTTACATTACTTGTAGAATCCAGGTTGTGGCTGTACATATGACTGTATCACACACAATTCAAGTTTTCTATCTTAAAACTTTCACAAATGATACTAAGTAAAGACTAAGCTTTACTACACTTCCTAACACTGAAGTGCAACATAATCAGCGCTTCCAAGGAAGGTTACATCAAAAGCCATTCAAAAGAAAACAATCGCTGCACGCTTAGCTTCTTGACTGACAGGTCTTTAATGTGCAACAACCTGCCTCCTTACGCTGAGTCACTTCTGCTCTCAGACCCTCCCAAAGACATGGGTAGGTAAGTTAAAAGTTCGATACGCATTAAAACGAGCCACTTGCCCGGCGTGAGCAGGTACATTTGTAATAGGAGGTTCCATCTATGGAGATCGTTATTACAAGGTACTTATCCACTATGGCCTAACTCAGTGACTGGCATCCAAACAGCGCCTGACAAGTGACTGGCCCTATTAGTACCTGGGGCGGGGGCAGTATGATGGCCACAACCCACTCCACACTTACGATGATCTTAAGGAAGTAGTTGGATTTCCAGGTCGCCCTGTCTTCCCTGGGCATCACGGCGGTGCGTCAGGGATTGCCACGCAGGGTTTAAAGACGATGTCACTGAGGGAAGAAGGGAAACTCGGCCGGTCACACCTGTTCCTCCATACGAGGCCTAAGCTTACCCGGCCGCCGGCCGGGCCTGGACAACAGCCATTAACACTAGAATGCGAGCCGTCCTGAGGCACCAAGCGCAGCACACTGGTCCCCAAACCAAGCCCCACCCTGCCCCACCAAATCCACTGCTCTCCGAAAGACCTCGTGCTCTCCCCGCCAGTCCCCGGCAGAGACACACAGACGAACCCACCTCTCACGAGGACGCCTGGAGAGAGAAGGGATGGTCCCCGGCGCGTGCTTTTATAGGCAAACGAATAGACCAATCAGAGGCCGCATACATTGCCCCTGCCTATTGGTTGGCGCCGAATTAATATAGGCGCCCATTGGATAGTACCACTGTCACTCCAGCCAACAGGAAGCTGTCTGTAAGTAGAGTAACTAAAGAAAGCGCTGCAGCTGCGCTGGAGGAGCTGTCGCCGCGCTGCTGCCCTCTGCAGGACTGGAGCTGCAATTGATTAGCAGCTGGTATTTGTGACTTAAGACTCCGTCGAGTGCCCCGCCACCTGGCCAACTCCACGAACTACACATCGCAAGCAGAAGCCGAGAAGTAATCGCAAATACCTTAGAAATAGAATATGGTCTCTTGCCTCCTCTAGTTTGTTCTCCCCTACCAAGACAGAGAAGGAACCTTTAAGATCAAAGTTCCCATCAACTTGGGGCTGGAGGAACCGCTCAGCGGTTAAAGCGCTCGCTTAGCAAGCGCTAAATCAAGTGCTAAGTACCCGAGTTAGATTCCCCAGCACCACATAAACCGGTAGTGGTGGTGCATGCCTGTAATCCCAGCACTCGGGAGGCTGAGACAGGAGGAATGCCCTGAGTCCAAGCCCAGCCTGGGCTTTATAGTGAGTTTAGGACCAGCCTGGACTACAAAGCGAGACCCTGTCTCAAAAAAAAAAAAAAAAAAAAAAAAAAAATTCTCATCTGCTCAAAACTCTTCAAACCTCTTCCTGTGGGAGTAAAAGCCTAAAATCACAATATAGCACAGGCAAACACACAGTAATCTACTAAATGCTGTGATTACAGGTGTGTGCCCACACGCCCAGGGCCCTGTGCTTGCTAGACAAAGCTTCTAACCGCTGTGCTATCCCTACATCCCCTAAAAACCTAAACTTTAGACTACCTGCAAGGTCCAAGGTGATCTGCACCCCCATATTCTCACCTCCTATTTTCCTACTAACTCACTTCCTTACAGCCAAGCCGTTCTCTTTGCTGTTTTTTCCAGAATATGCCCCCTAATTTAGAGCATTTGCTCATTCTTTCCTCTTTATGAAACACTTCTAGCCAATTTGCACCTGAATAACTCACCTCTACTAAATCTTGTTGCAAATACTATCTGCTCAATGAGGCCTTCACTGAGTTCCCTATATAAAATTTGCAAAAGGCTGGGGTCATATGTCAGTGGTTAGAGCACTTGCCAGGCATGTTCAAGACGCCGAGTCCAATTCCCAAGCACCACATAAAAATTAACTGGAGGGCAGAAGGAGTGACACAGCAGTTAAAGCACTTGCGTTAAAGCACGTGCTTTGCAAGGTTCTATTCCCCAGCACCACATAAAGCTGGGCATGGTGACCCATGTGTGTTATCCCAGCACTCACCAGGCTGAGGCAGGTGGATTGTCTTGAGTCCAAGGCCAGCCTAGGCTACACCAATGAGTTCAGGACCAGCCTGGGCTACAGAGCAAGACTTCATTTCAAAGAGAGAGAGAGAGAGAGAGAGAGAGAGAGAGAAAGAGAGAGAGAGAGAGAGAGAGAGAGAGAGAGAGAGAGAGAGAGGGAGTAAGAAAATTATATAGAAGTGGTGGCACATGATAATCCCAGCACTCAGAAAGATAAGGCAGGAAGATCGCCTTGAGTTCGAGGCCAGTTTGGGCTATGTTGTGAGTTCATGACCAGCCTGCACTACAAAGCAAGACCCTGTCTCAAAAAAATAAAATTAACAAAATACTCAGCTGGGTGTGACAGCACAAATCTGTTATCCAAGCACTCTGGGAGGTTGAAGCAGGAGGATCACAAGTTTGAGCCCAGTCTGGGCAACTCAGTGACATAGGGACATCTTGTCTGAAAATAAAACATAAAAAGGACTGGGGATGTAGCTAAGTGTGAAGGCTCTGGGTTCACTCACCAGTACCACATCAATCAATTTTTTAAAAATGAAATATAAAATTACCAAAAGATGTTCTCCCACACCCCCTCACTCTGCTCTCTCACCCCATAGCACTTTTACCTTTTTTTTTTTTTTTTTCTGAGACAGGGTCTGTCTCTGTAGCCCAGGCTCATCCTAAACTCACTATGTAGCCCAGGCTGGCCTTGGACTCCTTGGCAATCCTCCTGCCTCGGCCTCCTAAGTGCTGGGATTACAGACGTGCACCACCATGCCCAGTTTATGTGGTGCTGGGGAATCGAACTCAGGTACTCAGCGCTTGCAAGAGCTTTAATTGCTGAGCCATTCCTCCAGCTAGCACTTTTACCTTTTAAGTCACTATAGAATTTCTCACATTATTGTTGCCTCTCCCTCCAGGAATGCAGGCTCCACAAGGGTAGAGATTCTTGTAGTGTGCCTGATACACTGTAGATATAAATAATAAATATTTGGTGAATGAAGGAACTCAGGATTTACAGCCAGGTGACCTGCTTCCGCTTTTTTCTTTCTTTCTTTCTTTCTTTTTTTTTTTTTTTTAGAGACAGGTTCTCACTCTGAAGTCCAGGCTGGTCTAAAATTCCTTATATAGTTCAGGCTGTCCTCAAACCCTGGCAATTCTCCTGCCTCAGCCACCCAAATGCTGGGATTACAGACCAGTTTATGTGCTTCTGGGGAATCAACCTCAGGGCCTTGAGCTTGCTAGGCAAGAGCTTTACTGCTGAGCTATTCCTCCAGCCCCCTGCTCTGCTTCTGCTTCGGCTCCCTGCTAGCTGTGCCTTCTTAGGAAGTGATCCCCCCTTGCCAACCCTTAGTTTCTCCTTCCTTATCTGTAAAAAGGGAATAACTACACCCACATTCTAGGGTTACTATGACATTTAATGATAGGTTGAGACAACACAGTTCTTGAAATTCATGAAACACAGAAGGAAGTCAACAATTGTTAACTTCTATTTTTCTTTCTTTTCTTTTTATGGGCTGGGGAATGAACGCAGGGCCTTTGAACTGAGTTGTACCCTCACATCTATTTTTTTTTTTTTTTGAGATAAAGTCTCACTCTGTGTAGTCCAGGTTGATCCTGAACTCAGTATGTAGCCCAGGCTAACCTCAAACTCATAACAATCTTCCTGCCTCAACCTCCCACGTGCTGGGATTATCAGCATGTGCCACTATGCCCAGTTTATGTAGAGCTAGGGAATCAAACCTAGGGAGGGCTTTGCACTTGCTAGGTAAGTGCTCCAGCTGCTGTGCTATTCCTCCAGTCCTCTATCTTATTTTTAATTTTTATATTTATTTATTTTTGCGTGCTAAGGACTAAACCCAGCAAACCTGCTTGCCAGGCGGGCCTTCTACCACTGAGCTAAATCCCCAGCCCCTATTTACTGATTTTTGAAATAGGGTCTCACTTTGCAGTCCAGGCTGGTCCTGAACTTAGTATGTAGCCAGTACCATCAGGTTGGCCTCGAACTCACAGCAATCCTCCTGCCTCAGCCTCCCCAGTGGTGGGATTACAAGTGTGCATGACACCACACTCAGTTTATGTGGTGGTAGGAAGTAAAACGCAGGGCCTGAGCTTGTTAGGCAAGTGCTTTAGCCACTGAACTATTCCTCCAACCTGGATAGTCACTCCTGAAACTATTTTTTTCATGCTTTGGTTAGCAAGAACTATGTACAATCAGGTTTTACTCAGAATCTATGGAACAACCATGGATGTGCAGTCTAATTTTTTAATTTTTTTTAAGTGCAGCTGATTGACTCTACAGTCCTCAAGGCATGTTAAGCAAGCATTTTTCCCCCCAAGTTAAATCTCCAACCTCTTGCTGCGTTATTTTTGAGACAGGGTCTTGCTCTACAGTCCAGGTTGGACTATAGGTATCCCAGGCTGGCCTTGAATCACAGCGATTCTTCCAGCTCAGCCTCGCTAGTGTTGGGATTATGGGTGTGTGCCACCATTTTTTAGCAATATGCAGTGTCGGGGAATTGAACTCAGGGCATCTATCTATGTTTGCTAGTAAGAGATCTAACTGCTGTGTCATTCCTCCAGCACCGCCTCCTTTGCTGTGTTTTGAAGTCTCCTAATACCTAAGATGATCAGCCTCTTTGAAAACTTCTGGGGTTAATTATTCTTTGTTTTTGGTTTGGTTTTTGGTCTACTGGGGATTGAACCTAGGGCCTTTGCATTGAGCTACACTTTCAGCCTTTTGATTTTTTTTCTTTGAGACAGTGCTCACTCCATTGCCCAGTTTCCCAACTAGACTTGAAGTTGTGATCCTCCCACCTCATCCTCCCAGAGCCCTGGGATTATAGGCCCTAAAGCTAATTAATTCTAAAATTCTTTCTTTTCTTCTTTTCTTTTTTCTTATTTTTATTTATTTATTTATTTATTTTTTGAGTCTCACTCTGCAGCCCAGGCTGGTCCTGAACTCACTTCAGAGCCCAGGCTAGCCCTGGACTCAGGACAATCCACCTGCCTCAGCCTCGAGAGTGCTGGGATTACAGGCATGTGTGACCACACCTGGCTTTATGTGATGCAGAAGAATTGAAAAACTCAGGGCCTGGAGCTTGCTTAAGTGCTTTAACCACTGTGCCATTCCTCCAGCCCTCACATTCCTTTTCAGTGACAATACATTTATGCATACTCAGCTTTTTGTTCTCAGTCCTTCCTGCATGTTCTCGGTATTAATCTTTGCAACAACCCTCTGAGGTGGTACATGCAATGTTGGTATTCCTGTTTTGTCCCTGAGGAAACACAGAGAAGTGAAAATTTGCCAAAGTCTCTCAGCCAGTAAATGATGGTTTCAGGACTAAAATCTAGGGGCAAATTCGAAGTCCATGGCTTCACTATGCTTACGGTCCTTTCTAAGTCCTGAGTCTGTCTCCTTATAAATGCACTTTTCCAAGTATTTATACACCCACTCAAGGACATCCTGGCTCTGACAATATAAACATCATCTCTAAGTGTAGTACATCAATACAACACAGTACCATGAGGCCATTAAAAAATCAGCCAATCTATAGCCATTGACAGAGGAAAATACCCACAAAACACCACTGAGTGAAAAGCAAATTACAACACTGTGCCACACCCACTTCCATAAATAGAAAGAGTTGGGCTCCTGGTGCTGGCCTATAATCCCAACACAATGACAGAGTCAGGAGGATCACAAGTTGGAGCCCAGACCTTACCTCAGAATTTAAAAAAAGGTGGGGAGGGAGCTGCTGTTGAGTTCAAGGACATTCTGGGCTACACAGTGAGTTCAGGCCCAGCCTGGAGTAGAGTGAGACCCTGTCTCAAAAAAATAGAATGACTCCAACATGGACTGACAAAAATAAATCAAGTCCACATCTTTGGGTGAAAGTCAAAGGTAATGTTCATGTCTGAGATTACTTTGAAATGATCAGAGTGCAGACAAGAATTCAACACACTGCTTTGTAAAACTGTAGTGACAGGAAAATTCTGCAGCCTCAGCTCAAGGTGGAAAAAAAATGCGGTCCAGATAGCTTCAGCGGTCTCGGCCAACAGGAAGCATGCAATTAAAGACATGGCCACAAGGAGGCAGTAGAAACATGATCCACTGGGAAGGGCTACACCCAAGGTGCTAAAGTCAGGGTTTATGGGGAAGACAGGCAGAGCCGCGTCCTCACCATCAGGGCTCTGCCGTCACTCAGGAAACCGCCTTGAGCATGTCTATTCTCTGGAACCTCTTTCCTTACCTACATAAACGAGTGGAGAGCCAGGCTCAAGGGAGCAGCCTGCAATCCTAGCAGTCTCGGAGGCTAAAGCAGGCGGATCGCAAGTTCAAATCCGGCCTGGTCAACTTAGTGACTTGGTAAGACCCTGTCTCAAAATAAAAAATAAAATAAAAGGGGCTGGGCGTAGCTCAGAGTGAAGGCACTGGGTTTGGTCTCCGGTACCATCCCCCCATATAAATAAATACAAATAAAAAAACAAGGGGGAGAACACCCCCACCCATATGAGGAGATTCTCAGTGAATCCCATGATGGCACCTAGGCCAGGCCTGGCCCCTGAGGGGTTCAATAACTGCTCCCGAGCATCCCACACCAAATGCCCAGTTAAAAATGAAGCTGGGTGGGGGGGGGGGGGCTTTAAAAAAATTAAGCTGGGAGGCAGGAGGACTGCCATGAGTCCGGGGCCAACCTGGGCTACGTAGTGAGTTCAGCAACAGACTGGGCTACAGACTGAGACCCTGTCCCCCCCCCCAAAAAAAAAAAGTAAAGCTGGTGCGAGGTAGGAGGATCACAAGTTTGAACACAGCCTAGATAACTGAGCAAATTAGTAAGAACCTGGTTCAAATCAAAAATAAAAGATGAACTTGGGGGAGACTGGAAGCGTAGCTTAGTGGTTAAGAGTACTTGCCTGGCAAATGCAGGGCCATAGGTTCGATTCCCCAGCATCACATACACTGGGCATGATGACATGACACACCTGTAGAAAATAAATTAATAAATAGAAAATAAAAGCCTGCACCACAGGGCCCAGCTCAAAATATTAAAATAAAAAAAGGGGGGCTGGAGGAATGGCTCAGCCGTTAAAGTGGTTGCCCATGAAGCACCAAGTACCTGAGTTTGATTCCCCAGCACCACATAAGCTGTGCATGTAATCCCAGAAATCGTGAGGCTGAGGCAGGAGGATTGCTGTGAGTCCAAGACAGCCTGGGCTCCATAGTGAGTTCAGGACCAGCCTGGGTTACAGAGTGAGACCCTGTCTCAAAAAATAAATACATGAATAAAAAAAAATTTAATGAGCTAGGGGCCTCTGGAGCGATTCTCAGTTCCACAATGGGGCAAGAATGAAGTTGGTGCTGGAGCCAGGAGGAATGTGCCCACGACTGAGGACCAAGGACCCATGCCCAGGGCTTCTGGCCTCCAGGAGGCACACGCAACGGCTTATTTGGCCCCTAACAACCCTTCTGAGCCTGAGTAGTGTTTGGTTTTTCTGCTGGGACCTCAAGGTCATCAGACCAAGAAATGGCACTAGCACCGGTGAAAATAATGGCAAACTTTATTGGCATAAATCACAGAAATGAAATGGAAACAGCCAGATTAGAAGATTATAGAGGAAAAAGAAATCAAAATCAAATAACCAAATAACCATTGACCCAGTCAGTGAGTGGACCCTAGAAACCCTGCCCCTCGGGGAGGGGCCTGGGCGGGTCCCTGTAAACAGAGCAGTAAGGCCTGTGGGTGCAAGTGGAAATGGCAGACCCCGGGAGCCCAGGCTGACCTCCAGCCCAGCCTGAGGTGGGAGCTGGCGGATGATCTAGGTGCCTCACTATAGGGGAGTCCTTTCCCTTGACCAGGAACTCCAGATCTGGCTGCTCCTGTTTCACCATTGAGAAAGAGTGTTCTGGGGCTTCTGGTTGTCCCGGCAGGATTTGTCCCTGTGCCCCAAATCCCACCAGCACTCCCACACCCAGTGCTTTTCCCATTGACCTCCTTAGTGTCAAGCCCACCTGTGAGGACCTGACCCCAGTGTCCAAGGAGGGTAGACAATTCCTTGAGGATGTGATGCAGCCAGTGGAATCAACAAGACCAAGGAGACCTTTAATGATCTTTGGGGTCAAAAATCAGACACCACCTTTCCTGAGAAGGCAGGAGAGGCCCAGAGAAGCAGTGAGGAGGCTGAGAGTATCCAGTGGGCTCTGTGGTGCCCAGGTGTTCCTCAGACAGGAAGCCGCCCAGAGTGCGCACTCCCTCTCCTCCCTCAGAACAGGGCAAATGAGGTTCAGAACTCCAAGTCTGAGAGGGCCAGACACCCTCAGGCTGCTTGCAACAAAGAGTTTGCGGGCCTGAGGGGTAAGGAAGGGGTTTCAAAATACAGTAGTTTTATAAAACAGTCCTGGTGAGTTGTGAAGGTACAGAAACAGTCAGAGAGCTGCTCCCGGTTCACCTGCTTGTGCTAAGAAAAAACAAAATACAAACAGCTTCCCCACCCTGAGCCCTTGGTACAAAGCAAATTCCGTATCAAAGCCACGGTCACTGACAGGACCAGTGGCAGTGGAAAAGGCAGAGAATACAAAAGGGAAAGTCTTTAAAATCTCTCCAAAATCATCTTGTATAGACAAGTAAAAGCAACTTGGGTGATACAAATGCAAACCTCAGTGTAGAAATCTATCAAAGTCGGCACAGTGTCCGGGCATGGGCGCAACTCCCCACCTCACCCTGGCCCGAAGATGCAGTGGCTGCAAAACATTATTGCTGCGGGCCTTTCTCAGTAGGACCAGGACAGTTATAACAGGGGCTGCAGGGGAGGGCGTGGCTGCCCAGTTCTGGGAAACCACCCCCACCCGGGTTCTGTGGGCCCCGCCACCCTCAGATGGGTGGGTTTACGCTGGCATTGTCTGTGGGGAGGCGGCTGTTCCCCAGCACTCTCAGAATTATTAGGCTGGCGGGAAGAGGAAAGAGACCCCGGCTCCACCTGGCCTGCCTCCCGGCCCCACGCCACCGCTGAACAAGTACAGATGGCTCCGGCATGGGGTGCTCCACGGGACTCACATGGGGTGGGTGGAAGAGCAGGTGGCCTGGGGAAGGCGGCAGGAGGAGGAAGGAGCCCAGAGGCTCTGGGGAGGTGAAGTGACAGGGGCAGGCAGGAGCCCAGAGCCTGCTTCCCATCCAGCAGCGGCTGAAGACAAGGCTTCCAGTTTCCTTCAGGATTGTCCTTTCCACCCTGGGCATGGTCTCTGGGCCACAGTAGAGTTAGGAGTGTTGGGCAGGGAGGGGCAAAGGACACGGAGGGTGCCTAGCAGAAGAGCTTGAGGAAGCAGTTCTGGCAGTAAGGCTTGTCGTTCTGCTCCTTGAAGGTGCCCTTGTTGAGCTGCTTGAGGCAAAAGGCACAGACGAAGTGCTCGGGGTGGAACTTCTTGGCCATGGCGGTGATGCAGCGGCCTGTGATGGGGCTCTGGCAGCCGGAGCACAGCGAGCCGCGGCGCTCGTGGTAGTGCACCTCACAGTATGGCTGCCCGTCGTGCTCGAAGAAGCTGCCATTGAGGAAAGGCGTGAAGCACTCCTGTGGGACAGGGTGGGGAGGAAAGGAGGGCTCAGGGGCTGTCCTTCAGGAGGGCACACCCGAGGGTGGCAGAGGGCTGCCGTGCCCTCACGCACACTGGATCCCGTATGCTAGTCCTTTCTTATGTGCGGGGTGGTGGGCTAAATGCCTGTTTAATCCTCCCAAGGGAGATGGCGATTGAAGCACACAAGTGACTTGCCCAAGGTCATGTAGCTACTAAGTCAGTCACACAGCTTGGATTCAGACACAGGTCTAACACTGATCCCTTCAAGTGGTTGTAATGGTGTTGCCAGAAATCTCGGTGTTGAAAGTAGGATCTGTACTTAAACTCTGCATCCCAGATTTCCATCTGGAGATGCCTGTGCATTTAGGCATTAACGGCTCTGCAATGAACTGTTTCCCAAACTTCTATGGTTAGAAAGCCTTTGCTGGGTCCCTAGAAACACTGTTGGGGTCCTGGCCTCTGCAAGGCAGTGTGGAAACCACTACTGCTTTCTGCTGAGTCTGCTCAACACCTGCACCAGCTACTTAAGTTTTACACGCTCGTCTCCCAGGTACGCCCAGTCCCAGGGCTTCAGCCAGGACGGGCAGCCCTGGCCCCCGCTGCCTTCTCTGTCCTGTGCGCATTATGTATAATGATGAGGGTAGGCGAGGCAATTGTGGGGACAAGACTACTTGCTGCCAATCTGTCCCAGTCTCAGTATGACCCTCAGGACCTAGAGAAGTTACATGCCTGTCTCCCCTATGCCTGCTCCCAGCCCCTCCAGAGATGCTGAGGGTGCCTTACCCGGCACACAAAACACTCGGGGTGCCAGACGGTATTTAGGGCTGAGATGTAGTTCTCCAGGATGGCCCGGGCACAGCCACCACACTTGGGCGCAAACATGTCAAAATAATCCTTCCGGCAGTAAGCCTTGCGGTCCTTCTCATGGAACCCTGAGGAACAGGGTATGGGGACAGATTTAGGCCTCCAGAAATGGAGCCACCAGGCTCCAACATCGGCAGAGCCCAGCCCTGCGCCGGGCTCTCCCAGCAGCAGCAGATTAGCCCACCAGCCACGCAGTACCTTCAGGGCCGAAAAAGGCGCCACACTGGGCACAGAAGAAGTGCTCAGGGTGCCATGTCTGGTCCAGGGCTGTCACCACTTTCTGTAAAAGCAAAAAAGAGATCAAAGCCAGGCTGCCACCCAGTGACGCCCACAGGCACCATTGTCCTTCCACCTCATCCCCAGCTCACAACCAACAAAGAACAAAATGCTCCCAGCAGGTTCTCTCCTGATCACACTATGAAATCCACAGGGAATGTACCGGACACATTTTCTCTCCTTTAATCTTTACAGAGTTGTGGTTATGGGTTCTACTGTGACTACCCTCCATTTTTTGAGATAGGGTCTCACTCTGCATTTCACAGTGGTCCTGAACTCAGTGTGTAGGTGAGGCTGGCCTTGAACTCACAGCAATCCTCCTGCCCCAGCCTCCAAATGCTGGGATTACACTGCCACCAAGCCTCGCTTATGTGGTGCTAGGGAACTGAACTCAAGGCCTTTGCTCTAACAACTGTGCTATTCCTCCAGCACCTCATTTTATACGTGAAGAAGCTTATGCTTAGAAAGGCTAGGCATCTCGCTAACGTACACAGCAGAAAAAGCAAACCAGCTGGCATTCAGACTGCTTGTCTAGCCCCAGCTCCAAATATCTGGGCAGCTCAGAAGAATCCAGGACGGTAGCAGGAAGCTGGGACTGCCCAATATGTATCAATATGGACAACAGAAAAGTCTGAATCCAAGCCTCACTGTTTTCTAGCTGTCACACGCTGAGCATGTGACACAACCTCAGTGAGGCTACACACTCTGACTGGTATAGTTCAGACGAATCAGCTGACAAGGGGCCGGCTGCCCCTTCCCGCCCCCCTTCCATATGCAGGCACTCACATCGAGTATGGGACCATTGCAGTAGGAGCAGCGTGGGGAGAAGAGGTTGTGGTAGTCCTTTTCACAGTAGGGCTGTCCATCCCGCTCGAAGAAGTTTCGGGATCCAATCTCCTCCTGGCAGTGGGTGCAGACAAAGTGTTCGGGGTGCCATGTCTTCCCCATGGCAGTCACGACCTGAGGAAGAAGACCGAGGCAGCTCAGGCAAGGAGAGGCACATACACTCTCTGGGCCCACCTGCCCCACACATCACCTGCCCGGCGATTGGCTTCCTACAGGCCCCACAGACGCCTTTGGCCACCGTAGCAACCCCCAGCTTATTCAGGTCAGACTGCAGGCTCCCCAGCATGCTGTCCAGTTGGCTCCCAGGCTTCGGCATTCCGCCAGGTGGGGAACTGCTCCCGGTCTTCCCCTGGGCCATGAACTACGGTGACAAGGAGAAAGGCTGGTCAAGATTAGGGCAAGGGCAGAGAACCTCAAAGCACTAGGGCCTTGGGGGTCTTCCCTTCCTCTTGGACAGATATGTTGACTGAGGCAAGAGGCACAATGTCCTCCAGGAGCCTGGAGAGTCCTAAAGGTGGGAGTGACAGCAGGCCAGGCTGGTGACTGGAGGGCAAGGGTGGAGGGTTAGAAGGATGGGCTCAAGACACCATGCTGCATGACCAAGCTCAGGGAGGGAGGACAAGCAGGAACTCAGCCCCAGCCCTGGCACTGACCCCTCCCTCGTCCTGCCCTTCAGGGCTGCTCTCCCTGCCACTCGGAGGCCACCCAGCCACCCGACGCTGCTCTCCATCCGTTCTCTGTTCCAGGCTGTGCATCTTAAGACAGGGAGGAAAGAAGAAATTATTTAAAGATCCTAAAAAAGAAAGAATAGGAGATCTTATTGTCAGACCATGTCACATAAAGGTGTTCAAGATGAGATTAGAGGTATTTTTCCCCACTGGAAATACCAAATCAGGAGAAAAAAATCTGGAGAAAAACAATCCAGAATGAAAGGCCCAATGAGAAGGGCTCCACCAAAAGGGATGGGGCACAGGAAAGGCGGGTGACTGGGGCTGGAAAGCAACTGTTCCTGGGGGACAAAAGAGGAAGTGGTGGGCTGTTGGTTTCCGCTATGGGAATGGCTTCCTGTGATGACAGTACCAAGCGGTGGTGGGGAGGGACCAGCACAGTGTAGGACACGCAGGAAAAAGAAAAGCCAACTGATTTCCTGAGATACAGGCTTGGACATCAGATTCAGTGTGGGTCCAGGTGAGTCTAAAAACAGCCTGCAGATAATGTGCTAAGACTGTGGATGGAGGAACAGAACGAACTGCGTCTCTCTCTCTCTCTGTGTGTGTGTGTGTGTGTGTGTGTGTGTGTGTGTGTGTGTGTGTGTGACACATGATGAGTGTGGGGATGAGTCAGGTGAGGGGACGGGGCAGGATAGCCCTGCTGGGCCCCAGGAGGCCTGCCTGCATCGGGGGGAAGAGCGGGTCCTCGTCCGTCTGGCAGCCCACGGACCTCACAGTGTGGGGTGCTGGAGGGGCAGGGGGCGGGTTCTGCCCGTCCTCATCATGGGGCTCTTCCCCCATGCTCTGGGTCCCCACCGAACCACAGGTGTAGTCTGTAGGCCTTGGGGAGGAAGGAGCGGGCAGGCGGGGCAAGGGAGAAGAGCTGCTGGCCGAGACATCTTGGTGATGTGGCAGCAAAGGGGCAGAAGGGGCAGAGGCCAGAACAGAGATGGTTCTTCTCAGGGAAGTGGGAGAGTCAGGAGGGAAGACAACCTGGGAAGAGAGGAGGGAGAAAGATGAGGAAGACAGAAGTCATCAACCCAGTGAGCCCGAAAGAGGATGTTCCCAGGCTCCCCTGGCTGCCCCATTCTGGCATCAGGAGCGCAGCCAGCCAGCCAAGGCCACAGGATGCAAGAACCCACCCTTCAACCCAGATCTCAGCACCAGCCCGCACCAGGACCAAGGGAGCACCTGACACCTGTGGCCTGGCCCTGGAGACTCTGGCTACCTTCTCTACAAGCTGTCCCACAGCCCTCCTCCCGCGGGGCTGCACAGTGATGACGACGCCCTCTGTGAGCCAGTCCTGAGTGGGGGTTCCGGCTGGCCCTGCTGCCTCCTGCACCTCCGGCTGGATGCCCAGCCGGCCCTGCAGCTCTGCGATGAGCCGCTCCTGGGATGGGGTCCTGCTCAGGGTGGCGGGGTCCAACCGGCGGCGAGGGGAGGGCTCCCGGGACATGGGGTGCGCGTGGCCCGTCTCCCGGCTCCTCCTGATCACAGAGCGGATCTGAGGGTGAAGGGGGATGAAGTCACTGTCCCACTCTGCGCTGGGCACAACGTTACTCAGTCCACACGCAGGTGTCTCAGGAAACGGGGGCAGAACACAAACATCAGAGAGCAGCCAAGCTGAAGGGGGTGACGGTCAGGGGTCAGAAGAGAATGGCTTGGAAATGTAGGCCAGGACAGCCCTCTAGCCAGGGCTCACCTCCACGTTGGCCCCTGACCTTGGGCAACACTTTAATTTCTAGCGGCTGCAGCCTCTCATCTTTAAAATGGGATAACAGTATTTTCTTGGCTTACTGCACAGGATATCATACGAACTACTTCTGAGGTTGTCGGCAGATGTTTTTCACAGGGCAGGGAAAGTTTTCTCTTTTCTTCTTCTCGTTTGTAATTGAAAAAACAATAAGAGCTTTTTTTCAGTCTTTTTTTTGGGGCGGAGTGATGGGCAGAGGATTGCTCAATTGCTCAGGTTGGCCTCGAATTCACAATCCTCCTGCCTCAGCCTCCTGAGTAGCATACTACCATGCCTGACTCAAATAAATCTTTTTTTCTTTTTTATTCCTTTTTTTTTTGAGACAGTGTCTTACTCTGTAGTCCAGGTTGGTCCTGAAATCACTGGTATAGCCCAGGCTGGCCTCAAATTCATGATAATCCTCCTGCCTTAACTTCCTAAGTGCTGGGATTACAGGCATGTGCCACTAACCTGATTTATGTGGTACTGGAGAATCAAACCTAAGGTCTGCTGTAAGCAAGCGCTTTAATCATTAAGCTATATTCCCAGCCACTCAGTACATCGTCTATCAGTTTACTTGGGCCTAGAGGAATGGCTCAGTGGTTACAGCGCTTGCCTAGCAAGCACTAAGTTAAGCACTAAATACCCAAGTTCGATTCCCCAGTGCCACTTAAACCCGGCGTGGTGGTGCATGCCTATAATTCCAGCACTTGGGAGGCTGAGACAGGAGGATTGCCATGAGTACAAGGCCAGCCTGAGCGCCACAGTGAGTTCAGGACTAGCCTGGGCTACAGGGCCAGACCCTGTCTTAAAAAGAAAAAAATAAGGGGTGGGGGGGGACGACTACAATATAACTTACTTTTGTTTTGTTTTTATGGTAGTGGGGATCGAGCCCCGGCCCTTCACCCTAACCAAGAGTCCCAGCCCCCCCCCCCCCTTTCTTTCCTTCCTTCTTTCTTTGAGACAGCATCTTGCTCGGCAATCCTGGTTGGTCCTGAACTCACTATGTAATCCAAGCTGACCTTGAACTTACTTAATTATCCTGCCTCAGCCTCCAGAGCCTCCAGGTGTCCAAATTATAGGCACGTGCCAGCACATAGGACTTACGTCGTGCTAGGGAATCAAATCCAGGGCCTTTCCACAAGTTAGGCAAGCAATCTAACCATTGAACTGTGCCTCCAGCCCATTTTCATTTGTGATTTTGAGACAGGGTACTGTTGCTAATTGCCCAGGCTGGCCTTTAACTCACTGTAATCCTGCTACTTCAGCTCACAAACACTAAGATTCCAAGCATGTGTCACCACTTCTGGCTTACATGGTGCTGTGGAATCTAATTGCTGGACTACTTCTCTAGCCCCTGAGCTATTTTTTCTTTTTCTTTTTTTTCCCTCAAGACAGGGTCTCCTTCTGTAGCTCAGGCTGGTCCTGAACTCACTATGTAGCCCAGGCTGGCCTTGGACTCAAGGCAATCCTCCTGTCTCAGCCTCCCAAGTGCTGCGACTATAGACATGCTCTACCATGCTCAGCTTATGTGGTGCTGGGGAATTGAAGTCAGGGCTGGACTCCTGCAGGGCAAGCGCTTTAACTGCTGTGCCATTCCTCTAAACCCTAAACATCATTTTAAAGATGAGAAACTGAAGCCAGGATGGTCACACAGGTAGCAACTGTTGGTGGGGTGGTTTTGTTTCTGGGTTTCCAAATCCATGCTTTTAACCACTTTGCACAGCAGAATGTCATCTAAAATGAAAGCCCTCACACAAGCATGAGGTGGGTTATCACTACGGGAACATCAGAGTCCAGGGTCCAGAGCTCTGCTGGCCACAGGATCATCAAGGTCAGAGGCCATAGGCACTCAGCACTTTCTGCCCAGGCACACGTGCAGTGGGAGGCTGCATGCAGTTAGCGAGGAGAGGCCCACACTTGGGTCCTCAAGGGCCATGCCTAGTGGCTTCACACACTGGCGCCTGCCTGGCCAGAGGTGGAAATCCTCTCCGTGGTGCCGAGTGGGCCCATGATCACAGCATGTGGAACCTCCAGCTGCTCCTTCCTGGCCTTGGCAGCAGCTCCAGTGATGCCCTCAGGGGCTGGCCCCACATGATTTGCCCTCTGGGACTTCTCTCCACCTAACTGCTCCTTGTTGGCTGGGGTTAGGCAGCTGTTCTCCAGCTCCCCTGGCTCTGGCTGTCCACATTCCTTCATGAGACTCCAGGTGTCTGGGAAAACAGCCTGTCGATCCACGGCTACAACAGCTGGCTCAGTTAATTCCAGAAAGCTGCCAGCAGATCCACAAGGAGTTCCAGGCCTAGATGCCTCCGAAGCCCTTGGCCATTTCCAAGCGACAACCACAGCTTCCTCTGGGCATGAAGGGTTAGCCCGTGGTCCTTCAGGGCCTCCAGGCTCCTGGAAGCCTGTGCTCTCTGCAGGAGGTACCGTGTGGCAGCAGGGAGCCCTAGGAAGCGCACTCACGGCACTCATAAGGTCTCTCATAACTTCAACCTGGTTTTCTGAACCAAATGACCCTGAAGAACCCCTGGCAGGGTGAGACCTTGAGTTGCAGGTGTCAGATGTTACCTCAAGGCCAGCTAAATCAAGCCAGCTGGGGGCCACAGGAGTTAGAAGGCCCCTTCTATTCTGCTCAGTGCAGAGGATCTCTGAGGTGTGGCCTTGGCCTTGAGGGGAGGGCTTAGTGGTGGATGGCGGGAATACAGAAGGCATAGGAGGAGACGGAGGAGGAGGAGGAGGAAGGGTACTAGGTGGGGATGGAGCCAAGTGAGGCAGCAGCCGTGGGGAGCTCAGAGCCACAGCAGAAGTGCTAGTCTGAAAGAGAAAAACAAAGGGAGAAGTGGGGGGCCAGAGCGAGAGCAAGAGGAAGAGAGAGAGAGAAAGAAACAAAGGAAGACAGAGAGAGATGAGGAAAGATGGTCAGAGCAAGGGTTAAGCTCAACCTTAGGGCTTGAAGAGCCACTATATACAGTGACCCAGAGCACTGCAAAGCTAAAGGCTATGGACTGACGCTGTTAGAAGAATTGGACAAACACAAAAGGCCTTCCTGGGCTTCACATCCTTGGCCTCATGAAACCTAGGTAACAGAAAGCTGCCATGAAGTCACCGGAGTAGGTAGGAAACAGAAGACTAAAGTGAGCCGGCAATAAGGTGACCAAGGAGATCAGCTCCAGGCACAAAGCAAGAGGGAGTCAGCCATAGGCAGATGCTCAGCCTCAGACGTCGGCTCAACTCTTGGCCCTGTCCCTCTCAGACAATCCCACCTTTGCTATGACCCCAAGGCCCTGCTTCACAGGCACAGCCAGAAGCAGTACAACTTCTACCTGCTGGGCACAGGCTGCCTCAGAAAGCAATGACAGGCTAAGAGCACCAGGGCAGGGCTCCCTGAAGCCAAGCTTGAATCTGTATTACTGGCCTTGTTGGCTGCTCAGAATCACACACATAAGGCTCACAAGCCCCGCTCAACCCCCCCCCCCCCCCCCCAACATATTCCCGCTCCGCTGTAACCTCCCCCATCCAAGGGAGGCAGGAGGCACTAGTGGGTCAAGAATGCACCGACTACTTGGGCCCCTTCTTACATTCCCTAAGACATGCCCCAAAGGTCACCGGCTGTCCCATGTGGATGTAAAAGTCAGCAACTACTCAAGAGCTCTGTCAATATCAATCCCCATCCATGCTCTGCATCCTCTAAATAAAACATCTTGGGCTGGCAGGGCTGGGAGGACCAGCTGGGGCGGGGCAGGAGCATCTAATGCAAGACCAGCCCATTGGGCTGACAGGATAGGTTTCCCACAGGCAGGGATTGTAGGAACTAAGGACCAGCAGTCAGGCCTTGGAGAAGCTGGCAAGGGAGGCCTGTGGACTGAACTACCAGAGGCAGAAATAAAGAGGATGTGTGGAAGACAAGTGGCGTGGGAGATGGGGCTCCAAGGCAAGTGACCTTTCAGGCATGGGATCCTCACTCCCACATGGCCCCACAGATGATACCCTCCCCCAGCAGGAGCAGCCACCAACACAGGGCCCTTTGTCCCAGTGTCCCAGCCTCCTGATCCCCTCGACCTGGTGGCTGAGAGTGCCTGGGGAGGAAGGAATGTCCCAGTTCAGTACTTCTTTGGCTTCTCTGCCTTCACTGGCTGGCGAGGCAGCTCAATCCCCACAGAGTGCCTGACCCTCCCTCCCCTGCATCACAATATCCCGGCAAAGCCAGGGCATTTCAGGGTCCCCAACTTAGGGGCAAGGCGCCCACATACTGAGGAGCCAAGATCTAGCTATGCACACTGAGGAAAAGAAAAATGAGAGAGGACAGGCAGGGAAGATGGAGGGGCCACAGGGCACCTTAAAATCAGAAAGTGAGGCCATCAGCTCGTCCAGCTCCCTGGTGGCAGAAGAGGCCGAGATGCGCGTCTGCTGCTGGCTAGAGGTGACTCGCTGTGGGCTGCTCATCTCACCCTGGTTCACAGTGATGGCAGGGCTGCAGGGCAAGCACAGAGTCAGAGGGGAGCCCAGAAGGCAGCCCTAGTCTTTGCAAGGGATCGGGGCAATACCTCCTGCCCTGGGGAAGCCACGCACACCCAGAATTTCCAGGAAAGGGCTGCCATGGGGGAACTGTGCTCTGTGGTGAGAGGATGTGGGTGAAGGCATGCAGCTTAAATGGCATCTCTCACAAAGACTTCCCTTCAGCAGCCCAGGTGGAAGCCTATCTCTTTATGTGCCCAAACACTCCGTCTTAACCTCCACAACACTGTGTGATATTTTCACAGTAACATGAATAGCAGCCAATGCTAAGTATTCACGAGTATCATAAGCTATTACATGTGTTATTTAATCTATCGAGGGACCTTCATTATCCACATTCATTTGTCCCATCGTCTGACACTGTAGGTGGCAGACCCACGTGAACCTTACAGTGCAGCTGCAGAGCTTGTGCTAATGGCCAATGAACTACGGTGTGCACGTTATCTATCTTTTTTACCTTTGCCTGCCTTTTCTTTTTAGATGAGATCGTGCTATGTAGCTCTGGCTAGCCTTGAACTATGTATCACAGGCTGGCCTCAAACTTGGAATCCTCTGGTTTCAGCCTCCCATGTGCTATGATTACAAGTATGCACCACAACACTTGGCTAATGTCTGCTTTTTCTGTTGATGGTGGTTAGTTGAAAGTATCCATCAAGTCACCACTGTACACCCATGGGCCTAGCAAATGATAGGCATAAGGGAAGGGATGGCACCAGGACTAAGTGGACAGACACTGGAGCCTGGGCCTGGCTGAACAAGACCTCCTCCAGCCTAGAGAAGTCTATCTCCCAGTGGATACTCACACAGGGCTGGGCACGGAGCTCTCCAATTCATCCAAGAGACTCTCCACACTGGGCCGCACATCCTCCAGGCCCCGGCCGTTCCGCTTGGGCTTTTCTTTTGTCAGCGGTCCAGCTTTGCCACCCAGGGGGCTGTTATTCTCTGGGATGCCATAGTGAGGGCTCAGGGCCCCAGGCAGTGGGGGACTTGAGTTGGCCTCATCTTAGACAGAAGGAAAGAAAAAGGTCACTCAGCCCTGAGCCGTCCAGGGATCCAGAGGCCAATAGGTGGGCCTGGGACCCAGACTTACCCGCAGGGAAGCTTGAAGGATTATGCTGCACAGCGTTCAGTTCCAGAAGCAGGCGGTCAAGCTCAGAAAGGTTGCTGCCCAGGGAGGAGCTCATGATGGTGGGCGAAGGCTCAGCTGACTTCTGCTTGTTGGGGAAGCTTTGAGAAGTAAAAGAAAGAAGACAATGAGAGATACTTCTCACCTTGGACTAGCTTGGCAGTGCTCAAGGTCTCAAGGACTATAAGGTGGAGGGGACATGATGTCCCCTCGGCAGAGGGCAGAGCATAGGAAAGGGATGTGGTAAGGAGAGGAGAGGAAGGAAGTCTTGCTAGAGTTTCTCAACAACACGGAGAAACCCTCCATGATGGTCCAGAACATCCGTTACGGGATGTCAGTGACAAGGCAGATGGGCTAGCTGACAGGGAGATGAGGTGGCAGAGGCCTCAGGGCCTTCTGTAGGTTAAAGCAATGACCCTGGAGGAAAAATCCCCCAGGGCCAGTTACTATGCCTGAACTCAATATGTAGCCCAGGCTGGCCTAGAACACAGAGCAATCTTCTAGCCTCAGCCTTCTGAGTGCTGGGACCACAGGCAGCGACCTCCCACCTAGCTCAGTCCTTAGGATTTCCCAACAAGAGAGAAGGAGCCTGCAAAGGACTGGAGCTATACCTGTACACGTGTTCTTCCTCACTGGCTCGGGGGCACGAGGAGCTGACACCGTCCTGGGCGTTGGAGGCACTGGAAGTTTTGGCACTGGAGCCATACACAGGTGATGGGGATGGAGGCTGCATGAAGGAAAGTGTTCAAAAAACCGTCCCAAGGAGGGAAGAGAATGAAGGGCAGGAGCAGCCTCAGTCATTCTCCAGTGGCCCCTGCTCAGAGCCAGTCTCACCAGGGAATTTCCATCGTCTGGCTGGGACACTGGTGATTAACACTTGGTCACTGCTTTCCTCACGAGGTAGTTGGGAAAAGCAGTGCCTTGTCAGGGACAGCCACGCCCTCCTTTCCTTTCTCTCAATCCTGTTCCTTCCTTCGCTTCCCAATCCCCTCTCAGATAAGCTCACTGCGCCCCTCCCCAGCTTCTAGGGGTTTCCTAGCCTCTGTCCCCACTATACCTGCTGGTGGGTGATTCTGGAGCTGCTGGGCTGCCACTGGTCTAAGGGGTCAAGGACTGTGCCATTGAGGGCTTCGCTGGACGGGGGCGGAGGGACAGGTGGTGGCACTGTGATCTCTTGGTAGGTGTGGTTTCCAGTTGGATAGGAGTAAGGGGCCTCCTCGGACAAGAACACAGGCCGTTTGGAGATGTGGGAGGTAGTAGACTCCAAGTCTGCCAGCAAGGCGTCTGCAAAGAGAAGGCAAAAGGAGCAGATGAAAGAGCCAGGCAGGCACCTGGGAACTTCCCCTGGGCAGTATCCACCTGCCTACACCTCAAGAGCTAATGACTACTGGGAGCCTGCCCCACCCAGTGGAGAAATGACCTGCCTCAGGATAAGAAGCTTCCACTCCAGAGGAGCCTGGCCAAGAACCAGCTCCCAAAGCTGCCTTTTTCTCCCCCAGCCAAGGCTGAAGGGGAGTGGGAGGCTCTCTCCCGGCTGCTCCCTGGGGCTCTCCTACCTCTGGGCGCAGGGCACCTGGCTCAGTGTTCCTCCCAACGGGGCTGAGTTGCTGACTGGTGTAAGTGAGGAATGCCTGCCTGGAACTCTGACTCCGCAAGGAAAGGCGGAGAACGGGCGGGAAGGGCCCACGTCACAGGGAGGGGCCAGGCAGTGCCAGGCCCTCATTGAACTTCCAAGAGCTTAGGTTTTCCCAGCCTGCAGAAAGGAGGGGGGCGCATAGGGGAGCACTTTTCCTTCTGACCAGGTAGAAGCAGGACCAAGCTCCAAACTCCTTCTGAGGATCTAAGCCCTGAGGTAAGGTGTGGGGGAGTTGGGGGCTGGGACAAAGTAGCACAGTGGTCCCCACCCTCTCAGGGAACCAGGGGCAGGACTGCTCTGCTAGCTGTTTCTGCAGAAGCCTGGCAAGCAGCCCAGCCCCAGAGGCTCCGGGCCCCACTACACTGCTTTTAACAGCAGCAGGGGAGCTGAACTGGCCCTCGAGTACAAGCTTCCATGACCTGACACCTGACAGCCTAGAAGGGGACCCTGGGTCTCCCCAGTCTCCAGATAAAAAGGGTAGAGTTGGAGAGGCAGATATGGGAACTCTTCCCTCCTGAGTCCTTCAACAGTCCCACAGCCCAGATGACACACCCTTCTTCCTGCCATGCTCCCAGACTCACTCATCTTCACCCTGGTGACCTGCCTGATTCTTGGCCCTCAGGATAATAACCATTCAAAACGTAGTGTTTGCATTTACACTACAGTAATGGGGACAGTGCTACACATTTGCCCACACGGTCCTAGTTAATCCAACTAGACTAAAAGGTTGAAATTCTGATCCTCCTTTTATAGCTGAGGACATTCTTCTCAAAGAAAAGTGGAAAACAAGGCCCTTGCCCCAGGCTTACAGGCTCACACTGCCTGCCCTAACCATGTACCCTGAGGGCGGCCACCCCTACCCCATGCTCCTGCCCAAAGGGGCAGAAGAGAAACCTGTAACTGGGCACAAGACCCCAGGTCCTGTTCTCCTACTTCCGAGGAAGGCTAGTTCCTGAAGCTCTCTCCCACTCCAGGCCTTTGGAGAAGGTCCAGCTTCCTGCCTCCAGCAAACCGGAACCAAAGGGAGCTGATATGTGTCTAGGTAACAGTAGAAGAGGAAGTGGTGTCTAGGCCAATCCCAGTGGCCACTCCAGGGCCACACCTGCTTGCTATGGCTTCAGGCAATACTCCCATTTCCTCTCCTTCCAACCCACTGGGGGTGAAGTCCCTCCTCCACTGCAGCAGAGCTAGCTGGGAAATCCAGGCAACACGAGTAACATTAGGCTCTGAAATCAACTCGCAGGTTCAACCTTCCCTATTCACCATTCTGGGTTCTCTACTGCCCACTTAGCAAAACTCCTCATGACCTCACCTGTGGTGTGACTCTAAGTCTGGCTTGTGGATTGGATTTGGCCTATGAATTCCCCAGGATGTTTTCCATGTGGATATTTGCATTGGTTAGATTACTAGTTGGAGGTGCTGTCGTGGGGCACAGACAAGGGATCCCTAGTCCAGGAACAGACTGCGACCTGAGGTCAAGCCTCGGCTCCTCTACCTGCCATCTATAATGTACCATGGGTCAGCAGTTTCTCTGAGCCTCAGTTTCCACAATAAGCTGTTGACAACTCTCACCCCACACTACTATGTGAGGGTTATAAGGGGGACCAGATGCTATAGTACACAGCAGCTATAAACATCACACCTTAATATGGGCGTGGTGGTACCCATCTGTAATCTCAGCACTTGGAAGGCTGAGGCAGGAGGATTGTGTGAGTTTGAGGCTAGCCTGGGCTACATATGAGGTCAGGACAAGCCTGAGCTAAAAGTAAGGCCCTGTTTCAAATTACAAAACAAAAGAAAAGAAAAAGATAAAAAGAAAGAAAAGAAAATTCAAGCCAGGCTTTGTGGGGCAAATGTGTAACCCCACCTTTCTGGGAGGCTGAAGAAGGGGATCATAAGAAAATCAAGCCCAGCCTGAGCAACTCAGCAGCTGAGCAAGACCCTACCCCCAAATCAGAACTACAAAATGGGCTGGGGATTTGGCTCAATGTGAAGACGCTGGATTGAATGCCCAGTATTTCAAATAAACAAGTAAAATTCAAAGTATAGCATGTGCTGATGTGAGGGAGAGGGCACACCATTCTCCAATTCTCTCCAAACGTTGTCTACGTGAGGCAGGGAACCCGTGGGGAGCCACTAGGTACCAACACAAGTCACAAGATCTTTGGTGTAGCTTCTTCTTCTTACTTTACTCTTCATCATAACTGCTGATTTGGATAGGATGTAAGGTCACTGTTCCCCAAACTCCCTGCAAACTGCTCCAGGAGGACAGCAAAGAAGTCAGCCAAGGCTCAGACTCTGAGCTCTACTTTAGATTCCTGTGGCTGTGGATGCCTGACATTTCCCCACAGGCTGTAAAATGGTTAAGGGCCAAAGTCTCCTTGCAAGCTCAGCAAACTCCTCCCCTGGCTTGAGCAAACAGAGCCAACAGACGCTGCACAAAGGAGTCCACTTGCAGGTACACTCCCGGCCTGGAGGGCTCCCTGAGATTTTAGCCACAGCTACAGCCTTTTGCCCTGCTAAATACCTGAGGGACTGGCTCAGAAATTCCTTCTATTAATACCCCAGGGGAGGTGTCAATCTGCCTCTTCCTCAGAAACCACTAGAACCCTCTAGGATCAGGTATACACACTCCCTTCCCACATATGGGAAGAACAGATTCCAAATATTCTTCCTGGATGCAGTCGGGGGTTCTCACTTAGGGCTATGGGAGGCTTCAGAGTTCCTCAGCCTCAGTGGCTGTGTTCAGATTTGAGATCATCCAAGTCAAGTCATGTGTGGAAGAAAGCTCTTGTTGAGGGTTTCAACCTCTTTTTGGAAGAAATCACCCTAGAGTCTACAGCTTTTTGCCTCTCTGAGCCAGGAGACAAAGGCCCTGACACTTGCATTCACAGAAGAGGGAAGTTGGGGCATAACTGAGAGGTTAAAGTGGTTGCCCAGCATGCACAAGGCCCTGGGTTTAAGTCCCCAGCAACACAAAAAAAAAAAAATGATCTGGGTGTGGTAGTACACACCTGTAATCTCAGGATGCTGAGAAAGGAGGACTCCCATGAGTTTGAGACCAACCTGGGCTACACAATGAGTTAAAACACCAGTGTGGACTGTAGAGGAAAGCCCTGTCTCAAATCAAAACAATCCAAAATAAAACCAAACAGCACAGAAGAAGGAAAACCAAAGTTACTGGCTGAGAACCCACAACTTATATGTGTGGGAAGCAGGCAGGCAGGCTGTCTCAAAGCTAGGAGCAGACTGGGTGCAAAGACCAGAGCCAGTTAGGGGCAAAGGCCACTGAAATAGTGCTTTGGCAAGGAAGGGGTGTTGACTATCTGCCGCTGACCACCAGAGGGCACCGTTGGCCCACTAGCTTCTTGCCAATGGGAAGCACCATAGGTAACTTCAGCAATCATGGAACTTTCAAGCTGAGCTGGAGGAAGACTGGGAAGCCACAGCCATGTGTGCCATGAAAAAATTTCAATCTCGAGAAAATTTGGCTGAGATGGAGGGACAGAGAATGCTACTAGGAGGAGTGCAAGGAGGCCTGTGTGCTAAGACCTCAGGCCGATGTCTGGAACGCTGTCATTCTGAAGTATAACCCAAGGGACTCCACAGATTCAAAAGGCCACACTCCTCACTTCCAGCACTTGCTTTCTCTGAAAATGCCATGCTGGGCACCACACTCTGTAGCCCCAGGCTGTGGCTGGTCTCAGCAAGAGCTCAGATTAGCAGTGGCTTTGAGCTGGGAGGCTGCTCGGGCAGGCAGCTGACAGACACAGGGCACAGGAGCCAAGCCAGAGGAACAGGCCCTTCCCTGAACTGTAATCCTCAGTAGCAGGTAGAAGAAGCCTCCAGGTCTACAGCCAGCAGGGAATTAAGATACAGACATGCTGGGGAGGAAGGGTGCTGGGTGCTGGTGATCCCAGCTACTGCAGAGGCAAGGACAATAGCAGGTCTGAGGTTATATGGTCAACTTGGTAGGATCCTGTGTGAACATAAGAGGATTGGGATCCAGGGGTTGGAAGAATGGCTCAATGGTTAAAGCGCTTGCCTAGCAAGCACTAAGTACCTGAGTTCGATTCCCCTGCACCACATAAGCTGGGCATGGTGGCGCATGCCTGTAATCCCATCACTTGGGAGGCTGAGACAGGAGGATTGCCTTGAGTCCGAGGCCTGCCTGGTCTCCGAAATGAGTTCAGGACCAGACTGCGCTACAAATTGAGACCCTGTCTCAAAAAAAAAAAAAAAAAAAAAATAAGACTGGGATCCAGGTGTGGTGGCACACAGCTGTGAGGACAGAGCTAGTGGTAGAGTGCTTGGCTAGCATACGTGAGGCCTTGGGCTCAATCGCCTCAAGCAAAAAAATAAAAATAAAAAATAAAAATAAACAAAGAATAAGATATTTCTGGTCTACCACCTGCCTGAGGAGACCGGAGGGGCTGGTTTGGCAGCCTGCCAGCATTCCTGGGCAAATGCTGCAGCTTTGCCCCTCAAGTTCCTATAGAAACCCAGGGGCACAGTGTGGAGGAAGCCTGGAGCCTCCTTAACACTCAAGATGGGGGGTGTCCCCCAGACCACTCTCTGGGGACCTGGCTGGACATTCAATAATGAGTTCAATTAATTCAATAAGAGATGAGGGGTGAGGAGGCAGGTGCTGGGGGCATAGCTCAATAAGCAGAAGGCCCTGGGTTATACAGCACCACATAAAATTACTGGTATTACTGGTGGTGCATGCCTGTAATCTCAGCACACAGGAGGCAGAGGCAGGAGGACTGCTTCGAGTTCAAGGTCAGCCTGGACTCCATAGTGAGTTCAGGACCAGCCTAGACTACAGAATGAGCTCCTGTACCAAAGTAAGAGATTCAGGAGCTGGAGAAATGAACAGCAGTTAAAGTGCTTGCCTAGCAAGTGCAAAGCCCTGAGTTCAATTCCCTAGCACCACATGAAGCTGGGTGTGGTGGAGCACACCTATAATCCCAGCACTCAATCCCAGCCTGGGCTACACAGCGAGTTCAGGACCAGCAAGACCCTGTCTCAAAGGGAAAAAAAAAAAAAAAGAGAGAGAGAAATTCAGTCAGGTAGGGAGTGGGCAGGTGGGTGGAGCTCAGTGGTACAGCTCACTCACTAAATGAGACAAAGAATAACACTGAAACCTTTTCACCCCCACCCTCAAGTTGAGCAAGCCATAAGTCAGGGCTCCCTCACAAGCTGGCTTATTCCTCCTACCCAGGCCTGACTACCACATCACAGTAACCGATAAATACTGCCAAGAGCAGAGGCCTGGAGTTGGCCAGGTGCCAAGCGAGAAGAGATAAAGGTCCATCCAGGCCACTCAAGTGTGTGAGGGGGGAGGGCCAGAGCTCTTCCACTCTCTCCGCCCAGGCTCTAGGCTGTCCCTCGGTGTTACAACTTGTACAGGAAGATCTGGACCCAACATCCTGCTCACTGGATGAACTGCTTGGACAGACTGCTCCATGCTGCTTGGGTATTGGTTCCCTGGTTTGCCCTTTGGGAATGTCTCCATTTTACTCACAGGATTAGGATCAAATGAGAAAAGAGGCATTAAGGGCTGCCTAGCACAGGGCCTAGAAAACAGCACGTAGTTGGTAAATGGATGGTACCATGTGAGGAGGCACTTGCTCCCTGAGCAGTGTTCAGTCCCAGGAAGAAAAAGCACCTCCAGCCACACTCCAAGGGCAAGGACGATCCACCCAGTACTGGACCAGCAGGAAAGGGACCTTTCTGTCCAAAGAAAGGCTTTGGGGAGAATACTCTGGTCAGACTCCACCTTGGAACTCACAGCTGGGACAGGTGAAAGTGGGGTGTCAAGCCAGCATTTTTGTTCCTTCCCATGAGCTGCAGCTCCAGAAAGCTATAGAAAAGGGATGATCCTCTAAGCGTCCGGAAAGCTACAGGTGCTTTTCATTTTTTCCATTCCTTTTTTTTTGGGGGATGGAGGGGGGGTGGATACTGAGACAGGAGGAATGGTTCTAAGTAGGTAAGAGAAGAACTGTGGTCCATATAACAAAATAGGGGTCCTATAGTCAAGATAAAAAATGGATGACGGAAGGGGAAGGGTAAAGCCTTACCTACCAGGCCCAGATGTTTTAGGCAGATTGACAGATAGGCCTGTCGGAATTCTGCAGGTGCTCCAGTTGTACCTGCAGAGAACATGACCACTCCAACCACAGGTCAAAAGCCTGCATGAACAGTACTGATCATGTGCTCAGTGAGCCAATGCCTGCATGCAGGGGAGGTGGAGAGACTTGACTGGTGAGACCGGGAAAGCAGAAAAACCTGTCGGTCAGGCTAAATTCCTCTCAGAGGCCCATAAAACACTCTAGACAAGGAGCCCCTCATCAACCACTTCAGGACTCCTTCTGCTTAGCAGAAGCTTATATCCTCGATTCTTATTTTTTTCAAATAAACTATCCACTTTGCAACTTGCCTCCTCTGTGTGCAATTTCATTCTTTAACATTTCTTCAACATCACTGAGACACCTACCTGGCACCATGGTAACAATACTGGGGATGGAGCCCAGGGCCTTTGCACTGAGCTAAATCCACAGACCATTGTAGTATGTTTGATTTTGAGACAGGGTCTCACTAAGTCACTAAGTTGCTCAGGCTAGGTTCCAACTTGGGATTCTTCTGCCTCAGTCTCCCAGAGAGCTAGCATTATAGCCTATACCATATACCCAGTTCTACTCTGTATTCTGGAAGCCTCAAATAGGAGAAGCCCAGAGCAAACTCTTTTCAACACCTTCCTGCAAGCCAGTCTGACTCAAATTTCACGGCCTCAGGCAGGACCTGGCACAGCTTCAGCAGGAGCTGACAAACAGGAGGAAGTAACAGCAAATGTCCCCTGAAAACCCCAACACAGTTAGCCAGGGGCTGCCTTCCCAGCAGCCCCAGGCCACTATCAATGCCTGCCAAATCATGTGAAATCCAGACGGAGGCAGGCAGCTTCATTTTTGCAAGTCCCCACCCCAGGGGGGTCTAAGAGACCCCAGCCTTATGGCTTCTCTCTCTTATTGGTCCAGAACTCTGAGCAAGGGAGTATTTGGGCACCTGGGCAGCTTGGGTGATCTGAGTGTCACCGAAAAGCTGTTGGGCCCCCTCACAGTTGTGTGGGTCCAGGGACTGCTTACGAGAGCCGCCGCTTAGCCTTTCGTAAGGAAGGAGCTATGTAAACAGCAGGACCCACTCAGCGATGGTCTCATTGGGCCCCTTTGGTAAAACTCTTCCAGATTAAGAAGGAGAGCAGAGCAGAGCGGGAAGGCGGGTCCCCTACCTCCCCTGGCCTGGAGTCCCCATCCCCTCCCCCAGCCTAGAGGCAGGAGCAGTTAGAGCAGAGGTAATGTAATCCGAAGCAGGGTACTTTTACTGGGTGAGTAACTCCCCAGGAATGGGGAGCTGGGTATATTTATCCTGATAACCGTCCTCGTCCTCCTTAGATGAAAGGCAGACCTGTAGGCGGTAAGTCCAATCCACAATCAGGCCACAGCCACTCTCCCCCAACCTAGCCCAGAGACCTAGGGCCTAGACAATGACAAGGAACTCAGTCTCCTGGAGGGGCAATCCTGCCAGTGTGGGTTCTTGCCAACTATCTCCTCTCCAAGAATTAAGGTGCAGAGAGCAGGGACCTTGTCTCTTGCTCCTGGGCACCAATCAACAGACCAGATCACCTCTATGGAGATGTCTTCTCTATGAGTACAATGGGCAGAACTTGATTTGTCCCCATTCCTGGTAGCAAGCTCTGAGGAGGGGACAGCTTTATGGGTGAGATTTATATAGCAACTCGGAGCTCTTTGGGAGTTTGTCTAAATCCAAGATGTGCTATTATCTGAATCCCAGACAGGAACTGTTCTCCCCAAAGAAATGGATGAGAAGCAATCAATGCCATAGTGTCATTTAAATATTTAATAGCCACGCCTGGAGGTTATGAAGACTCAGCCACCAATTCCCCTGCGCTGACTCATGCCTCACTCAACAGGAACTGCTGTTTTACTCTCACAGCCCGGAGGGAAGCACAGGCTGGGGGTGACACACAGGAAACCAGGGGAGACAGCTGAGAGCCCTCCCATCCACTGCTGGGGGAGGGGGCTAGAGGTGTGCCATAAGGCAGCTCCTTCGCTGGTTTCCTGTCTGCTGCCCAGCCCTGTCTTGTAGAGGCTGACACATGAGTATGCAGGCAAGTTCACTTTCATTATTGGTGCCTGGCATGTACCCAAGGTCACAGGGCACAGGTAATCAGACACCTGAAAGAATCAAGGCTGAAAGGCAACTCCAGAAAGAGGCCCAACCGAGGCAGGCTCCCTCTGCAGCAGACACCTGGCACCCACAAGGGCCCATGGAACTGTTTCAGCACCTGACTGGTCTCCAGCAGGTTATACAGAACCAAGGGAGACGGGGTGGCCTAGGTTCACCCTCAGCGTTACATATGCCTGCCTCAGCTACAGCCCACAGGTCTGGCTGGGAAAAGAGGAGAGGGACAGCAGTCTTACAGACCATTAAGAACTCCAGACCACGAGTTCCCCCGCAGAGGTCACAGAATATCCAAGTTTTTTGGGTAGTGGTGGTCCTGGAGAAAAGCCCACAGCTTTCACACTGAGCTACAGTACCACCAGCTCATTTTTATTTCTGATTTTGAGGCAGGGTGTCACTAAGTCACTAAGTTGCTCAGACTAGATTCAAACTTGGGATCCTGCTACCTTGGCCTTCCCAAAAGTTTTGGGATTACAGGCCTGTAACCCCAGGCCTGACTTCAAGGATAAATTTCACTGGCCAGATTTCATCTACCTCTTTGGGTCACCCAGTGACTCTGGACCTTTTAAGGTCACAAGGGAAGGCCCCACTCCAGGCCCATCTAATAGTTCCTTCAACAGGTAAAATAAAAATTCACATACAAGTAGACTGACCGCCTTGAGCCCAGGAGACTCATGTCCTGGAAATGTTCTCAACTATTCCAAACTCACACCAGTCCTTTCCTGCAGTCTGGGCTCTTCCAGGCAAGTGGATCTGTTGCAGATCTGGGCGGCTGCCTGGGCCTCTCCCCCATGCTAATCATCAACAGAAGTTAGGAGGGGCTCCGCAGTGAGTCACACACCCGCCCCGCAGAGACCCGCAGAGACCCGAACAAAAAGTTCAAAAACATTTGTCTGTTTCTGGGATGAGCTGTAATCTTTTTGTGATATTTGAGAATTTAACGGCACTGGTTACCTACTTTTTGCTAGTTAAGTTCTGACTAATGAACACAGGCTAAGATGACCAAAGACCAGGCCAGTGCTTCCTCTTTTCTTAGCCAGCTGGGTCATTTCCCTACTCAGCTCTTGACTGTCTGACTTCCCAGGTTCTTCTCCCTCAAGTACCTTTAATAGCTTAATCATATTCTAATTTCCTTTTTTTTTTTTTTTTTGGAGGTAGAGTCTCACTCTGCAGTCCAGACTGATCCTGAACTCAGTGTGGTGTAACCTAGGCTGACCTAGAACTCACAACGACGTCAGGACCAGCCTGGGCTACAGAGCAAGACCCTGTCTCAAAATTAGATAAATAAAATAAATAAATAAAATAAAAAACAGAACTCACGGAGATCCTCCTGCCTCAGCCTCCTGAGTGCTGGGTTTATAGACATGTACCACTATGCCCAGTTGATCCTCTAGTTTCCCCATGTAACTGGTCCTCACGTCTCCCAATTTTTCCTGGACAGGGCCTCTTCCATCTCACGTGCTTCCTTTTGTTTCCATCATCAAGAGCCGATGTCTTAGTCACTTTCTCACTGCTGTGACACAATACCTGACACCCACAACTTAAGCACGGAAAGGGTTATTTATTTTAGTTCACATTTCAGAGGTCTCGTTCCATTCACAGTCTGGGGTCATGGCAACATGGCAGAAAGGACTGGCCAAGAACAGCTGCTCACTGCACAGCAAGAGGAAGGAGAAGGGCAGAGGGGAAGTCCAGGGCAAGAGCACACCCTTCTAGGCCTCAGTGATCCATCCCTCCCAACCAGGCCCCTCCTCTTTTTTTTTCTTTTCTTTTCTTTTTTTTTTTTTTTTGCCTGATGCTGGGAATGGAACTTGTGGCCTTTGCACTTATTATTAATAATATTTTTTCTCTGTAGTTGGTTCAATCTGCAGATGTAAAAGCCAACTATTCTAGCCCATTTTTGGTTTTGATTTTAAGCCAGGGTCTCGTTAAATTGCCCTGATGGACTGGGATTTATAATCTTCTTGCCTTAGCTTCTCAGGATGCTGGGATTACAAACCTGTTCCCCTGGACTGGACCATGGCCCCTAACTTTTTTTTAAAGCAAGCAATAGTCTATTGAACCAAACAAAAGAAAAAGAAAGGCACTTGGCTAAAAAGCCAAGAGGTGACATAAATGGGGCACTGTCTGAGAAAAAAAGACAAAAAGGAAAATTCCTGGCTGTGAAGCCAGGAGGAGACCTTAGTAGGCATCTCCCTCCTTTTTTTTTTTTTTTAAAGACAGGGTACTGCTCTGGAGGCTGGTCCTGAACTCACTATGTAGCCTGGGTTGGCCTTGAACTCATGGTAATCCTCCTGAATCAGCCTCCCTAGCCCTGAGATTACAGGCATGCAACACCACACCCACTTAAATTTTTTTTTGATGTTTTACAGGGAAATCAAATCTAGGGTCTTGTGCATGTTATGCAAGTGCTCTAACTACTGCAACATCCTCCAGCCACACCCACTGCACCTGTTAACAGCAGGTAAAATTATACATTAATCCGCAACATTCAATTAATTCTCATAATCCAATAACCTTCCAAATACACAAGGCCTAGGGCAAGGGGCCTTCCAGATTCAAACCGCAGCAGCAAACAAGGTGGACTGACCCACAATCCATGCTCAATCCCCTTTCAAACTCATTCACTCTGGGTTTTCCCAACTCTGCCCTTCTTGTAGATACCATCAAGTTGGAACCCCATCTTTTTGGTGTGTGCCCCACACTTTACTCTCATTTTTCCTACTAGACTGCAGACAGACCCTCTGTAGGCAAGAAATCCTTTCCTCCTCCTGGATCCCCAGAGGAAGGACTCACTTTGTAGGCTTCTCACAGAGATATGGAATAAGGAGCAGAGAGAGGCACAATATAGTCTTTAAATGCTGAAGCCCTTTATATTAAATGGCATGGATGAAGGGCTGGAGGAATGGCACAGCAGTTAAAGCACTTGCCTAGCAAGCTCAAGGCCCTATGTTGATTTCCCCAGCATCACATAAACCAGGTGTGGTGGCACATGCCTGTAATCCCAGTACTTGGGAGTCTGACGTAAGATGATTGCATTGAGTCCAAGGCCAGCCTGGGCTACACAGTGAGTTCAGGACCAGCCTGGGCTACAAAGCAAGGCCCTGTCTCAAAAGAAAAAAAAAAAGAAAAGAAAAGAAAAGAAAGAAAGAAAGAAAAAAGAAAAGAAAAGAAGAAAAAAGGCATGGAGGCATGTAACCTGTACACACCTTTCCATATATTTTTTTTGGGGGGGGGGGGGTGAATTTTACTATGTCTATTGCCCAGACTGGTCATGAACTCAAGATCCTCCCACCTCAGTCTCTCAAGTAAATGGGACTGCAGGCATGCACTATTAGGCCAACTCTCCTAAGACACTTTAAACCACCTACAAATTACTTATAATACCTAATACAATGTAGAGGCTGTGTAAATAGTTGTCATACTGTATGGTCAGGAAATGATAAGGAAAAAATGTCCATATATCTCAAGGAAAATATGTCTGTATATCTCAAGGAAAATATGTCTGTATATCTCAAAATTTTATTTTCTTTCTTTTTTTCTTTTGAGACAAGTTCTTGCTATGTGTTCCAGTCTGGCCTTCAGGCCTTGACCTTAAAACGTAGCCCAGACTAGTCTCAAACTCATGGTGATCCTCCTGATTCAGCTGTTGGAGTGCTGGGATTAGTTATATAAAACTACGTTTTATTTATTATCAATAATATTTTTTCTCTGTAGTTGACTCAATCTGCAGGTGTAAATGCCAACTATTCTTACCCACTGGCCCTCTCTG
Organism: Ctenodactylus gundi; assembly: GCA_004027205.1. NCBI lineage: Eukaryota > Metazoa > Chordata > Mammalia > Rodentia > Ctenodactylidae > Ctenodactylus > Ctenodactylus gundi. The sequence continues at coordinate 218,088 of PVKB01000712.1, forward strand.
CTTCCAACCCCAATACTGAGGTGCCCCAGCTCTACCATAACCATCTTTTACCTGGGATGTCCTCTAGGGAACAGAAGGAGGCCAGGGATACAGAAACCATCTCAGCACAAACCCAGAACACCTTCTGTATTAGTCAGCTGGGACATTATACTGGATACCCATAATTTAGAGGAGCAAAGGTTTAGTTTAGCTCACAATATGTATCAGGAGATTCAGTACATGGTCCTTAGACTCCATGACAGAAACATCATGGCAGAAGGTCAGGGCAGTGATAAAAAGGAAGGGCCAATGGACTAGACATGGGCCTCAAGACCATTCCGCCATGAGCCTCCCAGACACACCCTGAACTGTGCTCCATTAAACCCCACAAGTGGATCCCAAAGCCAATCAAACTGACATTCTACCCTACCTACCACATCGTCTCATGGTCAAATTTACATAGCACAAGAAACAATCACTGTCTTAAACTAGAACAAGCAAGGCTACATTATGGAACCAAATGCAAAATGCAAAAGTAAGGCACAGAAACAGGCTTCAAAGAGACTTTTTTTTGCACGTGCACTTTGGGATTTTGATGGATGGTTTTAACAGTATCACAAACCCCCACTGTCCACACACAAAGCCACCTCTGTCCATATCCCAGATTTGGCTGCTCTGGGGTCCCAGGGGCTAGGACAGTCACATGGCTCTTCGTGCATCCTTCTAGTATTCTACTCACCTAGCAGCGTGGTAGAGCAGAAAGAACAGGCCTCCCAGAAGAGAGGTGGATGGCTTCAAATCCACCACTCACCAACCTGGTGAGAATTTACAAGATCAATTGAGCCTTGGTTTACTCAGGCCCCTCTACAGCACACAGTGAGGAATAGGTGAAGGCATTTGGGGCAGCCACCATAGTGGCTGTGGATAAAATAAACCTGGGCCTCCTACTCTGCCACAGAGGAGACACTTGGCAAATAAATCTGCACTGCTGATTTTCATCTCCCTGAAGATGGGAGGAGGAGGAGCTGGAGCCAGGGAGTGCAGCCAGAGAGCCTGTGACAGGTCATCACTAACTTGGGCCTTCTTGCTGACCAAACCACTGACCTCACCCCTTTTTGTCCGGGGCTCATTCCAAGTCCTCCTCACAGAATATCAGCTGAACCCAGAAGCCTCCGACTCACCGCCTAGGAGGGCAGAGGCAAGAGAGAAACGCTGTAGGGCCTCCATGCTTCCCTCCCATCTCTACCACCTCCAGGAAGTCACAGCTGCCTGAGAACCTGTGCTTTGAAAGGAGCAGCAACAGCAGAAGGAACTGCCTGAGATCTACAGAAGCCCCCAGAGAAATAAAATAAGCACAGGAGAGAGCAGCAGCTTGGGAGTCAACGGCAGAGCTGCCTTGCGCAAAGCCTGGGAGGCAGCACAGAAGAGAGGCATGCAATGACCCTTTCTGAGCGACTACTAGGAGCCCACCCTGTGACCTCATTCCACCGAGCTGTCCAACAGTGTGCTCTGCAGGCAGGAGGTGCTCCCCACAAAGACAGCTCCTCCGCTTGGCAGCAGGGGGCAGGCAGGCCCATCCCTCATTCTTGCCATTTCCACTCTCCACTTCCTTGGCACTGTCCCCACCCCCCTGGAGGAATCCCAGCAGGCAGGCAACCTGAATGTGGCTGTGCCACTGGCGACTGGCGCCCATGTTCTCTTTCTGTCTCTTCTCCACCCTTCACCTCAGGTGGAGTCCACAGGCACAGCTGTGTCCCCTCCCATCCCCAACCCCTACTCCCGCCCGCAGCAATCCTGGGAGCTCAAGACCTCAAGGAAGGCTGGAAGGCTCTGCGTTAGTTCTAGCCCCACTTACTGCAGTACCAGGTCAACCTGCAGAAGCGGGCTCGTTTCCTCATACTGCTGCTGCTCTGACCTGAGCACCGTGACACAAGAGAGAGGGAGCAAGCGAGACATCCTGAGCAGAGAAGCAGAGAAGCAGAGAGCAGTGAGGCCCAGGAAGCAGCAAGCGTTTCCATGGATTGCCGTTTGCGCTGGGGTGGGCCCTTCAGTGATGCAACTGCTTTCTGAGTCACCAACAGGCCTGTAAATGACTTCTCATTCACATTACTACAGATACCTTCTCACCTACTCTTCCATAGCAACTCCTCACCCACACTCCTGTGAGTAACCCCAATAAGCTCAGTGGCTCACAACACTGGACACTGTTGCTCACATCTCCCTAGACAGAGCATAGCAGACAGGCCAAAGTAACAACCATACCAATGTCTAATGGGGTAAATCTATGGGTTTACCGATGTCACTCCAAGGAGTATGGTGGAGGGGTTATCTAGAGAAGCACAGGTGAGGGGCTACTCAAAGGGACATGGGTGAGAGGTCACTTACAAGCCTATGGATGACTCCAAGGGCAGCCGCATCACCAAAAAGGCCACCCCAGCATAGGTGATGCCTTACGGAACTGCTCTCTGCCTCCCAGGACTCATCTGCTAGTCAGCTACTACTCTTCTCTTTCAACATCTGCCTTTCTGGGCACTGTCAGACACCAGTCTGTGACCTCAAAGCGGTGACAGGAAAACCATGAGGAGACAGATCGGCATAAAGAGTTCCACAGCACCTCACCAAACCAGCCAGCTGAGGGAGAAACAGAGATGGCTGTGCCAGCGTCCCCAGCCTCCAGTCACCCTAGACTCTCCTCCAGTAGACGGTCACCCAAGCGTTTGCTCTACTGAGTGGAAGAACAGTAAAAACTACTGGGTTTCTTCCTCTGTGGATGTTGTTCCAATATGCCCCACATCTGGAGACAAGAGGACAGCAGTGAACACAAGTTTACTGGGGAAACACTGGGCTGAGCCAGGAGCTGTCCTCAGCCCCCGGTTCTTGAACCTGATAGGCAGTCAGCCATGAGCTACACCACTGCCTGTATTCGACTAGCAATCAGCAAGTACTGACATGTGCAAGTGATTTGCTTCTGCTTTGAGTAAATGAACTGCGGGGGGCGGGGGGGGGGAGGTTCAGGCTAACTCCGTGACCATCAGCTCTACCCATGTGCTCCAATGAGTTTTCATGAGAGAAGGCTGGGAAGCGAGCAGAGCCCAGGCGCACCCTCATGTTTTCACAAAAGGAGTTGAAGCTGCTCTTAGAAAGCAAAGAGTTCTGACAGAAGAGGTGGTGGCAGGAGGAGACAGGCCAGCTGCCCCCAGAGTGCCTCCTCAGTTGACCCCCAAAGACCCTTTTGCTTCCCTAGAAGCATCTATACTACCCAGCCATGGGTTTCTCAGTTGGATTGGCAGCCATCTGCTGAGTTCAGGACTCCAGGAAATGCTGGGGCCCCCTGACAGCTGGCGTCACCACAGACAGTTGGCACCTCCTGAATAAGGCCCAGCCCACACACAGAAGCTCCAAGTCTCTTCTCAATTACTCCACCCCCAAGCTCCCCAGATTTGTTCACAGGTGACAGGCCTAAAACCAACATGAGGCCCTGGTGGGATGATCTTGCTCATCAGAAAAGGGACCCCTCCCATCACTGTCTTGAAGATGGCCAGAAAAGATTCCACTGGAAGCCCAGGACCTTGCCTGCTCTCTGTGTTGGGAAATCTGCCTCTTCCTGGACAGGAAGGAAGCAGATGGATGCTGCAGAGTCATGCTGGGAAATCACAACAGACAAAGAAGGAAAATAGACTTTCGGAAACAAAATGCATCCAGGGACCTCTGAGCTCTCAGTATGCCTGGAAGGATCTCATGTAGGGACATCAAGGTGCACAGGAGGACAGGGTAAGACTAGAACCAAAGTAGGACCCCCTTAGTCAGCCTGCAAGTAGTCCCCCAATACCAGAGCTAAGGCTTCAAGCCAACTGGAGCCAGGCATCCTGGGTAAACTGAGTGAAGAAGTCTGTACCCTGAGGCTCACATAACAGAAGTTGCCAGGGCTCCCCCCTGGCCTGGCTGGGCTGGGCTGGCCTCCAGCTGGCTGCGCCAGAAGACAGAAAGTGACTGGGATGAGATCTCCTCCTCCTAATTTGGATTTTATTGTGGGAGGCAGACTAGGGCTCTTGGAATCCAACCCAGAAGAGCGAGGACAGATGGCAACAGCAGCGCCCAGCTGTGATGCCCAGAAATATCACACAGGAAGTCTCCAATGTACACACATAAAGCATTCCAAAGTTGATCTGGAAGTTAGATTTTGAACTATGGAGATTATCTTCTAACAAAAATGATACCATGGAGCTGGAATGAATAGCACAGTGGTTAGAGTACTTGCCTAGCAAGTGCAAGGCCCTGAGTCTGACTCCCCAGCACCACATAAACTGGTCATGGTGACAGACCCCTGTAATCCTAGCACTTAGGAGGCTAAGGCAGGAAGACTGCTATGAGTTCAAGGCCAATCTGAGCAACACAGTCAGTTGAGGACCAGGTGGACTACAAAGTGAGACTGTCTCAGAAAAAAGAAAGGACAACCCCAAGGGAAGAGTTGGACCCCTACTCAGGTGGGTCTTTCCCATTACTAGTCCCACTGGGTGCCAGCTTCTATAGTGTTCTATTCTCTCACTCTGAGGTCAATAAGAAGGGCCACCTGGGGGCACAGTTGGGCCAGCATGAGTTTAAAGCACCTGCACCCTCCATTCCTGCTCTGCACCATACATGGGAGCACAGCTGTCTTGAACTCTGCTGGGCTAACCTTGCCAAGAAGCAGTAGGACAAGAAATCGTGTGCCTGTGCTTTAAATGGGTGCAAATCAGGGGAGCCTTGTGATTAACTAGGCAATCTCTGTTAAAACAAAAATGTCACTTGGGGTTTGTTCAAGTCCAGAGCAGAAGCAGTCACCAGAGAAGTCAATGAGCTGATCAAATGGGTCCTGCTTTTTTGTTGTTGTTGTTTTTTTGGTAGTGGTACTGTGGACTGAGCCTTTATATTGAGCTACATCCCCACTCATTTTTCAGTTTTGTTTTCTAGAAAGGGTCTCGTTCTGTAGTCTAGGCTGGTTCTGAACTCACTATATAGCCCAGGTTGGCCTCAAACTCAGGGCAATGCTCCTGCCTCAGCCACACAAGGCCTCAGTTTGCACTAAGCCACATTTTCACAGGTTGGGCTTGCACTTGTGATTCTCCTCCTGCCTCAGCCTCCCAGAATACTGGTATTACAGATCTGTGCCACAAGGCCTTGTTCCCACAACTGCCCTTTTTGTTATAACTTGTTTCTTCTTTGTAAAAAGTGGAAATTTCTTGTAAAAAGGGAAGTTTCTGTCCTTTCCCAGCCCTCCCCGCTGTGCCCCAGATTGTGATTTCTCACCTTCATGGGAATCATCAATGGTGTGCAGTGCCTACCCCTGCTCCATTTTCCACCCCAAACTTAAGATGAGGTTGCAGCTGGGGTGGGCACAGTCAGATCCCCCTAACTATGAACAAAGACCCCTGTTTCCAAGTGAGAGAGATAAATTTCAAATCCAGGCACAAAAAGCAGCCAAGTCATCTGAGAAAAGATCCCAGGGATGGAGCTTCTCTAACAGCCAAGGATAGCTCAGTGTGTGGTGACAGACAGAAAAATGACCCTTGCAAATAGGAGACCAAAGAGCTGGCAGACAGGCCAAGCAGAAACAGGGCCTTAGCCTAGACCACTATGACTCTTGAGAGACTCCAGAGTGTAGACATTTCCTTCCTGTTGCCCAATACTACATATAGCTCCTCACCTCTGTTGGACTGCCTGACCTTTTTGGGAAACAAAAATCATAAGTGGCTGAAAGCTCAGCAAGATAGTCTTCCAAGATCTCCTTCAGCAATAAAATGATTCTCTTTTTTTGCAGGTTGTGAAGAGGACATTGTATTGGGAAAATTATAAAAGACGAAAGAAAGCTCGAAGAGGAAAGAATAAGGGTAAAGATTCTGCCAGTCAGAAAGGGGATGCAAAAAGACAGGTTGACCTTTATTTGTAGGTAGGGGGCCCCAACCCCAACTCTGATTATCTTCTGGAGGTTGTTATGGTCTGGATCTAGAATGTCTCCCAAAAGCCCCAGGTATCTGGATGTTGTGGACTGCCTATAGAACCACATGCTATAGAGGTAGAGCCTGTCCAGGTAGATCACAGGTATGTGGTGGATTAAGAAAGTATAGTAGATTATGGGTATGTGGCTCATTACTAGGGATGTGATCTGGAAGGGGTAGATCACTGGGGCTTAACCCAGAAGGGTGGGACAACTGGGGCTTGACCTGGAAGGGCAGTCGCTAGTTCAATCCTTCCTTGCTCACCTGGCTTTCTGTCTGCCATGCAGTGAGCTGCTTTCCTCCAACCACTGCTGGCTACCCCTGAATGAAGTGAGACCTTCTGAAACTGTAAGTTAAAATAAAATCTTTCCTTTGTTAAGTTGTAGATGACAGGTACTCTGTCCCAGCAACAAAAAGTAACTAAGAGGCCTTCAGGTCTGCAGGTAAATCCCCTCATGGAAGTGGTTGTGCTTTATTTAAAAAAAAAAAAAAAAACTAAGTTAATCTGAAAAAAAATTAAGACATTTTATATGGAAATGAGGATCCTAGCTTCCTAGGAACCATCCAAAAAGCTAATAATACACATAGTCTCCAATATACAGTAGTTTCACTTGTACTTTTTCAACTTTACAATGGTCCATTCAGGAAAAACCTTACTTCAAACTTTGAAGTTTGATCTTTTCCCAGGCTGGCAATACTAGTACCATGTACTCTTGAGGTGCTTGGGCACTGGGCGTGAACCACAAAATCCTGAGGGGAAATAACTGCTACTCTGCTATGAACTGAATCACTGAGCTGTGATAGTCAGCAGGCTAAGTGCATTAAAGGATTCCTCCCCTCTGCAGTACTAAAGATCCAACCCACAGTCTTCATGCTAAGCTACACCCAGTCTATTTTTTAGTTTTGATTTTGAGACAGGACTTTGCTAAGTCATTAAACTGCCCAGGCTGGGCTTAAAATTGTAATTCTCCCGCCTCAGCCCCCCAGAATGCTGGACTGGATTATAGGCCTCAGCCACCAGGCCTGACGCATTACAGGCATTTTCAAATTAAGATACTATAAACTTCCAATGGGTTTATTGGGATATGACCCCACAATTAACTCAAGGAGCATGTGTCCTGGTCTACTTTCCTGCAAGAAGTGAGCAGTGGCAGCCTTCTTTGCATGCAGCTTGAAATCTACTTGCTTTTCTTTTTCCCTACTATATCCATTCCACATCACCTGCCTGGCCTCAGCAAGTACCTGAATTAGGAACAAAATATATAATAACATGAGGTCCTAGAGCTTAATTTTATTCACCTGTAGAATGGGTGCACTAACAGTCCCTTACATAGTAGGGACTGTGGGATTCCCAAGCCTCACTCGAGACAACGGAGGAACAAATAAGAACAAACATAAAGTGGACTGGCATAACAAAAGTACACAGTCCATATATAACATTAGTGTATACCTCACCAGGCGTGCCAGGTGACAGATGGAGGGTATGTAGCTGTCCCACCCACAAAGGTGACATCCCTGACTGTCCCACATGACTAGATACAATAAAGTGGCCCTCATTACGAGTTATGAGCAACTGCAGAGAGAGTACTTTGAAAGGCAACTGGGCAGCCTGGTTCTCTCATGCTGTTCCCGCTCCACTTGTTAAGCTATTAAGACCAGACCATCAGTCTCTCTTAGCTAAAGTGCAGAGAGGGGTTCCAAGACCCAACCAAAATTCTGACCTCTCTCCCTGGCTCGAAAACCACCCCCAAGTTCAATGAGTGGCCAAGTGGAAGCATCCAGAGCCCTTGGGCTTGAGGTACAGAGAGCTCAGTGCACAAAGCCAACCGATCTCTGCAAGCACTAGCCAGGTCCCCATAGTCCTTCCTCCACCTGCAGACTTGGTTCAACTCCCAACCCTGGGGAAACAGGCTTCTCCATTTCCTTTTCTTCCCTTTCCAGAGCAAGGGAGGAGGAGGGCCCCCTAGGAATGGAGCTGAGCCTTACGTCTGAGGTCTGAACACGATACCCAGGGATGACCTTCCGGAAACCTGTGAACCACCTGAAGTGACACACAAAACATCAGGTCATCACATGCATGTTTTTACTGCACTCTGGCAAAAGGGCTTCCAACAGTCACAGTCCTAAGGGGATGAGATTCAGGAAGGGGAAATCATTACCCCAGGCCAGGGCTGACAGTGAGCATTCCTCCTCCTTCAAAGACAATTCTTGTCAACTGGGCCTGTCTCATCTTTACCTCAACTCCAGGTGACTGGAATGAGACTTATCTAGACCATGCAGCACAGGCTCTTCTCTAGTAAACCATAGTTCAGGGTACAAAATAGATGTAGCTTCATGTGGGTATCCAAAACCTGTCTCCTGTCTCACCTGCCTTCTCCAAGTCCCTCTATGCCTCTCATTAGAACTGCCTCACCTCTACCAACCTCACCTCTCCAATACTGTCCACAAACACATGCTGACCACAAGAAGGATGAAGATACAACAACTGTCCCCAGCCACATACCAACTGTAGAAGACTGTCACATGAAGGGGAGCACAGAGGAGTCACCAGAAGGCCAGAGAGAGACAGGTGGAGGGGCTTTCCGGGAAGAGGAAACAGCCTAGGAAAGTGCCCAGACAAAAAGGACTGGAGCTCACAGTGCAAGTCCCAGCTTGGCAGAGCAGGGTCGACCCAGAGTCGGCCAGGGAGTCTGGACTCACAAGGGCAGCTGCAGAGTCGTCAGCAAGGGAACACAGGACTGGGCCTGCCTTTTAGATCATTCAACCAGTGTGTGTGTGGTGGTGGTGGGGGGGGGGGGGGGGGGGGAGGGCTCAAATGGAAGAAGACCAAGAGCAGTAATAATGAAATGAGATAAAACAACAAGACCTGCTAACTGAGGGGATGTGCCAAAAAAAAGGAGGGAGTACCGGATGGCTCCCACATTTGTTTCCTGAGGGAGTATGAAACAGTCACCAGATGAGATAGGGAAGAAGTGGAGCAGCACCCAGGGGAAGAAGGTCCACTAGTGGGAGGGATGAGGGTGAAAGGGGCAGCAAGGACCAGTCAGATGGAGATCAGGCAGAGCCACTGGCTAAGGAAGTAGGGGTTGGGATGAGGTCCGAGGACCCTTTTTTCCCTGGCCAAGTCTCCAATAAGTCCCCTGGGGGCCTGGAAAGTAGCAGTTTAGAAAATGATACGGTGTTCCCACTCTAGTTTGCCCTTCTGCTGAAAACAAGTTGTCCTACCAGCAGACTGGGGAGAGGCTCTGGAGGCCACATGCAGTGGGCTTGGGCTCCCGGAGTTCTCAGGGCATGCAGGAACATCAGTGTTCCTCACAGCTGCTTTCTCCTGTCGGCACTGAAGTCTGCCCTTTGATCGACAGGCAAAGCCAGCTCCATCTCTGAGATCCTTCCTGCAGGAAGTAAAGGGCTGGGCCAAGCCTGTTATCAGAGGAGCCAGGTCCTTCCTCCCACATGAGCACCTCACTGGGGCCAGCAGGCCCATGGCACAATCTCAGGCCACAAACTATCATGAAAATGTCTCCTGAACTGGTCCTGGAGACAGGTGTGATGGCATATGCCTGCAATCCCAGAACTCTGGGATAGGAAGATCACAAGTTTCAGCCTCACCGGGGCAGCTTAGTGACTGAGTAAGACCCTGTCTCAAAATAAAAATTAAAGTAAAGGCTAGGCATACAACTCACTGTGAAGACCTTGGGTTCAATCCCAGTACAGAGGCTAAAAAGAAATCAAATCAAAACTGAGCCAGGGCCCAGGTTCCAATGGGACTAGAACAACTCTGTATACACAGAACCCAGTATCTGAATAGAGGATAACAGATTCCCCAGAGTCCAGCCCTATCTCAGCTGCCATACCAAGGCCAGCCCCAGAAGGTCACTCTACGGAGGAAGCAAAGGCCAACGACTGTCCTTGGCCTTGTGGCTCACCAATTCACTTGAAAGATGTCGTTAGAAGAACGCTGGGTACCAAATCAGTGTGCACTCACACCTCCTCCCTCCAAGCCTTTGAACATGCTGTTCCTTTTCCTTAGACCATTCTGTTGCACCAGGTTAAGTCCTTTCTTACCCCTGAGACTCATACAGCTCTTTGCTCTTCTATTAAAAACAAAGACAAAAACAAAAACAAAACTCCCAAGTCCCACTGTAGGATGTCCATCACTGTAAAGGAGGACAGTTCAGGTCTTCTCTAAATGTCCAACTACTAACTACAATGAACACACAACAAAGAGTCAGTTCCGCCAGGAAGCCCTCCACGTCCTCACTCCCCATACAGGATTTAAGGCCCCTCTCTTTTGGGTTCCCAAAGCACTCAACTTTCCCAAATTGTCAGGAACTGTCTGCCAGACTGCCAATGTCCCGCAGCCCTAAATGGCCCAGCGAAGGCAGGGAGCATGCTTGTATCCACCTTCCTCTCCCCTCCCCAGCTTGGAGCACAGCACAGAGCAGGTGCTCCATGGATGATGCTAAACAAGTGAATTAATGACCCCCAACAAGCCTTCTGCTGCAGAGATCTGCCTCCTCGCTTCAGTTCATGTCCTCCTGGTCCTCCATGAACACTCAGTCTATGAGAAGCATGAAGGAAGTGAGCACAGGAGCGCATGGCCCAGGTCTCCAACTCCTCCATCTCAGGAAACACCCCATTTTTGTGATCTGGCTATCACCTCCCCTCTCCAGCAAGCACCACTCCTACTACCAGCAACAACAACAAAATCTATCAAAGAACACTCCACAAGACTTTGTGGCAAGAGCACAGCCCCTTGGGGGCACTGAGGGTTTAAGCTCACTGTGTGGCCTGCCCCCACTCCTTTGCAGTGGGGGAGGAGACCTCTATTAGGTAGGCGTGGCACAGAAATGGGGCAGTGGGAAGGAGTGCAGGCATCAGGCAGTGGCAGGGCCTGGGACTGGGCAGCAACTTGGCCTGGCACTGGGAGAGGGGAAGGGGGGCATTACCAAGTAACAAGACAAGACTGAACAAGGGAGAAAGTGGCAATTCCTGTGTCCTCAGGATCTGATGACACCTTTACCCATGGAGCAGAAGAGGAGGAGACAAGAGCTGGAATGTGCAGATTTGGTGAAACGTGCACGCTGGAATGTGTCAGCAACACCCACCGTGGGCTCTGCACCCCAGGGACACTGATAACATCACTGACTATCAGGACTCAGGACTCAGATGCATTGAACCACAAAGCACAAAGCAGGGTGGATTAGTGAGGCTCAGGGGAGCTCCTGAACTGGGAAACCAGCAGGGACAAGAGTTTTTAAAGGAAGACTGTGAAGGAGAGGAAAATAAAAATAATAATGTTCTCCCAATATTCTGTTAATTTCTTTAGACATTTCTCTTTTTCTCTCTTCCTTTGCCAAGCTGGGATTGAATCTCTGCCACTAAGCTATAACACCAGCCATTTTTTTAAACTTTAATCTCTTTATTACTCTTTGGACACAGGGTCTCATTAAATTGTCCAGGCTGGCCCCAAACTCCTAACTGGTGATCTTCCTACCTCAGCCTCCTGAGCAGATGGGACTACAGGTGTGTACTACTGTGCCAAGCATACTTTAACTTCCTTACACTTCCAAAGGCCCTGGCCGTGGTGGCAGACCGCTATCTCAGCACTCTGCTGCGGCAGGAGGCTTACAAGTCCAGTCCAGCCTGGGCACTGCTGGAGAGATGTGCCTCTTTGCTCCAGTTCACACTGCCTCACAGTGACTTAGTGAGACTCAGTGTGTCCAAAAATGGGCTGTGGATGTAGCTTCATGCAAAACTGGGCTCAATCCCCAGCAGAACATTAAAATTAAAAAAAAAGCTCTTTCCTCTTTCCAAAAGCCAAGTGTAATAAAGTACACCTGTAATCTCTGGAATTCGGGAGGCTAAAGCAGGAGGATTACAAGTTTGGGGCCAGCTTGAACTACACAGTCAGATTCTGTCTCAAAAAAACAAAAAGTTCCAGAAGTAGTAAATCTGAGGATAAATATGAGATGGCAACAAATTGTGAATTTTACAATATACAGTAGAGTAAAATTTATGAAAACAACACCAAGGAGGGAGGGGAAAATGTAAATTTACTGTTATAGGGCTCTTACATTGTATGTGAAATTAAGTAATGTGATTTTTTTTGAGACAAGGTCTCACCATGTAGTCTAGGCCAGTCCTGAACTCACTATATAGCCCAGGTTAGCCTCAAACTCACAGCAATCCTCCTGCCTCAACCTCCCAAAACATAATGTGATCTGAGGTAGAATGTAGTAAGTTAGACCTGTAAACCATAGAGCAACCAACCACAATAATAATTAAGTCAACAAAGGATAGCTAAATAAAACAAGAAAAGAAATAAAGAAGACTCCTAAAAACTACTCAATGAATCAAAAAGACAGGAAAAGAAAAATAAAGAACACATGGCACAAATAGAAAACAAATGACAAGACTGTAGACTTAAACCCAACCACACTGGTAATTACTTTAAATGTTAAAAGGTCTACACATTCCAATTAAAAGGTAGAGACTGTCAGACCAGATAAATGTACAAGATTTAACATCTGATGGCTAAAAGAAACACCATTTAAATATAAAGACACAAGGGTACACAGGCAAAAAGACACATACAAAGTAAAACAACAGTGGGGCTGATGGACTGGCTCAGTGGTTAAAACTCTTGCCTAGCAAGCGCTAAGTACCCTAGTTCGATTCCCCAGCACCACATAAGCTGGGGGTGGTGGCGCACGCCTGTAATCCCAGCACTCAGGAGGCTGAAGCAGGAGGATTGCTGTGAGTCCAAGGCCAGCCTGGGCTCCAGAGTGAGTTCAGGACCAGCCTGAGCTACAGAGCAAGACCCTGTCTCAAAAAAAGATAAAAAAATAAAACAGGGAAAAAGCATAGGCCTTGCTCTGTTACTAAGTGTCCTAGATAAGTGCTTTCTCCTTGGAGAGCCTTAATATGTTCATCTGTAAATTGAGGGGGTTGAACTTGATAAGTGATTTTCAAATGTCTTTACATTTTTCTTTTATTGTGAACAACTTAAAAAGACACAAAACCCCTTCTCCAACGGCAGTCTTAGATGAAAGCCCAATATGCAGAGATAAAAAGCAAGTATCTCTCTGGGCCTGATGGTACAGGTCCGCAATTCTAGCACTCTGAGAAGCTGAGGCAGGAAGACTGCAAGTTCAAGCAGAGCCTGGGCAACTCAGCAACCAGCAAAATCCTGTCTCAAAATCAAAAAGTAAAAAATGGACTGGGGATATAGTTCAATGTGAAAGTCTTAGGCACTGAACTCCAGTACTTAGCAGCGGCTGAAGGAATGGCTCAGTGGTTAAATCGCAGCGTTAAGTACTCAAGTTTGATTCCCCAGCACCACATAAACTGGGCATGGTGGCACATGCCTGTAATCTCAGCACTCAGGAGGCTGAGGGAGGAGGACTGCTGTCAGGCCAAGGTCAGCCTGGGCTTCATAGTGAGTTCAGGACCAGCTGGGCTACAGAGGGAGACCCTGTTTCAAAAAAAAAAAAAAAAAAAAAAAAAAAAGGAGGAGGGGTAAAGAAGGAAGGAAGTAAAAAAGTAAGCATCTCTGAAGAAGGCAGCGGCTTGGAGACGCTCAACCACAGGAGGCGACAACACCCTAAGCCTCGGCAAGCACGGAGGGGACACGTGGATCTAACCAACAGAAAATTCAAGAGCAAGTCTCAAAAGCAATGAAAGCAGAGAGAAGAGGAAGGCCAAAGCCACAATGATGTCCACAGGAGCAGCCAGCCATGTCCTCAACAGCCAGTGACCAGCAAACCAAGTATCTCCTAGGGACAAAGAGACCCTGATACCCTGGACCCCCACTTTGCCTGAGGCCAGGCAGAGAACAGCTGTCTCCTGGTCAGCACTCTCGCTGCTCTAGGGACACAAACAGGATGTTTAAAAACAGACGACCACAAGTGACCATCGGAAGCCATAACAACCACATCCAGGTGACACTTCTGAGAAGAATCCAGCGTATTTCCGGTCTGACAGCCTCAGCAGACTTGGCGAAACAACTTCACATGCCGACTTCCAAAGAGAGGGAAGGGGCAAAATTCTTGGAAAGTTCAAGAGACAACAGCAGAAGCCATCTGAAGCAATGAGACAGAGAGGGCAGGAGGTCAATCAGCTATCAAGCAGCTATCTCACCCCCAAGATGCAGCTAAGCTGACATAAAAGAGCAGTGAAGAAACCACATATCCATTCCTGGGTACAGAAGGCTTTCCAAGATTGGCACATGTGACCAAGCAATCTCAGCAGGACTGCAGTTTTCCAGGTGTCAGGGCTGTTCCCTCAAACCCACTCACAGCAGTCAGCTTGACACAGCTGGTGCAGAGCACATGGCCCATGGGAAACCACTGCAGCTGGCCAGTGGAGCCAAGAGTCCACAGGCAAGTGGCTCCCCTCCAGGAAATGGAGAGCAGGCCACAGGACACTCCCATTTTCACCTAAGGCATAGGAACACTCAAGGAATCGAGAGAGGAAAAGCCTGGCCAGGACTCTCGCAGCCACTGCAAACCCCACGAGAGCCCAGGAGAGGCCCAACAGATCTACTGCCCTGTAAGGGCTACAGCAGTTGGGCTGGCTTCCATCTAACAGCTGTGCCCACTCACTGGACACCTACCACAGTCACAGCACAGAAAACCAACTCCCTTTTCTACTGCTACTCAAAGCCTCTGTGGCAGGCTACGTGGGGAAACTTCGCAGATGTCACAGAGTATACCCCACGGCCTGTCAGTGCTTCAGAGAAGCCCAGCACTGATCTAGAAGTGACTTACTATGGCACCTCTCAAATATTAGTGTTAGATAAGTGATTAGTATAAACCAAGCCACTGAACCACCTCTTCCCCATATCGCTTCCTCCTCAAAGCCACGGAAGAGGCTCAGGGGAAATGAAATGTCGCCAAACCAAAACTCAGTCTAACACCACTAGCACTGGGGTCTGACCATTTCTCATTCAGATTCGCATCACAAACATTCTTTAACCCACAAAGCCATGAAGTGTCCTAAGTTACATCCTCCCAGCAAATAATCAAAGTCAGATTCCTCACCAGGCAGCAGAACAGCCAAGCAGGTACATGTGCACTAAATGCCCACTGCCAAGGCCACAGAAAACGCAGCCAGTGGATATGTGGAGTAGAAATCTGAATACTGAGGGTGACACCCAAAGCTCATCTAGTGTACCTTAGACCATGCCAAGAACAAATAATTGTGACCATTGACTGAGCACTTTCAAAGTATTTCAGAAAGTGACTATTTCATTACAATAGGACCAAGGCTCAGAGTATAAATTAGCCTGCTGAGGTCACACAGGTAACAAGTGGCATCAGGCTGCTTCTCCACCCTGGACCCAGAGAATTTCTTGCCCAGATTCTCTGGAGGAGGAAGTGGTTTGCTGGAGGTTTGGAAGGACAGTGAGTGTCCGCAGTTTATACCCATTTAATCATCAACCACCATCAAATATTTATCAAGTAACCACAGAGAGAACACAGAAGTAGTTGGCAGCAACACCTGGCGATAAGAGATCTATGAAAACCAAATGAGATCCCTACCCTCAAGGAGCTTCACGGGGCAAGCCCAATCTATGTACAGCTGTCAAGCCACATCAGAAAGAAAAGGTCCACTGGCTCCTTAGTTTTAATCAGGAAAAAGAAAAAATTATCTCAAAAAAGTAGCTTCATTAAATTTATCTGGGCAAAAAGTGCAGGGAAATGGACAGAAAGAAAGCTAATTCCTGCGACCCACACGAAGACCCAGAGACAAGGCAGAGGTGTCTGCGATGGCCGCAAGTCACATTTAACTCAGAACCAGGCATGGGGCACACATAACCTCAGCACTCTGGGATGCTGAAGCAGGGAGATCACCAAGTATCAGTCCAGTTTGGGGAAATTAGTGTGTTAGGAAGACCCTATCTCAACAGTTAAAAAAAAAAAAAAAAAAAGCTGAGTAAGAAGGCTCTGGGTGGCAACCCATATTTCCAGGTCCCCTTCTGACCAGCAAGTTTTATCTCCCTTCCTTCTTTCCTCTTCTGTATTTTTCTCAATAATGTGTCCTCTTCATAATCTGCCAAAAAAAAAATCTAACTCAGAGAACATAGTGCAAAAAAAACCTCCTAGGGGCTGGAGGGATGGTTTAGTGGTTAAAGCACCTGCCTAGAAGCACTAAGTACTGGAGTTCAAATCCCCAGCACCACAAAGCTGGGCGTGGTGGTGCACAACTGTATTCTCAAGAGGCTGAGAATGGAAGACTGCTGTGAGTCCAAGGCCAGCCTGGGCTCCACAGTGAATTCAGGACCAGCCTGGGCTACAGAGAGAGCCCGTCAAAAAAAACCAAAACAAACAAACAAAAAACCCTCCTAAATTGGGCTCAGTGGCCCAAACCCCTAATGCCAATAACTTGGCAAATTGAAATGGGAATTTCAAGTCAAGGCCCAAGGCAGAGCAACAGTGAGACACTGTCTCAAAAATTGTTTTAAAATTAAAAGGGCTGGGAATAGAGAAAAAGCACAGCGGTTAAGCACTTGCTTAGCAAGCCTAAGGCCCTGGGTTCAATTCCCCTGTACCATATAAGAGGTGAACACTGTGACACATGCCTGTAATCCCAGCAAGAAGGTGGGAGTGTTGACGCAGGAGGACTGCCATGAGTTAAAGGCCAGCCTGGATAATAATGTGAGATCAGGACCAGCCTGGACTACAGAATGTGACCCTGTTTCAAAAAAATTAAGAAATACAAAAAAAAATATTGGGCTGGAGGAATAGCACAGTGGTTAAAGTGCCTGCATAGCAAGCTCAAGGCCCTGGATTCAATTCCCCAGTACCACCTAAACCAAGCATGGTGGCACATGCCTGTAATCCCAGCACTCGGGAGGCTGAGACAGAAGGATTGTCATGAGTTCAAGGTCAACCTGCACTAAATAGTGAGTTCAGAACCATCCTGAACTATAGAGCAAGACCTGCCTCAAAAAATAAATATATATGTATGTATGTATGTATGTATGTATGTGTGTATATATATAATATGAGAAAAAGAGAACACAAACACAAAGAGAAAAATGTGTCTTCAGTGTAACCAAATTTCATTTTTCTGTTTTTTTTTTCCTGTTACTTGGGTTTGAACCCAGGTTTTCATGCATGCTAGGCAAGCACTCTACCTTAGCCCTGAACCTATTTTTTCAAAAAGTGCATTCTTTAGGTGCAATCTCATGATGTTTTGAATACTGACAACTAATTTGGAGTATTTTAAGTACTAGGAAAGTGTAGCAACATAGGTCTACTGGTCAGGTCTGAACTATGATTTCCCATCTCTGCCTCTGGGTTTCCAGCATAGGGGGAAAAAAAAAAAAAAAAAAAAGGAAAGAAAGAAACCCGAACCAGGGACGGAAGACCTCGGTTCAAGTTCTTGCGTTGTCATCTGTGTGGACACTGGGCGTGTCCCCTTCCCCTAACTCCTCTGAGCTTCACTTTAGCTTCCTCATTCGTATAAAGAGGTGCCTGCCACCCAACTCTAAGAGTTACTGTCAGAATCATATCAAAAGTGCTGAAGCAGGCTGGGGACATAGCTTGGTGTTTACAGCCCTGGCCTGCGAGGCCTGAGAGCCTGGTTTGATCCCTCAGCACTATGTAACAGTGGCACGGGCATGGTGGCACATTCCTGTGCTCCCAGCACTCCAAAGGGTGAGGCAGGAGGATTGCTTTGAGTTCTAGGCTAGCCTGGGCTCCACAGTGAGTTCAAGACCAGCCTGCACTGAAGAGCAAGACCCTGTCTCAAAAAAAGAAAGAAAGAAAAGAAAGAGAGAGAGAAAGAAAGAAAGAAAGAGTTCCTTCAACCTTCAAGTGCTGCACAAGTGCCCATTATCCAGTACAGACCAGGAGGAAGAAAGGGACCATAAACAGAGAGATCAGACAACAGATGAGGGCTCCAAGAGGGACTGGAAAGGAAATGAATGGGGTCTTTGCTGGTACAAGACCGGAAGAATCTGGACAATAGAATCCACGTCAGGGGTGGAAATAGGATGTGGGAGTTGCCAGTACACAAGTTCTAAAAGAAGTCATGCAAATAGATAAGCTGACCACCACTGACTGGGGTATGGAGGAGAGAAACAGGGAACCTCTGGGAAGACAGACAAGTGCAGCCATACCAAGGGAATGAAGAAGGAAGTGGGAAGGCAAGGCAGGGAGAACAGGAAGGAAGGAGAGAAGGTGGGAAGAACAGAGAGAAAAGAAGCATCTAGAAGAACAAGGGGGTCCAGCCTGACCCATGGGTAGAAATCCTACAGGCCACAGGAAGCTACAGAGGGCCACCTTGATGGCAGGTGGGCAGGAGGCCAGTGGGCAACGTATAAAACGGTGTTTCAGTGGAAAGCAGGGCACGTGAAAGGTGGAATAAACAGCAAATAGACAAAGAGACTCACTCCTTCCTTAAGGTGTGCTAAGCACCCTCAGGCTCCCTGGCTCAGTGGGGGCAGGCACTTCAGCTTTCAACAAGTTCAACAGAGTTTCTCTGTCATCAGAGAAAGCTAAAGTCTCCATGGCCCATTCAGAAAGACACCCAGAGGCTGGGTTGTGTAGCTCAGTGGAGAGTTCATGCTTTGAGTGTACAAGGTCCTGTGTCCAATCCCAGCAAAAACACACACATACACTCTCTCTCTCTCTCTCTCTCTCTCTCTCTCTCTCTCTCTCTGTGATAGTCAGCAGAGGATCCAGCAGCCTGCAGCTCCCTGAGCTACCCTAGGAAGGAGCTCCCAGGAGGCATCATCACCCACCTGGTTCAACCAACCAGGGTCCTAAGATTCAAAACAGCTGGAAATATGTGCCCCACACTCCCCAAGAAGAAAACAGAACAGAACATGGCTGTTTCTGCCAAGTGAGTTCTGAATAAGCTGCATTCCATTTCATTAAAACAATTACCTGAGCCTCAGCCAAGAATTACATAAAGCTTCCTCCCAGCACCTCCCCTCCCCCATAAAACACATCTCACTGATTTTCACATAAGCAGGGCAAGTAAGGCCTGGACACACCACTCCAAAACCTCACTTAGAAGATCTCCTGATCACAAAAATAAATGAAAATCTTGCCATAAATATATAAACACACACACACATATATATACATACATACATATACACACACCCTGATCCCTTCCAAGCAACCAGCCTCTGCCTGAGTCCTTTTTTCTTTCCCCTCCTGGAGATAGGTCTTGTTCTGGAGTTCAGGCTGGTCCTGCACTCACTATGGAGCCCAGGCTAGCCTTGAACTCACCGCAATCCTCCTGTCTCAGCCTCCCAAGTGCTGCGATTACAGGCATGCACCACCATACCTGGCTTCTGAATCCTTAACTACTGACAGATGTATGGCTCAAAGAAGACCCTCACATGAAACCCTGTCCTCCCAACGGCAACCTAAAATATTTTTAGTAGGCACCAAGACTTTCTGCTCTGCCTCTAAGCCCAGGTAGTCACTGGTGCCAGAGTCTAGCTACTTCCCAAAACAAATGGGGGCCCAGCTTTGAGTAAGCACAGACTAGCTGGGAGGGACCTGGGGGTGGTGATTCCAGGAAAGGGAGCCTGAAGGCTGGAAAACTAGAAGAGACAGATCTGAGCCCTCTGCCCACAGGCTAATGGCATTCCTCTGGCCACAGATAAGCAAAGGGTGCATTTTCCCTGCATTTTGTAAAGCCCTGCATAAAAACCACCAGGGCAGACAATGCTTTCTAGAAATCAGCCACTCACTCCCCTGACCCTGATATGATCAAAACCACCATGCCTACAATGAATCACTCCTGAACCTGTTCTACACCTATGGAGTGCCCTGTCTGTCCTCTGTCCTTGCTGTTTTTCTGCACAGCACTGTGCAGCCCCCTCTTACATTCTGTGTAACTGTGTGGCACATTCACATTCTCTCTCTCGCCATAAAATAAATAGACACACATGCATGAATATATGTAGTGAGACAATTATATCTACTGATCTGCAAAGTCAACCAATTGAGCATCAAAAGTATTTGGGAAAAAAATGGATGTGTACTAAACATGTACAGACTCCTTGTTTCCTAAACAAAACAGTGTAATAATGACTTTCAAAGCATCTACACTGTACTGTTACAGACAATCTAGAGACAATTTAAAGTACACAGGGAAGGATGTTTCTGGATCTTTGCAATATAAGCCCTCTTTTCTTTTTGAGACAGGCTCTATAGTCCAGGCTGGTCCTGAACTCACTGTATAGCCCAGGCTAGCCTCGAACACACTGCAAACCTCCTCCCAAGTTCTGGGATTACAGGCATGTGTCACCGTGCCCACTTTATGTGGTGCTGGGAAATCAAACCTAGAACCTTGTGCTTGACAGACAAGCACTCTAACCACTGAATAATATCACCCCCCAGGCCCCAGGCCATTTTATATAAGGGATATGAGCACACAAGGATTTTGGCAATCACACCTAAGGGTGGGAAGGAGTAAAACCAATCTCCTGTGAACACCAAGGGAAAACTATATGTGGGTCTATTTTTTTTTAACTGTATCATTTAAAACTAAGCTTCAGGAACCAGATTTGATGGCACATCTATAATCCCAGCACTCTGGAGGCTGGGCCTAAGGATCACAAATTGGTAGTCCGATCTGGGCAACTGAGCAATTTAGCAAAACCTGGTCTCAAATTAAAACATAAAAATGAGCTGGAGAAATAGCTCAACAATGAAGGCCCTGAGTTTAATCCCCAGTATCACTGAAGTAATTAATGAAAAAAACTAAGCTCTAGGCATCGTAATAGTAACAATATTCTCCTGTAAAACCACAATACCACGATCCCGCAAAGAATAAGCATTAAAAGGCCATCTTTTTTTTTTTTTTGAGACAGGGTCTGTGTAGCCCAGGCTGGTCTTGAACTCACTATGGAGTCCAGCCTGGCCTTGGACTCAAAGCAATCCTCCTGTCTCAGCCTCGTAAGTGTTGGGATTACAGGCTTGCACCACTGCACCTGACTTATGTAGTGCTGGGGAACTGAACTCTGGGCACTCAGTGCTTGGGAGGCTGAGCCATCCCTCCAGCACCACAAAAGGCCATCTTAGGAGAAGACTTGGTTAATGGGGCTCTGCTAGGCTTGGCCAACCACACATTCTGCCCACCACTGGCCCAGCATCCAAGCCTCTCTAAAGAAGCCATCCCTCAGACCTCTTGATTAGGCCATTAGTCAGTTAGCTGGAAAACTTACCAGGATGAAATTATACACTGAGGCCAGACGTGAGACTATGAACGGAGACTCAGCAAGGAGACAAACCCTGACCTTCTGCTTTAGTAAGTTGCTATGTAAACATTTCTGAGAAAATTCAGCTTCCTATTTTGTCTTCTCCCTCCATCTCTCTCACAGGACATCTTCCATTCTCTACCTTCAGGTTTTCAACAGGTTCCTCCACTGAAAATGAGATCGTTCCAAAGGGTGGCAATGTACCCAGCACCTGACGAAGACGACGAGAGGGAAAGGGGGTGGGGCGAGGATGGGGGCACGGGAAGGCTTCTGACTCTCACCAGAGGTGGTGGGAGAGGAGAGGCATCAGAAAAGGCACCCAGCTTCTAGCAGTTGTGCCTGATCAGAAGACAATGCCACCAGCACTCTGTCCTACCTTGAGCATAGTATCCCCAAGTAAGGACAAAGAACAGGGAAGAAGCCACAGGAAACAGGAAAACCACAAGGATAAAACTGAACCAAAGTTGGGCATGAAGATGCACACCTATGATCCCAGCACTCAGTAGGCTGAGACAGGAGGATTGCTGTGAGTCCAAGGCCAGGCTGGGCTCCAGAGTGAGTCCCAAATGAGCCTGGACTAAAGAAGGAGACCCTGCCTCAAAAAAAAAAAAAAAAAAAAAGAAAAAGAAAAAAAGAATACTGGTTACAAGGCTTGGAAGAAGCCAATATGTCAAACCACAGACGACTGGATAATGAAGATGTGGTATGGGACCCTGACTAGGCCAGGATAATGGAATGTAGAAGGTGAAGCAAACCCCGTGTCCACTGAAGGAATTATGTCAACTTGTGTGGATTATGGCTACACCTCCATTAGGATTAGGATTTGTCAACCAACCCAGATTGGGGATCAAGAACTGGTCTGGTCTGGATTAGAGTGTGAGTCATTGTGGGCTGGCCAATGAGAGAAGAGCACCCACTCAGATCTGGGAGGCCCAACTGGAACTCCAACGGTATAAAAGAAGAGGGAAGACTGTTATAGCTTCTTCTGGGAAAGCTCTTGCCTTCACAATTGTCTATGGATGCCGACTTGCTACACAGAGCATATCGTCAGCACAGATTCGCTCCAGACTCAACTTGTGCCTGTCCGCCTGTTGCTGCTCTTCAGTCACTGATCTTCAGGCTTTGGTCTTTACCCAAGATCTACAGGAGACTTTCATCTCACTCGCTGTTCTGCAGTGCCAGACAGGATATCAACTTCACGGCTGAGCAGCCATCTTGGACCACCTCTATCCTTGTATTCGTAAGCCTGCCTAGTAGACCTTTTTGTGATAAAATCTGTAAATTCTGTCTTTTGAAGGAACCCAAACTAATACACCCCAACAATCTCCTCTCAAGACCGGCAGTAGTGGAGCTACTCCCTGTTATCCCAGGCCCAGTACAGCCCACAGCTCAGGTTTCACCCTACTCAAACTCCCAATTTTCCCCTGCTCCAAGACCCTTACCAGAAATCACACGATCAGGTTTCAAAAGATTCGCCATGCGAATTAGGCAACTTTTAGACCCCAAAACTCCTCCAATCAGTGAATGATCCTTGTACTATCACCCTGGCTGGCCCTCCTCCCTTCAACTGCTTATAAGTCTGGCCCTTATGGAGAACAAATGACAATAAATCAGCTATTATACTGATTCAGTCTCCCGGATGTGATTCCATGACATCCCTGGTATTCACAGCCACTCGAGATCCTGCTCCTCCAGACTTTGCTGAATCCTGATTTCTGGTGGCCAACGGTGGCCAGGGACCCCAGAGACCCCAGCAATGTGGCATATATACACAATGGAGTACAATTCTGCCATAAAGAATGACAAATTTGAGCCATTTGTAGGAAAAAGGATGCAACTTGAGATCATTATGCTACTGAAATGAATCAGACTCAGAAAGTTGAATATCATATGGTCTCTCTAACATGAGAAAACCAAACCATAAAAAAATGTAAGAGATACAGAAGAAAGTAAGAAGACGGACTTTGTGGAAAGGGAAGTGGGGATGGGTGGGAAGGAAAAAGAAAAGTGATATGTAATTTAAAAAATGTTTTTAAAAAAGGAATGGCTGGTTACAAGTCCGGGTTTCCAGCCAGATGTCCTGAACTGAATGAAATCCTCGCCTGACCACCCCCCCCCCTTTTTTTTAGACTCACTCTGTAGTCTACGCTGGTCCTAAGCTCAATATGTAACCCAGGCTGGCCTCAACCTCACAGCATTCTTACTGCCTCAGCCTCCTGGAGTGCTGAGATTACAGGCACACAAAATCACGCCCATCTTATGTGATACTGGGGAATCGAACCCAAGGCCTCATGCTTGCTAAGCAAGTACTTTAATCAATGTGCTATTCCTCCAGCCCAATCCTTGCCTTGTTAATCACTGTATAGAACTTGGACAAGTGAGCTAACCCTTTCTGTGCCTCAGTTTCCTCCTCTGTAAAGTGGATAGCAAGAATACGAATACTTAGAAAAGAACCTGCCTCACAATGAACAGGATTTAATATAACAATGAGTGTAAGGTGCCCAGCACAGTCATTGTTTACAATAAGTATTAAATAAATTCCATGCAAGAATTCTAAAAAACACTGGAGGGGGCTGAACAGACGATGGTGGCACACCCCTATAGTCCCAGATACGCAGAGGCTGAGGCAGGAGAAGGATCATGAGTTGAAAGCCAGTCTGGCCAATTTAGTGAGGCCCCATCTGAAAACAAAACAAAACAAACAAACAACAAAAAAAGTGATCCTTGGGTGTTTTGCTTTATTAATGAAGACACTCATATCAGGACATCCAGAAGAAAGACCGGAATGGTGCTAGGAAAAATGTTTTCAACACCTCTGGTCTTAGAACAAGGGAAAGGCTCAAGAAGAGTCAGCTGAACTCAGTGGTACAAGCCTATAATCCCAGCACTCTGGGCAACTGAGGCAGGATGATCCCAAGCATAAGCCCACCATGGGCAATTTACTGACTTAGGAAGACTCTCTCTCAAAATCAAGGACAGTGAGATTCAGTGTGAAGGACCTGGACTAACTCTTTCCCCAGTACTACAAAAAAAGAAAGAAAGAGGGACTGACTGGAGGAATCGCACAGCAATTAAAGGGCTTGCCTTGCAAGCACAAAGCCCTGAGTTCAATTCCCCAGCACCACGTAAAGCCAGCATGGTGGCTCATGCCTGTGATCCCAGCACTCAGGAGGCTGAAGCAGGAAAATTGCCATGAGTTCAAGGCCAGCCTGGGCTCCATATTGAGTTCAAGGCCAGCCTGGACTCCACAGTGAGTTTAGAACCAGCCTGGACTACAGAATAAGACTCTATCTCAGAAAACGAAAGAAAGAGAGAAAGAGAGAAAGAGAGAAAGAAAGAAAGATGTCAGAAACTACAGGCACAATGAATAAATGGGGAAGTGGGGTGCCCATAGCCTCAGCAGTAACTCTGGACTTCTACCAGCCCCTGCAACCAAGGGTCTATCCAGCCCCCCCAGTGTATGGTCACCACTGGAGAATCTGGGGAAAAGGAGATGTTCCCTCAGAAGACCCTCACCTCACAGGGGTGGAGTTATGACACCTGAAGCCTAAGTCTTTCCACTCCAAGCTGCGCCTATCAAAAAGGGCATCTGCTTAAGAACTGAGCACAATAGAGTTTCAGTCTCTTACTGGCGTCTAACTGACAAAGTACCCACCAAGAGGGTACCATCAATCCACAGGCAAATGCTGTCTCTACCAGAGGCCCAGCAGCTGGGTGCCCTGACCCTGCCCTAACACACAGAGGCACCACAGACAGTCCAGCCCAAAGTCCAGACTTTCCATGGGAACAGGGAGGCTCCTGAGTCCAGAATGCCCCAGGCAACTCCCCTGCCCCCCTAGCCTTACCCCCAAGGACAATGAGGCACTGTTTTCCAAAGGGTCAAGACTGCTGAGAAGCTGAAAGAAGACATGTCCAGATCTCAGCAGCAACTGGGCACTGCCAACAGCTGGCTACTGCCCCTGCCAGTGGATGGGAAGGCAAGCTATAAATTCCTGAACGGAACGCTCACTTTGCCATACAGGCTATTCCCCAAGTATGGCACCCAGGGCAGCAACCCTAAGGTAACCATCAATTACTCCACAGGCCTTGTGGCTCATCCCCTGGTTAGTCTCCAGCACCTTATAATTGAGATGACCAGATCTGGAATTGGAACAGTTTGGGTTCAAATCCAGCTCTCCCAGTCAACATCTCTGAGCTCAGACTTCTGCATCTTTGAAGCAAAGATAAAGCACTTTCCCCTCAGACAGTTGTAATAATACACCATAATAATACTCATACCATCAAGCATGTATGATCATTGTTAGACCACGGTTACGGCCAAAGCACCCCCCCAGGAATGTGAAAAAGGGGAGAGAGCAGATTCGGGCAGAACGTACAATCAGAGTACATCTCAGTGTTGTGGGAACTCTGTCCAGGAAACTCCGGCCAGAACTTGAACAGAGTGAACTCCCACCCAAACCAGCAACTAAACAGTAATAAGAAAAGCCACCAAGCAGCCACCCGGCAGCATAAAGTGGAGAGAACACACGGAGAAGGGCAGGACAGGCTGTGTTTATGTTTTTCTGCCCAAAGAGCAATAAATTTGTAAATTATTAAATACCACATGGTGATTCTGTCACAGGCCACTATGGGGATGGGGAGAGTTCTTCAATTTATTTTTTCAGACCAAAAAACAAAGTCATAAAGGAGGCTAAGAGTGAGACCCCGTCTCACAGGACAGACCACTATAAAGTCTCTCCTGTGTGGGGACCAGAGGCTCACAACTGAGAGAACTCTCAGGAGAAAAATAAAAACAAGAAGCTTGGCCTTTGTGTCAACTCTAACCAAGGAAAACAGCTGACAGGCACTGCACTGAGCAGCCATGCAGACAGCTGACCCGGGCCTGGGCTCAGAGGCAAATTTCTCGCCCCTCCCTCACACCCCATTCCTCCTACCCCAGGTTCTGGTCAGCCAAGAGTGGTTGGCCCCCTAGGAGCTCAAGCCAAGGAAGCCAGGATCCAAGCAACAGAGAGCCTATGGAGGAAGGTGGCAAAAGTCACAGGTGGCAGGCACTGCTCGCTGCCTCCCTTACACCAGCCCCTGAGTGTCCCCATCCCAGGAGAAATGCTTCTGGTACACAGGAGCTGCGGACGAAGGAGGAAGGGACTGGGCTTCAGTCACTGTTCTGTCATTTTGTAGCTGTGCAGCCTTGGGCAAGAGAATCAGCCTCTTCTGGTCTTAATTTTCTCAACTTATAAAAGAGCAGGTAGTGGTGACAGCAGAGAATTTTTGTCAGAGTTGGTACAAGGGCATGGGACAAGCCCATGCATGGGGAAGTACGCCACAAACAGTTTTCAACTCCTACAATCCCCTCTGCCAGTACACTCTCTTTCCTTTCTGAGTTTCCTGGCCCTAAATGGAAGACTGTCAGAGGACAGGAATTCCGGACTTTGACTAAGAACACTACAAAGACTTTCTCAGTCCTTCAAACAATACAGAGACCGTCCAGAAGCGACAGAACCCTACCAGCTTTTTAGAATCTGGAACTCTGCTGCCTAAATCCAACTGAGAAAGTACTGAGACGTCTAGATACTGATTCAAAGCACACTCCCAAGCCTCTTTTTAGCTTAGTTATTTTTATGTGAGAGGAAAAAAAAATACCTGCCTGGAAGTGATGCCAACCTCGAGTGCGTTGGAAAATGGGTGCCAAGCCTGACCCAAAGGCAGAACTATGCTTGGTAGCCACCACATTCTACAAAACAGGCAGGACGCTACATCACCCCTCCACTTCAGAATCCCCCAGGGGCTCCCAGATCCCACAAGGAAACTGTGGGGAAGCAGTTGAGTCCAGAGTCTACAAATAACTAGTCTTAACTTAGGGCTCTGTGTCACTTGGAAGTGGGCCATCAGTTCTGCCGAATGACTGCTCCTCAGAGCCTGGGACAGAGGAGGCATCAGTGGTCACACAAGCCACCCACAGTCCAGAGAGGAAAGACAAGGCTTCTACAGAGAAGCAACTTGTCCCCCTCCTCACCTCCCCAGCTCAGAGACACAGAGCAGACAAACAGTGAGTCCCTCCACTCTGGAATTCCAGCTACTCAAGTCATTCCTCGAACCCTGGCACCAGCCCCCTGGGATTCAGAGTCGCTTCCAGGAGATGCTTTCTTCCCCCAGAACTAGTACCAGATCAAGATTGGCTGAGAAGAGCAGCCCCAGGGCTCCAATAACCTGAAAACAGTACAACTCTGTTCTGGGCATCCTGTCCTCCTTACCTGTGTGGCTTCCAGAAGGGCCTGATGCTGGGGGCTGGGGACCCTGCTAGCCAGAACATGTTCAGAGATGGCCATACCTTCTGGCCGGCTTCCCACCTCATTCCTCTGGCATTTCACCAGATTCTGGGGAGGGAGGAAGAGTATCACGACTCCCCAGCTTGTCCTTGTAGGCTTACAACTGAAGGGAGAAAGACTGGTCTGAGAATGAGTGGCTGGTTCCTACAGGGAAATGAAGGGACCACCGGTCCAGAAACCGGTGACCAGACCAGAAGCAAGGGGTTGGTGGAGTAGACTGGGAAATTTGTTATTGAAATGGGGGTGTGGTCATCACATGCTTGTTGCTAGCTTGTGACTGCGTTGTGAAATCCAAGAGTTGGGCTCCAAGGGTCTACCTGAAGTGGGGGTACCAGTTTGTGAAACGGGGTGCCCTCCTTGGAGGAGTACTAGCGAGTCCTGGTAACGAAGGACCAGCCAGTGAGGTCACGCAGCTGCTCCCCGAGTTGGGCAGCTCATCTGTGAGGTGGGGGTGGGGAGTGGTCTGTGAAGTGGGGGTCCCACAGCTGAGAAGGTAGTTTGGTCCAGGGACCTGGGGGTCCCACATCTGAGGCAGACGGGGTGGGTCCCTGGAGGTAAGCTGGTGCCTGGACCTGCTATGTAAAACAGGGGTGGGTAGCCACGGTCGAGGGGTCCAGAGGCGGGGCCGTCCCCAGGGACAGAGTGGTCGCGGTGAGAAACGCCATGGGGCCGACCTGGCCTGGGACACGGGCCCAGCGCGGCATCCCGGCCCTGCGAAGCCCCAGCCGGCAGGGATAGAAGCCGGGGCCCCGGCCG
Source organism: Ctenodactylus gundi (assembly GCA_004027205.1). Classification (NCBI taxonomy): domain Eukaryota; kingdom Metazoa; phylum Chordata; class Mammalia; order Rodentia; family Ctenodactylidae; genus Ctenodactylus; species Ctenodactylus gundi. The sequence goes on from PVKB01000712.1 coordinate 246,356, forward strand.
CCAGCGGTGGGATCCCGCGGCCCCCGCCGCTCGCTCGCTTGCTCGCTCGCGCCCGCCCGGCCCGGGACTGCGCGCCCCTCGCCACTTCCTCCCTCGGCCTCGGGTTCGCTCACCGAGGTCGTCCATGGCGAAGCTGTGGATGCCACAAGCCGGCTCCGCGTCGCTCTAGCTGCCAGTCCCCGGGCCGCTGCTCTCCGCCCGGCAACTTTTCCGCCGCCAGGCTTGGCCCAGAACGGAACGCGCCGCCGCCGCGCGCACTCGCGCCCGTCGAGCCCCGCCCCCGTCGCGCTCGCGAGCACCTGGCCCCGCCCCGCGTACACGCTGGTCACTCCTCCGCCGCATCCGCGAAGCTATTGGCCCCGCCTCCCGCGCACATTGGCCACGCCCCGACCTCCTGACTGAGAGCGCGCGCCGCTACCAAGGCAGGGGAAGACGCTAGGCGATGCAGTGGCGCCCCCTGGTGGATGAATGTCCTGATAGGAGGTTCCCAAGCCTCCAGAATCTGAGGTCGGTCTCTGCGCTTCCCAAAGTCAATTGCCTGACCTTCAGGTGTGTAGCTGTATCTGTCCACTCATCATTCACTCAGTTATCATGAGCCTGCCTGTCCAGAGAGTCCAATTTGTCCCCATATAAGTCTGTCTGTCTTCCAGTAGGTCATCTCTCAAGAGGACACTAAATTTGTACCAAAAAAGACCTAGAGGGCTGGAGAAATGGCTCAGCAGTTTTAAAGTACTTGTCTAACAAGCGCTGAATCAAGCACTAAGTACCCGAGTTCAATTCCCCAGCACCATGTAAATTGGGCGTGGTGATGCACGCCTGTAATCTCAGCACTGGAGAGGCTGAGGCAGAAGGATTGTCATTCATGAGTTCAAGGCCAGACGGGGCTACATAGTGAATTCAGGACCGGCCTTGAATATAGAACAAGATCTTGTCTCAAAAACAAACAAACAAGATATAATTATGCAATATGTATTTCTTAAGCATCATTTTTTTAAAGGCAGGGTTTTGCTCTGTAGTTCAAGCTCATCCTGAATTCACTATGTCTTCCAGGCTGGCCTTGAACTCAATGGCAATCATCCTGCCTCAGCCTCCCAAGTGCTGGGATAACAGGTGTGTGCCACCGCATCCAGTTTATGTAGTGTTGGGGAATTGAACTCAGGGTCTTGTACTTGTTAGGCAAGCAATTTAATTCCTGCAGCCAATCTTGAACACCAACTTGACACATAGTACGGTAGGGTGACCTCATACAGAATTTTCCGAACGTGGTAGGGATATTCTTCATGAAAGGAGAAAGGTATAAATGAGTGGTACACAGAGAAAGATTTCTGATTTTAATACTATGCAATTGTGTATGTTAGAAAAATATCTAGGTGCTGGAGGAATGGCACAGCCTTGTTATAATGCTTGCCTGAAAAGTATATAAGGCCCTGACTTCAATTCCCCAGCACCACAAAACTGGGCATGGTGGAGCACGCCTGTAATCCCAGCACTCAGGAGGCTGAGATAGGAGGATTGCCAAATTGGGCTGCATAGTGAATTTGAAACTCACCTGAACTACAGTTTGAATCCCTGTCTCAAAAACAAAAATAAATCATTCAGGGGCTGGAGGAATAGCTCAGAAGTTAAACTCTTGCCCAGCAAGCTCATGTCCACATATTCCCTTTCCCAGCTCCACATCAACTGGGCCCGGTGGCACACACCTGTAATCCCAGCACTCAGGAGGCTGAAACACAAAGATTGCTGTGGGTTTGAGGCCAGCCTGGGCTACTCAGTGAGTTCAGGACCAGTCAGCACAACAGAGTGAGACCCTGCCTCAGAAAAATAATTTAATCAGTACATCAAACGTGGGATAGCTCTGATATTATTATTTAGGATAAAAGTAAGGAAAAACCAAAGGGGGGAGGTGTCCAGAAAGAAAACTATGCTGAGTGTGATGACCCAGGCCTATAATCCCAGCTTCCCAGCTACTCAGGAGGCTGAGGCAGGCAGATCACAAGTTCTAGTACAGCTTGGACAACATAGACTCTGTCTCAAAAAAAAAAAAAAAATGAATGGTGGGGCTGGAGGAGTGGCTCAGCAGCTAAAGCGCTTGCCTAGCAAGCACTAAGTCAAGCGCTAAGTACCCGAGTTTGACTCCCCAGCATCACATAAACTGGGCTAGGTGGCACACTCTTGTAATTCCAGTACTCAGGAGGCTGAGGCAGGAGAGTTGCCTGAGGAGCATGCCTGAGGCTGAGGTTCCTTCCCCAACACATCTTCTTATCCAGCCCTTCCTTGGGTGAGAGGCTGAATTTTCCTCCGAAGCTGCTCCACCCTGGGTCAGGGCCTCATGTGTTGTTGACCAGGAACCTAACTGGAAATCATCCCCCTCCCTCCGCACTCACCTTCCACAATCCATCATCCTGCCTTCTCACCTCAAAATGTAACCTGCATCCTCGCCCTCCCCCTTTGCCATCGCCTTCTTTCTTAGATTACTGCATTAGCCTCTAATTGGTAGACCTCCTCACTCAGAAGGCAATGTTATCTTTTCCTTATTTATTTATTTCTTTTTTGAGATAAGATCTCACTCTTTGGTCCAGGCTGATCCTGAACTCACTGTGGACCCCAGGCTGGCCTTGGACTCACGGCAATCCTCCTGCCTCAGCCTCCCGAGTGCTGGGATTACAGGCGTGCACCACCATGCCCGGCTTTATGTGGTGCTGAGGTATAGAACTCAGGGTGATGACTGTGCCATTCCTCCAGCCCAATGTTATCTTTTCAAACCCTGCCTTAGGGGCTGGAGGAATAGCACAGCAGTTACAGCACTTGCCTATGAAGCTCCAGGCCCTGGGTCTGATTCCCCAGCACCACATAAATTAGTGTATGGTGGTGTATGCCTATAATCTCAGAACTCAGAGACTGAGGCAGGAGGATTACCATGTGTTCAATGCCAGCCTGGGTTACATGGTGAGTACAGGACCAACTCGGATTACAGAGCAACACCTCACCTCAAAAAAAAAAAAAAAAGCATTAGTGAGGTATAATTTACACCCAATAAAATGCAAATATGGGCTGGAGGAATACTGTAGAGGTTAAAGCACCTGCCTAGCAAGCTCAAGGTCCTGTGTTCGATTCCCCAACATGACATAAAGTCAGGTGTGGTGGTGCATGCCTGTAATCCCAGTACTCAGGAGGCTGAGGCAAAAGGATTGCTATGAGTTTGAGACCAATCCGGGCTCCATGAGTTCAGAACTAGCCTGGACGCCAGAGTGAGACAATGTCTCAAGTAAATGAATAACTAAACAATGAGAAATAAAATAAAATGCAAACAGTCCAAGCACAACAGTGCCATAAGCTTCACAGAGGTACACCCTCAGCCACCGCCTCAGTCAGGGCTGAAGAACGTTCCATGCGTCCTTCTTTCCCTTTGCTGCTGATATTGCCCACTGTAGTCACTACAGATTAGTTTGCATCTTAGTTACTTTTTCACTGCTGGGACACAATACCCGACATCCACACTTAGGGAGGAAAGATTTATTTTTGCTCGTAGGTTTGGCAGGTTCAGTCCAGCCACAGGTGGGCAGATGGGAAATGATGGAATCATGGCAGGGCTGGAGCTGGGTTCAAGACCAGAGCTGGAGCTCCAGAGACAGAGATCCTCAGAGCATGGCAGAACAGAGACGGGCCTGGGAGGAAGGGCAGAACCAGCTCACGCTCCTCCAGGTCAAGCTCTAAGCATCTGCCCCTTCCAGCCAGGCCCCACCTCCCAACAGTACACAGTATCCACAGGTACATGAGGATTTGGGGGACACTCCATATGCAAACCACAACAGTTTGCATTTTCTCTTTCCCTCTCTCTCTCTTTCTCATTCTTGCTCTCTGTTTTTGTTTGATTTCATATTGGAGATTAAACCTATTGTCTGTACATACCAAACATATGATCTCCCAGTGAGCTACAAGTTTACATCCCCTAGTATTAACTTGCATTTTCAGGAATGCATTGAATAGAAACAGAACCAAAGACCTGGAGAAATAAATAGCTCAGCTGTTTAAGTGCTGGAGAAATAGCACAATGGTTAGAGAGCTTGCCTTGCAAGTGCAAGACCCTGGGTTCGACGCCCCAGCCCCATATAAACTGACCATAGTGGAGCATGCTTATAATCACAGCACTCACTTGAGAGGCTGAAGCAGGAAGACAGGGAGATAGCTCAGTGGTTAAAGTGCTGGCTTAGCAAACACAAGGCCCTGGGTTCAGTTCCTCAGCACCACACAAGCTGGGAGTGGTGGCGAAAGCTTGTAATTCCAGCACTCGGGAGGCTGAGGCAGGAGAATTGCCATGAGTTCATGGCCTGCCTGGGCTATATAGTGAGTTCAGGACCAGCCCAGACTACAGAGTGAGACCCTGTCTCAAAACAAAACAAAAAACAAAGAGGGGGCAATCCCGTTCAGGGACCCCCTCCCTGATAGCTGGAGCTTATACGTCTCTGTCCTTCATTTCTAAACAAAGACTCTGGGAAAAAAATGCTGACTTTGAGCATCCACTTAGATTAGTAACTATTCTCTCCCCATTACAACGATGCATGTTTCCCGAGTAATCAATCAGTAATCTGTGAAATGAATAACCTTTGACATAAGAACCATTCAATTCTTGCCCTTTGGTTTCCTAGCCACTCCCCTAAACCACTTCCTGATCAGGCATTGCAATATAATAGCTGAATGAAATGAGTTAATGTTGCTTTTCTGGAAGCCAGGGCATGCGTCCTAGGACCAGACTATGTAAAGGACTGGCAGCTCAAAGATGTCAGAGAGAGTCCCCTGATAAGCCAGTGTTTCAGAACTGACCAAAAACAATGGTGAGAGGGAACTAGTGACATTCTAGAGGCCCCAGATTGTTAATGAGACCTGAAAGAGGAGCCAAGGTATGCTGCCCAATGTTAGAAATATGCAGGAACCGTAATGGCGGCCCAGGCCTGCAATCCCAGCTGCTCTGGAGGCTCAATAATGCAGGATAGCACGTGCAAGGCCAGCTTGCGTGATTTGGCAAGACCCTGTCTCAGAATAAAATGTGTTTTTGTTTTTGATACTCAGAATGATGGAATCTAGGGCTTTCACACTTAGCTACATCCTCAGTCCTTTTTAATTTATTTTTAATTTTGAGATAGGGTCTTGCTAAATCATTAGATTGTCAAGGCTTGGCCTGATACTGTGATCCTCCTGCCTCAGCCTCTCAAAGTAGTTTGTTCGCTTTTTGAGACAGGGTCTTGCTCTGTAGTCCAACCTGATCCTGAACTCACTAGGTTGCCCAGGTTGGCCTTGAACTCATGGCAAACCTCCGGATCCAGCCTCTGGAGGGTTGGAATTATAGGTGAGCACCACCATGCACAGTTTATGTGCTGCTGGGGAACAGAACCCAGGGCTCTGTGCTTCCTAGGCAAGTGCTATAGCCACTGAGCTATGTCTCCAGCCCCCCAAATAAAATTTGAACAGGGCTTGGAGTATGACCCAGGGTTAGTGTTTGCTTAGTATGTGTGAGGCTTTGGGTTTAATCCACAGTGCAGCACATACATACATACATAGTTTTAAAAAATGCTTATTGTGGAACTAAGTGTGTTGCTAATTGGTTAGAGTGCTTGCCTAGCATGTGTAGGCCCTGGGTTCAATTCCCCAGCACCACATAAAAATGAGTCAAGCATGGTGACACACACCTGTAATCCCAGCACTTGGGAAGCTGAGGCAGGAGGGTTGCCATGAGTTTAAGGCCTGCCTGGGTTACACAATGAGTTCAGGACCAATCTGGACTACAAAATAAGATCCTGACTCAGTCTCTCAGAGTGTTGGGGTTACAGGCATGTACCACCACTCTTGTAGTATTTCTTATTATGATGGTCTTATGATGCCCAAACAGGAGGTCAAGATCAACTTGTCGTAGGTCCTAAAGTCTGCTGAGTTAGAGAAGGGTCACAGTGACCTGTAAAAGCAGAAATGTTTATCAAGCAGGGCATTGTGGTTTTATAGTTAATGACCTGGAACTTTTCTAAAAAACGCAATTTTAAAAAGCTTTAAAAAATACTTCAGATGGTGGTGCTCAGGCTAACTAATTTTAAAATTTAGCCAGGCTGGATTTTTCCTATTTCAGAACCAAGGGCTTAGTGCTTGTTAGGCAAGCACTCTGACCATGGAGCTATAGTCCTAGACCCTCTCTCAAACTTAACTAAAAGTGTATTTCTCCCTAGTAATCTGGAACATAGAGCTGACCCTGTTGGCACTGGCCTGTAATCCCAGCAAAATGAGAGGCTGAGACAGCAAGGTGGGGAGAATCTAAAACCTGGACCTCTAGTCTTTTTAACTTAAAGGTTGAAAATAGGGGCTAGAGAAATGGCACTGCACTTAGAGCGCTTGCCTAAAAAGCACAAGGCTCTGAGTTCAACTCCCCAGCATCACACAAAGCTGGGTGTGGTGGTGCACACCTGTAATCCTAGCACTTGGGAAACTGAGGCAGGAGGATTGCTGTAGGTCCAAGGCCAGCCTGGGCTCCACAGTGAGTTCAGGACCAGCCTGGGCTACAGAGAAAGACCCTTTCTCAAAGAAAAAACAAAAGTGGGCCAGAGAAATAGTTCAGCCATTAAAGAGCTTGCCAGCAAGTGCTAACAACCTGAGTTCAATTCCTCAGTACCGTATAAACTGGGTCATGCCATCTGCAGGGCAACACAGGAGGATTGTCGAGAGTCCAAGGCCAGCCTGGGCTACACAGTGAGTTCAAGACCAACCTATATTACAGAGCAAGACCCTGTCTCAAAAAAAAAAAAAAAAAAAAAAGATGACAGTAGAGGCTGGAAGCACAGTAGTGGGAGGCTGAGGCAGGAGGATTGCCATGAGTCCAAAGCCAACCTGGGCTCCGTAGTGAGTTCAGGACCAGCCTGGGCTAGCTACAGAGCAAGACCTTGTCTGAAAAAGACAAAAAGAAAACAGAATAGCACAACAGTTAGATTGCTTGCCTAACAAGAACAAAGGATTGCCATGATTGCCTGGGCTCCATTGGGGTTCAGGACCAGTCTGGATTACAGAGCAAGGCCTTGTCTCCAAAACAAACAAGCAAACAAAAATTGACGATATGGGAGTTGAGAAAAAAAAATGTTGACAATAAAGCCTGATCAGGTTGGGTAACTCTGTTTCTCCTTTGTTGGTTATCTAACAAGCTAATATTCTGGAATGTATGTTCTCTCTTCCAAATCTCCGATTCCACACCTACGCTGATCTCTTCAAGCGTCCTGTCATTAAGCTATAGTGCATTTCCTAGTCATTAAGCTATAGTGCATTTCCTAGCTAGAGACATTATATCTGTGATGGCCTTGAATTAGTAATTAAAGGTTTCCCTGCCAAATAGATGAGGAAAGAAAGCCTGAAGCAGAAAGATCCCAAATTCAAGCCCCACCTGTATATATAATTTAATGATTTAGGCAGGTCCTATAATCAACATGAAAAAAACAAGTGGAGTTGAAAAAGGAGGAAAGGGGAGTGAAGATACAGGAAAAAAAAAAGAAAGAACAAGAAAAAATCACAGAACAATCATTGTCGCGTGAAAATCTACACTTTCAATTAAAGGAGGTACCCAAGGATTAGTAAATTAAATAAAGAACCTTTACTTTCTGTAGTGAAGGATGTATCTTACTCAGGGGTAAAGGCCATGCAACTCTGGTTTGCTTGATACCTTTATAGTAGAAGGCAAAGAATATATTTTTGTGTGTAACATAGATAATTGGGTGCCATAGAGGATCTTTATATTCTTAATCATCTGATGAATTCACTCAAGGGAAAACACTGTGAATTTTTCATGAAAGTCATAAAACACATGCAGATGTGATGCGTGGGACAATCGGTATGAAGGTAAACTGAGACCGGTGGACATTGCTCAGGTGCCAAAAGCATGTCAATAAATTCAAGTCTGTGTCAAAATACTGGAGCCAGAGGAATAGCATAGTGGTTAAAGATTCTTTATATAAATATATGATATATGTATTTTTTTTTTTGTTTCGTTTTTTGAGATGGAGTCTCAAATCCTGAACTCACTATGGAGCCCAGGCTGCCCTTAGATTGAGGACAATCTGCCAGCCCCAGGCTCCCGTGTGCAGTAGTTACATTAGTGCACCACCACGCCCCGGTTTATGCGGTGCTGGGGAATAGAACTGGGGTCCTTAGCGATTGACACAGCACTTGCTCACTTTTAACAGCTGAGCCATTCCTCCAGCCTAAAGCTCTTTCCTAGCAAGCTCAGGGCCCTGAGTTGGATTCCCCAGCATCACATAAACTGGGCCTGGTGGCGCACACCTGTGATCCTAGCACTCAGGAGGCTGAGATAGCAGGATTGCTGCGTGTTGAAGGCCAACCTGGGCTACTAGGGAGTTCAGGAACAGCCTGGACTGGAGAGAGGCCCTGCCTAAAAAAAATAAATAAAATTAACACAAAGTATGGATTTCTTTTGCAGGGGTTAAATGACAGCATGAACAGAATGCCATTGACCTAGAAATCATTTTGAATCGAAAGAATGTGGATAGAGGCCTGAATGTTACTCAGAAAGTGCAGTAGGGGCTGCAATTACGTTTTAGAATTCTTTAGGTATTAATGTTGTTTGTCAAAATCCACATCAGATTTCTTTCTCTTGAAGCAAACCTCTACAGCGTTACTGCAGACCTTTCACAATGAGTAAATTTCTTCGAATGTCCTTTAAATTGAGCGGCTCTTTTTTACAAAAATCTAATTAATTATCTGACTTGGAAATACACTAAATAAAACAGTTAGCAAAAATGGCTTACTACTACTTGGAAGAGCTAAATGCACTGCTAAAAATCATGGTAACGACTAACGTTTCACTCAAAACAAAGATACTACTACAAAACATGCGTGTATTTAGGAAACTCCGCATCTTGGATCACAACTGAACCTTAAATCACACCTATCACGCACTACCGCTACAAAACACTAGTACAACTCAGAAACACCAACACTTCGCGAGAAATACAAAAGACATAAACACACATACCAAAAAAACGCCTGTTTTTTGGAAACCATTCATGTTCAGTCTCCGTAGAGACTGTCAAAAATTGCCAATGCCGACTATATTTCAAGTCGTCATGGCGGGGTATTGGGAAAAGTTTTCAATTAGCAATAATCGCGCCTCGGATAAACCTCATTGGCTACGATACTGCCACTGCGCAAAGCTGAAAACACAATCTGCCGCTCTGCTCTCCCACGGACAGCCAACCCCTTCACACTGAGAATGAGTAAGTCGCAGTGAATTCGTTGACATCACGCGTTCCTATTTGAGAAGTTATGGGTAATGCTTGTCTACGTGCAAAGTTTCTTGCTTTTAGGTACCTCGTGCCCAAACATTAAGATTTGTGAAAAAAAACGAGAGCCCTCGCTTAGAATGCTGGGACTCTTATGCAAATACTATTGACGTCATAGAGGTGACTGGGCGGAGACTTTCAGAAACTGCGGCGGGAAAGCCTGGGACCTCCGGAGACAATTAGGGAGGATTGGAATTCTACTGGGTGAGAAATTATTTTTAAGCTAATTTTCAAAGAAATTAAAACCTGTTTAGTCAACGTATGAAAACAGTGTGGAGCCGAGCGTGGTATAGCACGCTCGTAATCCCAACACCCTGGAAAGCTGAAGCCGGAGGATCACCAGCTACAACTCCCCTGCGTAACTGTGAAGCCTCATGTGGGAGAAAGGTTGAAAGTGTATTTTAGGGGAAAACCGGGAAAGGACGAAAAAAGAGGCAAGAGGAAAGATTCAACGTCTGCCTCTAACTTCCACATAGTTACAAGATTGGCAATATTGAGGAGGGGAGACGGGAGAAGTAGTTTACTCACAGATTCCTCCTATTGAACGGCGAAGCAATAGAGCTCACAGAGTGACATTGGTTACGAAAAACATGGAGTTGTAAACTCAAGTTGTAATAAGTGGCAGAATAAGAACACTGCTTTGAAGTTTTTCAAAACCCACAAACACAAGCCACCAAGTTACTACGCTATATACCTAATAGACAGCTCTAGCTTTTATACTGAAAAACGCTCAGTCTCCGAAGAGACTGTCAAAAATTGCCAATGCCGACTATATTTCAAGTCGTCACGGCGGGGTATTGGGAAAAGTTTTCAATTAGCAATAATCGCGCCTCGGATAAACCTCATTGGCTACGATACTGCCACTGCGCAAAGCTGAAGAATCTTGTCCCCTGGTCATCACCCCCAACAGGTAAGGTTCCTATTACAGAAAAGTGAGTTTACATGTAATGTTAAAGACCTTAAGTAATTCTTTTATTGAAAATTATAATATTAAACACAGTACTAAGAAGATGATTTGGAAATACACAGACAGTTTCTGTTGTGATTTCATTTAACTAGGTGTTGATGGAAAATGAAGCAAAGCACTATGGGAGAGAATATGCTAATAAGCAACTCACTGCAAAGAAATGGCTTGAATTAATCAGTGTTCACAATATACTCCTACAAGGTGTTGTGTTGTTTATTGTGTCATACACAATAAAATTTGTTTACATTTTACTTATCACTTTAAACTTTCAAAAAGTGATGAGTTCAGTGGCATCGAATACATTCACGTGTGACGTGTAATCACAACCATCCATCTCCAGAACTTTTTTTAAATCTTCCCAAACTTAAACTCCTCGCATTAAACTCTAACTCAATTTCTCTCTCCCCAAAACCCTGCCAACTGCCATCCTACTGTCTGTAGGAAGTCGATCACTCTGGGTACCTTACACAAATGAAACCACACAATATTATAGGATTTCCCAATGCCAATTTATGGATCTGGCTTATTCCACTTATATTTGTATGGCCTATTCAATGTTATGGTGTATATAGAATTCCATTTCTTTTTATGGTTGAATAACCTACCGAATGGCTCATTTTTGTGTCTGTGGCCGTGGGACCGGAATCCAGGGCCTTTGCTCTGAGCTACATCCCCCCCATCTCGTTTCTATTTTTTAATTTTTGATTGCTTTTGAGACAGCATTTCTCCATTGTTCAGGCTGGTTCCGAACTCACTATGTGTAGCCCAGGCTGGCCTCAACTCTGGCAATCCTACTGCCTCAGCTTCCCAAGTGCCGGGATTACAGGTATGTACTACCATGCCTGTCGTTTTTGATTTTGAGAGAAGGTTTTGCTAAATTGCCAAATGGCCCAAGATAAGCTTGAACTTGGGATCTTTCAGCTTCAGCCTCCTACAGTACTAAGATTAAAAGCCTGTGCCACCAGGCCCAGTTCCACTGTATTATAAAATCTGAAGTAACTCTCGCTCTCTTACCTGTCTCCTTTGGCAAGGGAAAGGTGTTTAAAACTTATCTTCAACCCCAGCATGGTGGTGCACACCTGTAATATCCACACGGGGATTTCTATGAGTAGGAGACCAGGCTGGACTACAAGGGAATTAGACTTTTTTTTTGAACTCTTTATTTTTTCTTGTTAGCATATATTTGCAATACCTTATAATGTAATAACAATCCGCTTGGTAAAGTTGGTGTATTTACATATCACATCAAGATTTTTCCTTCCATCCCTTCCCACTCCCTCACCAATACAAAATATTTTACCCACGGTAAATTCAGTTGATTCCCTTGCAGTGAGAGGGAAGTGACATGAACACTAAACATGAGTCAAATCTACATCCATTTTTAAAGTTCCTACTTTAAAAGAGAATGGTGGGCAGGGTGGGTTGCTCCGCGGTTAGTTTGCCTACCAAGAGAAAGGCACGGGGGTTCGAGTCCTCAGTATCACATTAAACCGGAGGCGGGTAGGGTAGGGTGGGTTGGGGGGGAGAGAATTTATAAATTACCACTGTTTGGCTGGCGTTTCGGCATTCAGAATCCAAGCCCTAATCCCTTCTCTCTCAAAGTGAAAACTAGGGATCCTTCCAAACCTCTTAACAAGAAAGGACGGTGGGGAGCGCCTCAAAAAAACCCTCCGCCAAATGTGGCGCCTGCGTCATTGTGGGACTTGTAGTTTTTCTTGCATCACTTAGGCTTCGTGAACTACACTTCCCAAAATGCATAGGTAGTGCAATAGTCCCACTGCCGGAGTGAAGTGTGCCCTAAACTGAGAAAGGTAAGTGTTTCTGTGAGCGCTGCAGGTTTTGCCAGGGGTTCCGTATCCCCACTTTGCCTTTAAGTGGGTCCTGGAAAAGAACAGCCGTTACCACAGACCGTGATTTCAGCGGTGTTTCTCTGCCACTTTGGTCTCTGGAAACCCGACTAAATAGTATTTATTTAGCTGTTCACGTGTTTCTGTGGAATGTCAAGGGGAAAGGAAGGTCTTAAACTGAGGTCTGGAAGGCCAAGCATAAAATAATGTTTGCATATGGGGTGCGTGTCACTAGAGAATTCCTGCATTGTATCAAAAAAGGTCAAAGCCTGTTCTCACAGCTAGGAAAGCTTTCAGTGATCTTGGCTTTTTTTCCCCTGTGTTCCAGTAGCAAAATTTGTAAGGAGGAGTAAAACATTATGAAGCAAATTAAGGAAGAGAAGATGTGCGTGTGATTAATTACATGAATTAAGACAAAAGCTGAAAAGTCTGAACAACAAGGGGCTGAGGAGGATGTAGCTCAGTGTTAAGGCCCTAAGTTCAAACTGCAGTACCAAAACAAAACAAATTAAAAATAAAAGACAAGAAAAACTGAGCAACGTCATCAAAGCCTGGCATGGAGCTGAGGATGTTCAATGCCCAGCACAGAGTGGCCCTGGGGGAACCTGACATACTAGAACTCCAATGTATTTCTTGTAGCTTATGAACAAATAATTTTGATTAGTAAAAGAGGAAGTACGTTTATGGAGCGCATAGTCCTCCATTGAATAACTTTAACTGAAAAATATAGATCAGTTTAGCTCTCCTATAGAGACATCTTTAGATGTAGTCATAGGTGGAACAATCACGGGCTTCTGAGGGATTTAAAGACCATTGGGGGGCTGGAGGAATGGCTCAGCGGTTAAAGCACTTGCCTAGCAAGCGCTAAGTACTGGAGTTGATTCCCCAGCACCACATAAACTGGGCGTGGCAGCAGATGCCTGTAATCCCAACACTTGGGAGGCTGAGGCAGGATTGCCTTGAGTTCAATGCCAGCCTGGGCTACAGAGCAAGGGAAATCCTGTCTTAAAAATGAAATAAAATAAAAATTGGATTTCAGCAGTGTTTCTCTGGACCTCTGGTCTCAGGAAACCCTACTAAACAGAATGGTATTATGTATTCTGTATTTTATTATATATATATTTACATATATATTATATATTTTTTATTTTTATTTTTATTTTTAAAAGACAGAGTCTCAGCTCTGCGGCCCAAGCTGGTCCTGAACTCACTATGGAGCCCAGGCGGGCCTTGATTCACTCAACAATCCTTCAGCCTCAGCCTCCTGAGTGCTGTGATTACAAGCGTGTGCCACCACGCCCAGCTTATGTGGTATTACGGATTTGAACTCAGGTACTTAGCACTTGCTAGGCAAGACCTTCAACCACTGAGCCATTCCCCAGCCCTGTATTCTGTATGTATTGTAGACCACATGTTGTGTATCCATTTGTTGGTGGTACCTGTGTTTGCAAAAACCAGATTCTCACATGAGGTTTCTTTTTTATCTAGAATGATGGGCTGAGAGTATATGGTTCAGTGGTTCAGCACTTGTATAACAAGGCCATGGATTCTTTTCTTTCTTTCTTTTTTTGAGGCAGGGTCTAACTCTATAATCCTGTCTGGTCCTGAACTCACTATGGAGCCTTGGCTAGCCCTGGAATTGAACCTAGGACCTTATGCTTGTGAGGCAACTGCTCTTGCTGCTTTGCTACTCCTCCAGCCTACACTATTACATTGTTGAAGCCACCAGGGAGAGAGCGAGAGGGGAAGGGAAAGAGGAAGGAAGAAACGAAGAGAAACAGAAAAAATATTGGGATAATCTGTTAACACTTTTGGCAGTGGAGATTAAGACCACAGATTTATGCTTGCTAGGAAAGTACTCTACTACAAAGCTGTGGTCCTAGCCTTTCCATTAGCCTTTTGATGGTTTTAGGTTTGGAGGAGGGAGGGAGGACAGGGTCTCCCTGTAGCTTAGGCTGGATTCAAATCTGTGATTCTCTGGCCTCAGCCTCCCAAGTGCTGGGATTCCAAGCATGCACCACACCACTGCTCCTAGCACGTCTTGAAGTTTGTAAGGAATTCAGTCATAGTGTTACTGGGAAAGACAGAGTAGGCCTTATGTTTTTCCTATTTTTTTTTTCCAGTACTGGAAAGGTGAATGCAGGATTACAATGCTGCTGAACTACGTCATAGCCCTTTTTATTTTTTATTTGGAGACAAGGTCTCACTAAGTTTCCCAGGCCAGCCTTGAATGACTCCAGACCCTGTCTCCTGAGTACCTGGTATTACAGGTGTGTGCCATCATGCCCAGGAGGCTACTTTATGTTGAAATCCTTTTTACCAATTTTTTTCTCCCTCCAGACCTGCCCCTCCCTCTTTTTTAGTAAGCCAAAACGCACAGGTCCTCTTGCATGCACAAAGCCTTAGCAGATTTGCCAGCCACTTGAAGTTAATTTTTGAGAGCTGTAGCATGAACACAACTCTGGCTTAGGTTCTTAAGCAGTCAGGGAGTTAAGACTAGCTTAGGCTGTTATGTAGTAGTTCAGTGTGTAAACAAGATTTTATTTTATGTAAGGTATTAGAGCTTTACAAGAAAAAAAATATTACTAAGATCCTAAAAAAAGGTGTACTTGCTCTTCCTGTTGGACTCCCAGTACCGGAGGGTGTGCCTGAATAGTTACATACCATGAAGCCAGTTGTTAAGTACTCAAGAATTTGCTGGGCAGTTGTTAAGCCACCACTGGCCAAAATGTGATGGTTTTCTTTTCCTACTTTTCCTTTTTTTGTTTTTCCAATCTTGAACTCAGGGCCTTAGCACTGAGCTACATTTCCATATTCTCTGTCCTTTTCTATTTCTTTTTAAAATTTTTACTTATTTATTTAGAGATAGGATCTTGTTCTGTAAGTCCAGGCTGGTCCGGAACTCACTGTGTAGCCCAGGCTGGCCTCAAACACTAATGTCCTCTGCCTCAGCTTCCCAAGTGCTCGGGTTGCAGACAAGCAACACTACACCTGGCCCATGTGGTGCTGGGGAATTGAACTCAGGGCCTGTGCTTGCTAGCAAGCACTCTAACCACTGTGCTCTAACCTCAGTGCTCCAGCCCCCCCCCCCCCCTTTTTTGAGACAGAACCTCACCAAGTTGCCTAGGTGTGGTCAAACTTGTGGTCTTCCTACCTGGTCTCCCTGAGTGCTGGGATTACAGGCATAAGCCACTCTACCCCGCTAATATTTGTCTTTTTGTAACGGATTTCTTACACTTTGCATGTTTTCAACTTCTGGCAATAGGTCTAAAAACCATGTGTCGTACGCTCTGGCAAAAAGTTTGTCAGCATTTTGCCCTTATCCAGAGACTCTTCCTGAAACTGAGATTAAGGTCAGTGGACTGCTTAACCTGGTGGAGGAAATTTCAAGGCAGCCAGATATTCAGGCTGCCACTTGCGTACTGTTTGCAGCTTTTAGCCAACTCTATGCTGAAAGACAGGCGACAATAACAGAGCAAACAGATGTAAAAAGCTTGCAGTATGGAGTGAAAAAGTGCATATGTATTAGAGATTTCCTTTGCTGCCAGCTGCTTCTAAGTGGACTGTGACCTTCTGAAACTGTGAGCTAAAATAAATCTTTCCTTCCCTAAATTTATGGAATTTGGGTACTGAGTCACAGCAACAAAAAAAGGTAAGACAAGGTTGGTGTTGACCCAGGCTGGCCTTGAACTCACTGTAATCCTCTTGCCTCAGCCTCCCCAGTGCTGGGACTACGGCATCCACCACCAATTCTGTTTCATGTGGGAGATCAAGTTCAGGGCCTCCTACTCCTTAGGCAAGTGCTCTAATCACTGAGTGCTTCATTTTCATAGCTGAATGGTATTCCATGTTCCAGTGTATGAGTAGATCACATGTTGTGCACCCTTCAGTTGGTGATACCTGTGTTGGCAAAACCTGGATTCTCACATGAGATTTCTTCTTCTTTTTTTTTTTTAATCTAGAATGAAGATGAGTTATAGGCTGAGTTTCAGGTCAGCAAAAGGCCTCTGGATCACAAACCCCAATCGGCAGGATTCATGTGGATCGAGTGGGCTATTTGTGCCACCAAGTCCTCCTTTGGACCCTGAGAAGGTCAAAGAGTTACAGCGCTTTGTCACCCTTTCCAAGAAACTCCTAGTGATGACTGGGGCAGGAATCTCCACCGAGTCAGGCATCCCAGACTACCGGTCAGACAAGGTGGGTCTGTACGCTCGCACTGACCGGAGACCCATCCAGCATAGCGATTTTGTACGCAGCGCTGCAATCCGCCAGCGGTACTGGGCGAGAAACTTCGTTGGCTGGCCTCAGTTCTCCTCCCACCAGCCCAACCCCGCACACTGGGCTTTAAGCAACTGGGAGAAACTCGGAAAGCTGCACTGGCTGGTGACTCAAAACGTGGATGCCTTGCACACCAAGGCAGGGAGTCGGCGGCTGACGGAGCTCCACGGTTGTATGCACAGGTGCAGGATGTCTAAATAGTTCAACGGTTCAATGTATTTTTTTTTTTTGTTTTTTGAGACAGGGTCTCGCTCTGGAGCCCATGCTGGCCTTGGACTCACATCAATCCTCCTGTCTCAGCCTCCTGAGTGCTGGGATTACAGGTGTGCACACCTGTGCCCAGCTTATGTGGCACTGGGGAATTGAACTCAGGTACTTAGCACTTAATTTAGTGCTTGCTAGGTAAGCATTTTAACTGCTAAGCCATTCCTCCAGCCCTAAATGGCTGAATGTTAGAAATGTGTGTGGTTCATGAGAGCAGTGACCTTTGCTGTCCTGTCTTAGTTACATCTTGGGAATATTTGGGCTGGAGTGGTGGCACATGTAATCCTAAGCACTCTGGGAGGCTGCAGGAGGAGGCTCAGTTTGATCCCAGCCTGGGCAACTTAGTAATTTGGTGAGATCCTGCGTCAAAAATAAAAGGGCTGGGGATATAGCTCAGTACAAAGGCTCTGGGTTCAATGCTCAGTACTGGGATGGCAGGGAGCAAGCTGTTAATGTTGGATTGACTTCTTATAAACTTAGTGAGAGAGTAGGGGACATAAACAGAGAAGGGTAAGCCACACCTGGTCGTACATGTCTGTCATCCCAGCACTGAGGGAGGCTGAGGCAGGAGGACTGCCAAAGTCAAGTCCTGTGTGAACAACTTAAACATCTTGTTTCAAAATTAAAAATAAGCTAGATCGTGTCAGAGGTCTAGAATCCCAGTACTCTGGGAGGCTGAGGCAGGAGGATGATAACTTGTCTGGGTAACTTAAATTACTTAGTGATACCCACACCTGGTTAATTTTTTTTTTTACATGGTACTGGGGATCAAACCCAGGCAAGCACTCTTAACCACCGACCTACATCCTTAGCCCTAGTTTTAATTTTTAAAATTGTTTTCTCTCTCTCTTTTTTGTTTTAAGACAGGGTTTTGTGTAGCCTAGGCTGGTCATGAACTCACTAGAGAACATACGCTGGCCTTAGACTCAGGGCAGTTCTCTTGTCTCAGCTTTCCTAGTGCTGGGATTACAGGTGTGCTCCACCACGCCCAGTTAATTTGGTGCTGGGGAACTGAAGTTAGCGGCCTGGATTTATAGGCAAGTGCTCTAATCACTGTGTTATTCCTCCAGCCCCCTACTTTTGAGTTTTTTAAAGGAATCTCCATACCGCTTTCCTTAACGGTCACACCTGGTTATAGTCCCACCAGCACTGTAGGAGAGTTTTTTTCCCCACGCCCTTGCCAGCATGCATTTATTTATTTATTTATTTATTTATTTATTTATTTTTGAGCTCTTGATTCTACCAACCATTGTCACGGGAGTTAGATGGAACTGCTGGGTTATTCTGATTTTTTTTTCATGTATTTATTGGCCATTCATACTTCTTCTGAGAACTGTCTATTCACTTTAGTTGCCTTATTTTTTATTTATTTATTTATTATGAAACAGAGTCTTACTCTGTTGTCCAGGCTGGCCTCAAACTCATGGCAATCTTCTTGTCTCAGCCTCCCAAGAATGCTGGGATTACAGGCATGTACCACCACACCCAGCTTAATGTGGTACACTGGGGAATTAAAGCCAGCTCCTTGAGCTTGTGAGGCAAGTGTTTTAACCTCTGAGCTCTTCAGCCCCAGTTGCCTATTTTTGGATCCAGTTTTTTATTGGGGGGAGGGGGGTGTTAATTTTTTTTTCAGTTTTTTTGTATAGTCTAGATAATAGTCCTTTGTCCAAGGAGTAACTGGCAAATATTTTTTTCCATTCCGTTCATTCTCTCTTCACGCTGATTATTTCCTTTGCTGTGGTAGAAGCTTTTTAATTAGATATAATCCCATTTGTTGATTACTAATGTTATCTCATGTGCACTGGATATTCCACTGAGAAAGTCCTTGCCTGTGTCTTACAGGGTCTTGTCTATTTTATAGCAGGTTCCATTTTTTATTTATTTCTTTTTAAATTTTTTGAGACAGGGTCTTGCTGTGTATGTAGTCCAGCTGGACCTGAACTCATTATGGAGCCCAGGCTGGCCTTGAACACATGGTAATCCTCCTGCCTCAGACTCCCAAGTGCTGGGATTACAGGCATGCATCACCTTGTCCAGTTTATGGGGTGCTGGGGCATCAAACCCAGGGTCTTGAGATTGCTAGGCAAGCGCTTTGACTACTGAACTATTTCTCCAGCCCAAACACTTGCTTTCTTTTAAACTTGAAAGAATTTGTTCCAAGTTATCTTGGCATTTAAGGTTTGCACTGAGAAATCTGCTGTTATTCAGATAGGCTTGCCTTGGCAAAATAATGACTGTTTTTCTCTTACCACTTTTATAATTCTCTGTGTTGATTTTTCTGAGAATTTGATTACAGTGTGTCACGGCAAAAGCTAATCCTGAACTCATTTTGTAGCCCAAGATGGCCCTGAACTCATGGTAATCCACTTGCCTTAGCCTTTTTTAGTGTTGGGATTATATCGGTGTTCTATATGTTTCTTGTACCTGAATATTAATTTTTTTCCTAGACTTGCAGAATTTTCTGCCATGATTTCAGTGAATAAATTCTTTATACCTTTAGGTGTGCTATCTTCTGCTCTTTCTCTCACACCCATAAAATTCTTTTCTAACTATCTTTATTTACATATCACATCCCTTCCCACTTCCTACCCTCTCGCCCCCCCCACCTCCTTTCCCTTTCCCTGTCTAGTCTATCCATCTTCTTTGTTCCATCTCTCTTTTACTTTATTGTTTAGTTTTCTCATATTAGAGAAACCATATGGTGTTTAACTTTCTGTCTCATCTATAATTCTGAGGTTGGTTCTCTTCGAGTCATCCAGCTGTTGTATCCAACTACCTTGCTCACGTCTTGTATGGGACTCATCCCTGACTGCAGCATTTATCAACCTTGTCTTCAAAGTCTGAAGTTTTGGCCTCACAATGTTGGAGCTGCCTTCCCCTGCTTTCAAATGAATTTTGCATATCCTGGATTTCAGCTAGACTTCTTTTCAGATTTTTCACTTCTCTTCTAAAATGTTCCTTCCTTGTCTACAGTCATATTACCCATGTAATATGTGCCTGATCTCTTCAGCCAAAATGTCCTTTCATAAGTTACACTGCCTTATTTACCTCAGCCAGCTTTTTCTTTGTATCTTCTATAAACTCAGTAAACTTTTTAATCCATTAAGACCATTACTTGTTTAGAAAATTCTTCTTTAGGCTTGCTAATCATTTCTTGCATTTGTTTTAGTTTGTGTTGTTTGAACTGACTGACTGATCCATTTTTTTTTGACTTCCTATCCTGTCAGTTCCACTATTTCAGGGCCTATAAATATGAGTTTCTGGGGAGTCAGGCATTTCTGCCTGTGTCCTGTTTCCTTGTCTTCTCATGATTCTACTGCTAAGGGACTTCACTTTAATTGCCCAGCAGAGACATTTCTCTGAACATGTTTGAAGGGCAATGTGGAGCTGAAGGCACTCTGAGTTCTGTGCTGGAGTATGCAGACACTAACAGGCCAATGGCCTTGAAGGTAGACTCGCAGCTCCCTCAGCAAGGCTCTTCCATCTATTGAGGCTTCCCTCCCCTGAGAGAGAGGCCAGCTCTCTTTTGTGACCTGAACTGTAACAGATCAGCAGCCTTTCTTCCCTCTCTGAAACTGTCTCTTGTGCCAGTTCCTTCACTGGTTAAGAGTGTCCCCAAATTCCCTAATACATGGACTGTCGGTGGCTTCTTTTACCCAAAACAGTTCAGATTTGGGCTCTCTTCAAAATGCAGTTTGCCTCTGTCACTTCCTAGTATGGCACTGCTGAGAACTGCTTCTCTCAAGCTGTTGTGCTAAGCTGTCAGGAGGCCTTTTAAGAGGAAGCTTGCAGTGCACTTGCCACTTCTCTACCCACAGGCTCATTTCTGGAGGCCAGGGCTGTTGGCTGTTTTAACTCCCAACGGCTCTGGCTCTAGGCTTACCTCTGTCTGTGGCTCCCGGCTGTTCACTAGTGCTCAGGCCCTTCCTGGTGACTTGGGGCAGCTTCCTGAGTTGGCATATTCTTCGGCTTCTGATGTATCTTCCAGATTTCCAACCTTCTGTGGCTTCCTTTCAATTCTTGGAGATCTCCTAGCTAAGTTCATCAGGCAGTTTTTTAATCTGTACCTCATTTTTCTGGATGAAACAGAGCAGGAATCCTGCTCAACGATCATCTTGTCCAGAAATCTCCCAGCCCATTTTTATTTCTGATATTGAACAGGGTTTAAAAAAAAAAGAGAGGGACAGGGTCTTGCTAAGGTGCCCAGTCCTTTTGATCCTCTTACTGTCTGGCTCCTCGACAGCTAAGAATACAGGCCTGTGCCCCTGCTACCATTTATTTATTAAATTCAAAAATTATCTGTCAGGTAAGCATGGTCACACATATTTGTAATCCCAGTACTCTCAGGAGCTGGGGCAGGAAGGTTGCCACAGGTGGTAGGGGGATCTTCCTTGTAGGCCTCAAAAAAATATTTAACAACAAAAACATTTAACAAAAGGGCTCGGGATACAGGCTAGTGTGAAAGCCCTGGGTTCAATCCCCCCGTACTGAAAAAAATATATATATTTTTTTCCCTGAAGTTTAAGCAAACAGTGGGTAGCAAGAAAACAGATGTCTATTACTTCCTCTAAAATGCTGGTAGAAAGAATGATGTCTCAAAGGGGGTGGATCATGAAAAAGAATGCTTAACACTGGGGGAGGAGGTTGTGGGATTGCAAATGCTTGGGCACAAAGCTCTATGCTCTTCCAAGGACAGAGTGTTCAGCTGGCCTGCCTGGGATTCCAGGGTCCTCTGCTTGAATTGTGGTCAGCAGACTCCCCGGGAGGTACTGCAGGAGCAGTTCCGAGTCCTGAATGTCAGCTGGAGTGCAGAGGCCCAGGGTGTGGCTCCCGATGGCGACGTCTTTCTCTCAGATGAACAGGTACGGAGCTTTCAGGTCCCGTCCTGCATTCGATGCAGAGGCCCTCTGAAACCAGATGTCGTTTTCTTTGGGGACACAGTGAACCCTGACAAGGTTGATTTTGTGCACAAGCGTGTGAAAGAAGCCGACTCTCTGCTGGTGGTGGGATCATCTTTGCAGGTATGTGACTCACCTGGGTTGTAACTGCCCCATTTGTGGGATTTGGGGTGGAGGTTGGTCCCAGAGGCTCCCTCCTTTTGGGGTTATCTTGTTTTGGATCTAGAAGGCTCTTAATCATGTCTTCTGCCGGCAGGTATACTCTGGTTACAGGTTTATCCTCACTGCCCGTGAGAAGAAGATACCAATTGCCATATTGAACATTGGGCCCACACGGTCAGACGACTTGGCTTGTCTGAAACTGAATTCTCGTTGTGGGGAGTTGTTGCCTTTAATAGACCCACACTGACCACAACCTGATGATCTTAAGCCAGAAACAGGGACCTTCCTTTGAATGCTGCTAAAGGTAAAAGTGCCAGATTTCCATTCCCATTTCACTGAGAGTAACAGGGTACACTGACGAGATGTAGACAGTTCCAGTAGGTGTATGGGTGGTACTGGTAGGGATCCAGGAACTGAACTTAGGACCTTTGCACTATACTATGACCACAGCCCTGTTTACTTATTTATTTATGAGACAGGGTCTCGCTCTGTTCTCAGGCTGGCCTCAAACTCACAACAATCTGCCTGCATCAGCCCCCTAGAGCACTGGGATTATAGGCATATGTCACCATGCTTAGCTTATGTGACGCTGGAACTCAGGGCCTTGTGCTTACTAGACAAGTGCTCTAACTGCTGTGCTGTTCCTCCAGCCTCCAGTTCTTTTTTTTTTTTTTTTGGGGGGGGGTGGCTACTGGTGTTAAGCCCAACATCTCTGCACTGAGCTATATCTCCAGCTCATTTTTTAGTTTTGATTTGGAGACAGGGTATCTCTAAGTCGCTCAGGCTAGGCTTGAAATTGTAGTCCTGCCTCACTCTCAACAGAGTGCTGGGTGCTGGCATTGGACACCTATGCCACCAGGCCTGGCTCCTTGTTCTTTTCTTTTTTTTTATTTATATATTTATTTAGTGGTATTGAGGATAGAGTCCAGGGTCTTTGCATTGAGTTGTATCCCCTGCTCATTAATTTATTTATCTTATTTATTTAGTTATTTTGAGACAAGGTCTTGCTCTATAGCTCAGGCTAGTCCTGAACTCACTATGGAGCCTAGGCTGGCCTTGGACTCATAGCAATCCTTTTGCCTCAGCCCCCCACTTGCACCCCCCCCCCCACACACACACACTGGGATTACCAGCATGTACCACCACACCCAGCTTTATGTGATGCTGGGAAATCGAACTCAGGTTGTGCTTGTAAGGCAAGCACTTTAACTGCTGTGCCATTCCTTCAGCCCCTTGCCCATTTATTTTTGATTCTGATATAGAGTCTTAACAGGTTTCCCAGGCAAGGCTCGAAATTTAGATTCTTCTGCATCTGCCTCCCAGAGTGCTGATAAGCCTGGAGATTGAGCTCTGAATTTCACACTGGGCTACATTCCCAGCATTTTCTAATTTTTTTTATTTTGAGACAGGGTCTTACCAGTCACTAAATTGCCCAGGCTGGGCTCAAACTTGTATTCCTCCTGCCTGAGTCTCCCAGAGTGCTGAGATTACAGGCATGTGCCACAATGCCCAGTTTATGTGGTGCTGGAGAATCAAACCCCGGGCCTTGTGCTTGCTAGGCAAGCGCATTATTCCTCCAGCCCCTATTTTTTTTTTTTTTTTTTTTGAGACAGGTTCTTGATCTGGCGCCCAGGCTGATCCTGAACTTGCCATGGAGCCCAGGCAGGCCTCAAACTCACAGCAGTCCTCCTGTATTCCAAGTGCTGGGATTACAAACGTGTGCAACCACACCTGTCTTGAGAAACTAATTTTATATTGGTAGGATAGTACATATTTATCGTGATGTTGAGATGATGCAGATAAAAAATTATTGCTGGGACTGGTGGTGCAGGTTTGGAATCCCAGCACTCTAAGAGGCTGAGGCAGGAGGACTGCAAATTCTCACCCAGCTTCTACACCTTAAGTGACTTAGCAAGAACATGCCTCCAAACCAAAAATAAACATGGGCTAGGGGTGTGACCTAGTGTGAAGGCCTTAAGCTCTCTCTCAATCCCCAGTACCACAATCTTTCCACTTATACCTATCTAACCTATGCTTAACTTTGTGCTGTAATAAAATCTTGCTTTTATTTATTTTTTATATGTTGGTGCTGGGGGTTGTTGAGCTATCATATCCTGTTTTCATGCAACACACAGTGTCTCTCTGTTCAGGTTCCAAGTGCTATGATATCCTGAATATCGACACCGTGGGTCCCTTCATCCCTTCCACCCCATCCACAGGTATCTGGGCATTACCTTGCTTGGTTTCTTTTGAGATCCCTGAGGATTCATCCCTTTTTCCTCAGAATAATCCAAGTTCACCCACTACGTGCATCCTGTCGAGGGCAGCAAAGCAACATCTCCCTGCTGGACCGTCTCCCAATGGGGCAAGTTTCAGAAGCAAGGATTTAAAAGTCCTCAAGCTGATGAAATTTATCCTGAAAGAGAGAAGTTTTCAAAGAAACAGCTGTTCTCTATGGGAAAACTATACTCATTTCCTTTATATGTCCCCTGGAAGAAGAAACAGTCTGTGAACTATGTAGGCTATGGTGGTCTCTGGAATTCTAACCCAGGAATATCATTAATTCAGAAAGTAAAAAGGTAAAAGGAAGTGACTTAATTTATGATCTAAAATGACTGTATCTTTAACTGAACCACACTGATCTTTTTTGACAAGTATGATGAATAAATTTTTAACTGACCAAATATTAAAGCATTTTTAATGACACTTCTGGTGTAGGGCTGTACATCTGTTTTCTTTGTTTTATTTAATCAGTTAAAAATATAGGCTGGGCCAGGTGGCAGAGGCCTGTAGTCAAAGTACTTTAGGAAGCTGAGGTAGGAGATTACAAAGTTTGAGTTGAGCCTGGGCAATCTGGCAGCTTGCAGAGAGCCTGTCTCTACATCAAAAACTAAAAATGTGGGCTGGGGATGTAGCTCAATGTGAATACCCTGGGCTCAATCCCCAGTACTGCAGGAAAAAAAAATAGAAAAAGATAATAAGACTGGGCTAGGGCATAGCTCAGTGGTTAAAGTGCTTGCCTAGCAAGCGCAAGGCCCTAGGTTTATTTCCCCAGGGCTACATAAAAATTAGCCAAGGGTGGTGGTACTCAACTGTAATCTCAGCACTCAGGGAGGTTGAGGCAGGAGA
Source organism: Ctenodactylus gundi (assembly GCA_004027205.1). Classification (NCBI taxonomy): domain Eukaryota; kingdom Metazoa; phylum Chordata; class Mammalia; order Rodentia; family Ctenodactylidae; genus Ctenodactylus; species Ctenodactylus gundi. Next base: position 271,224 of record PVKB01000712.1, read on the forward strand.
TTGCCCTGAGTTCAAGGCCAGCCTGGGCTACATATTGAGTTTGGGACTAGCCTGTACTACAAAGTGAGACCCTGTCTCTAAATAAATAAAGACAAATCCCATCCCCTGTAATAATATACAATATTATTTTTCTTTTGCTTTTTTTCTTTTATTATTTCTTTTGTAAGATGAGAATCCTGAAGCTTTGAAGACCTTAGCTAAAGATCTTCAAAAGCCACCTAGGCCAGGCCAATAATTAAACTGTCTAGTTCTGCGTTTCCCCTTGCTCTAGTTCTGTAAAAAAAATAAATAAATAAAATTTAAAAACTGGGTAACTGAGCACCTGTATCTGAGGAAGAAGGGCAAAGCTCAAGAAACTTCCAGAAGTGTTAGTGGTTCTGAAAGGTCGGCAGGTTGAACGGGTTTTTTTGTTTTAGTTTTTCTTTGCGCTGAAGAAGTACCAGCGCTTTTGCACTGAGTTACATACAATCCTAGCCCATTTCTCATTTTTGTGAGGCGTACATAAAAACCCCTACGCTATAGAAACTCAGGTCCATTTTTAAATTTTTTGATTTGGGGACAGGATCTATGTCGCTATGTGGTCCAGGCTGGGTAAGAACTACGTACTCGGGGCTGGAGGAGTGGCTCGACAGTTAAAGCAACTGTCTAGCAAGCGCTATGTCAAGCGCTAAGTAGCCGAGTTGATTCCCCAGCACCACATAAGCCTGACGTGGGGGTGAATTCCTGTAATCTCAGTATTTAGTAGGCTGAGACCAAGGCCAGCCTGGGCTCCAGTGAGTTCAGGCTACAGAGCAAGGCACTGTCTCAAAAAAGAAAAAAGAAAAAAAAAAGAACTACGTACTAGGTACTCCTGCCTCAGTCTCTCAGAGGAGAATTACAGGCTCGCGCCACCTGGCCCGGCCCGAACAGGCAGAAAAAGGAGACATTAAAGGTCAAAGCACGGACGTTAGACCAACTTTCCCTTACCGCCTCAAGGAAGGGGGTGGGAGGGATAACCATGGGTTTGGAGCCTCTCAGACACGCGTGGCTCTTCCAACACCCACTTGCCTGGTCCCGCCATCCGTCCTCTCCGCTCCCATTTGCTCCCCAGCACCTCAGTTTCCCCAACTTCTCATGTCCCCGCCGCACCCCAAGAAAACACGAGATTGCCAACCGGAAACGGGTGGGGGGCCAGCACAGAAGAAAGTGGGCCTCCAGCGCCACCCCCACACGAATCCGCTTTCTTTCCACAGCCGAGCGACCCCCAGAATTCTATCTTGTTACCCAGGGATTCCGGTTCGGAAGAAGAGCGTCGCTGGAGTCCCAGGAAACTGCGTAGACCGCCGTCGGCGGGCGCGAGACTACCACCTCCGCCAGCGGCGACCACGCCTCCGCAGGCTCCGACCAATACAAGCGCAGGGGGCGGGGCTTGAACTTAGGTGCTGGACGCAGGTGTTGTTCACCAATAGAAAACAGAGCGCGAGAGTCACACATTGGTAAACTATCCAATCACGTCATACTCGGAACTGCGGGACGCAGAATGGGAGCTAGAGATTGAAACGGTTGGGTGGGCGGGCTCACGTGAAGTGAAAAGGTAAATACGGCCACGTGGGGTGTGGGGATATTTTTGGCCCGGGGTGAAAAGGTCGTGCAACACTGTACTTTTTGGAGCAATTATTTAACGAGCGTGAGTCCTGTGGTTGTCACTGAGAAGAGGCTGTGACCTCTGCCTTGTACTCTCGCCGTCAGTTTCCCGCCAATCCAGTTTCTGTATTCGTTTGTATCATGCTAGTCTCTGTTCTCAGGATTCCACTTGTCATAATAAACGTCCAGCAGCGGTGCACGCCTGTAATCCCAGCACTCGGGAAGCTTCAGAGGGATCACACGTTGGAGCCCAGTCTGGAAAACTTGCAGATCCTGTCTCAAAAAAAAAAAAGATAAAATAAAAATGGCTGGCGATGTAGCTTAATTTATGGACCAGGGTTCATGCCCCAGTAAAACACACACACACACACACACACACACACACACACACACACACACACACACACACAGAGTTCACAATCTTATGACACTTCTTTAAATTATGTTTTGGGTTCCAAACTCAGCTCTGCCACCTAAAAATGAGTGACATTTGGAAAATCACTTAACCTCTGACTCAATTTTCTAGTTTGTAAAATGTAACTATAGATGGAAGAATAACGAAGTGATTGTGCTGACGACCCCACCCAGAGGGTCCAGACCAGCATATTTAAGGGTGCCAGTCTGAAAAGCAGGAGAAAAATCTCAGAGCAAATTGAATGGCAGACAGCTACTAAAAACAAATCATTGTCCTCATGCGAGCCCCTAATAATTTGCATTTTTTGGTATTTTGTAGTTTTCTGGCCCAAGGTAAGTGTTTTATGAATTGTCACTGAGGGCTGGAGGAATAGCACAGCGGTTACAGCACTTGCCCAGCAAATGCAAGGTGCTGAGTTGGATTCCCCAGCACCACATAAGCCATGTGTGGTGGCATTCGCCTGTAATCTCAGCACTCAGGAGGCTGAGCTAGGAGGATTGTGGCAAGTCTGAGGCCAGCCTGGGCTGCTGAGTAAGTTCAGGGCCAGCCTGGACTGTACAGCTTGAGACCCTGCCTCAAAACAAAATAAATAGTCATTGTCTAGAATGAGAAAGAAATTGGGCCAAAAATTAGTCTATACATAGTCTCTTCTTCAAACAGAAGGTTCTTTGTTGCTCACTAGAGACTCAGAAGTGGCTCTGTTCTCAGCCTTCAATGGTTTGAAACTACAGCTTGGTGACTTCTCATAGTCTCTATTGTTCTTCCTTGTCTGTGTTTTCCTTCCTTTCTTCCTTTCTTCTTTTTTGAGATAGGGTCTCACTCTGTAGTCCAGGCTGGCTCTGAGCTTACTGTATAGCCCAGTGGCCACAACCTCATGACAGTTCTCCTGCCTTAGCCTCCAGAGTGCTGAGTTTACAGGCGTACGTCTCCATGCCCAGTTTATGTGCTGCTGGAGAATCAAAACCGGGGCACTGTGTTTGCTAGGTAAGCATTCTAATCACTCTGATATTTTTGCTGTTCCTCCAGCCTGCTTGTTTTCTTTTTCTTTTTTTCTTTTCTTTTCTTTTCTTTCTTTCTTTCTTTCTTTTTTTTTTTGAGACAAGGTCTCACTCTGTAGCCCAGGCTGGTACTGAACTCACTGTAGAGCCCAGGCTGGCCCTGGACTCACAGTAATTCTCCTGCCTCAGCTTCCCGAATGCTGGGATAATAGGCGTGCACCCCCATGCCCGGTTTATGTGGTGCCGGGGAATTGAACTCAGGTACTTAGCACTTGAACCGCTGAGTCATTCCTCCAGACCCCCTCTTTGCTTTTTCTAATTCAGATTTTTTTTCTCTGTCACTCTGGTGAACTTCTTTTCTTTTTCTTTCTTTCTTCCTTCCTTCTTTTTGTACTCAGGATTGAACCCAGGCCTTCACGCTGAGCTACATCCCAAGCTTCTTTTAATTTTTGATTTTTTTCTTTTTAAAATTATTTTTACTTTTGGATTTTAAGATGAGTCTCATCAAGTTATTAAATTGCCCAAGCTGTGCTCAAACTTGATATTCTCCTGCCTCAGCCTCCAGAGTGCTGGGATCACAGGCATGGGCCACCAGGCCCAGCTTGTTCCAGGGAATGACATTATCAGTATAGCATAAAAACACAGTGAAACTCAGTGGAGTAACTTACTGGTTAAAAGCTCATCTGTTGCTATCAAACAGACCTGATCAAATCCTCACTCTGCCACGTTTGTGACCTCAGGCAAATGACTTATTTCCTCTGAGTTTTTAAATTTCTCATCCATGAAATAAAAGGCAATGATCCTTATACCACAGAGCTGATTTGAACATTTCACAGGACCAGTTGTGGAAAGCTCATGGCCCTGAATGGTGTTATGGTTTGGATATGAGGTGCCTCCCCAAAGCCTTGTGTATCTGGATGTTGTAGAATACCAGTGTGCTGTTGAGAGGTGGGGCCTGGGGCTTGACCCAGAAGTGGCAGATTATTGGCCTTAGACTCATGACAGTCCTCACTTGACTTGCTGTCTGCTGTGCCATGAAAAGCTCTCCAGCTGCTCCTCTACATTATATTTCCCCCATTGCCAGCCACCTATAAATGGATTGTGACCTTCAGAAACTAGGAGCAAAAAAAAATCTTTCCTCCCTTAAGTAGTATATATCAGGTATTGTACTCCAGGCATGAATTGGTAACTAAGACAAGTGGTATGGCAGTGTTTAATCAATGGAAGCCATTATTGCTTATTATATTTGATTAAACCTGAGCCTACCACTTCAGGTAGGCAGCTTAAAGTGTATGTTATGTGGTCAGATTTGCTTGGTTCTTACATTGGGTAAGGGATCACTTCTGTTGATCTCAGCTTAGAAAAATATGAGGGCTGGAGGAATGGCACAGCAATTAAAGAGCTTGCCTAGCATATGCATAGCCCTAAGTTTGATTTCCCAGCAGCACATAGGCTGGGCATACGGTGCATGTCTGTAATCCCAGAACTTGCAAGGCTGAGGCAGAAGTATTGCTGGGAGTTCAAGGCCAGCTTGGGCTCCATACTGAGTTCAGGACCAGCCTGGGATATAGAATGAGACCCTGTCCCATTAAAAACAAACAAACAAAACAAAAAGTAGCAGCAATTCCTCAGCACCACATAAAGCCAGGCATGCTGGCTCACACGTGTAATTCTAGCACTTAGGAGGTCGAGGCAGGAGGATTGCTGTGAGTTCAAGGCCAGCCTGAGCCCCATAGTGAGTTCAGAACCAGCCTGGACTATAAAGTGAGAACCTATAAGAAAGAAAATATATAGATTTCAAGCCAGGATTGACGGTGCTGACCTGTAAGCCCAGTACTCTGGGAAGCTGAGGCAGGAGAACTGCATGTTTGAGTCACGCCTAGGCAATTTAGTGACTTTGTGAGGCCCTGACTCAGAATCAAACGTGAAAAAAAAAAAGAGCTGGGGGGTGTAGCTTAGTGCAAAGGCTCTCGTTCAGTCTCCAATATGGGAAAAAATAAACACACAAATAAGATTGCAAGGCTCTAACTTCCTGCAAATGTCCTTCTAACTCAACTTCAGTATGCAAGGATGGGCATGATCCCAAAGATCTAGTTATATTCAGTAGACAGAGAATCCAACAGGCTTCAAACAGGAGATCTTTCAACAGAGTGCTTTACTGGAGGGCATAGTGTAAGCTGAAGGCAATGAGCGGGCAGGAAGGACAATTTTCAGAGGTGACACTCAGGTCTTACAATATTTCTTGGTATCCAGGTCCTTGTACTCCTTGTTGTACGGAGCCTTGGAGAAGCAGATGGCTGCTTCGCGGTCACAGTTGCAGATGAAGGCCTCGCAGGCAGTGTTTTCACCTGGGGAGGGACAGGAGAGGACTGAGCCAAGGAAAACCCTGCCTTATACAACCCAGGGCCAAGAAGAATTAGTTGGAAAAGCTGGTGGCCATTCCATTGATGCAGCTTTAGTGTTGACAGATAAGTAAATGAAAATTTTCTCCAGATGCCCAGTTACATTAAACTTTCCAATAAACAATAAATGTAACCTTTGAGAACTATGCATAGGCCCTGGGTTCGATTTCCCAACATTGCATAAACTGGGAATGGTGGCACATGCCTGTAATCCCAGCACTCAAGAGGCTGAGGCAGGAAGATTGCTCTGAGTTTGAGGCTAGCCTGGGCTACATAGTGAGTTCAGGGCCAGTCTCGACTACAGAGCAAGGCCCTGTCTCCAAAAAAAAGAAAAAAGAAAATTGTTGTTGCTGGGTGTGGTGATGTCCACCTGTCAATCCAGCTACTGTGGAGGTTGTGGCAGGAGAACCGCATGTTGGAGACCAGCCTGTACTATTTATTTATTTGAGATAGTGTCTCACTCTGTAGTTCAGGCTGGTCCTGAACTCACTGGGTAACCCAGGCTGGCCTCAAATATGTGGCAATCCACCTGCCTCAGCCTCCTCAGTGCTGGGACCACCAAAGGTAGATTCTGGGGAATCTAGCTCAGGACCTTGTGCTTGCTAGGCAAGTACTTTAACTGTTGTGCTATTCCTCCAGCCCCAGCATGGGCAATTTAGCAAGATATTGTCTCAAAATTATAAAAGAAAAGAGGGAGATAGGGCTAAGTAACCATACACAAGGCCTTAGATCCAAACCTTAGTATTGCAAAAAAAAAAAAATATTGTTCTGTATCTGAGAGTCAAGTCTGAGCACACTATCTTTTATCTGGAGATTCTAGCTGCCTTTGGAAAGTCCTATTTCACATCTTATGTATATTTTTTCTCTTTGTGGATGTATACTGTGTGTATGGCACTGGAGATTGAGCTTAGGGCATTCGCAATAAGGTGCAATAGCAGTCTATTTTTATTTTTGATTTTGAGACAAAAACCTCACTGAATTACTAAGTTGCCCTGGCTGGGCTTGAACTCTCAGCTTCCCAGAGCACTGAGATCATAGGCTTGTGCCACTGGATCTGATTCACATTTTTCTTTTCTTTCTTTCTTTCTTTCTTTCTTTCTTTCTTTCTTCTGTCTCTGTCTCTGTATGTCTCTCTCTTTTTGCGACACAGTCTTGCTCTGTGGTCCAGACTGGTTTTGAACTCACTATGGAGCCCAGGCTGGCCTTAGACTCATGACAATCTCCCTGCCTCAGCCTCCTGAATGCTGGGATTGCATGGCATAGGCTACGACACCTGGTTTACGTGGTGCTGGGGAACCAAACTCTGGGTCTTATGCTTGCTAGGCAAGTGCTCTAATAGCTGTGTTATTCCTCCAACCCCAAGATATTGTATGTTTCAATTTAGTAAAATTTAATGAGCCTATTTCTGTCTTTTTCTTTTAAATGTTCTTGCTCTGTAGTCCATCCTGGTCTTGAACTCACTATGTAGTCCAAGGTGGCTCCAAACTCACAGGAATTCTCCTGACTCAGCCTCCCAAGTGCTAGAATTACAGGTGTGTACCACCACATAACAAGTAAGTCTCAGTGCAGCTCAGTGGCAGAGCTCTTAGCTAGCAGAGGAAAGTTCCTTGGTTTAATCCCTGGTATCTGGCCCCTCTCTCTCTCTCTCTCTCTCTCTCTCTCTCTCTCTCTCTCTCTCTCTCTCTCTCTTTATGTCTCTCTCTCTCAGCAGAGGCTTTGGAGTCATATAGAGCTGTGTTAAAAAACGAAACAGCATCACTTACAATCTGACCATCTGTATGACCTTGGGTAAATGGCTCAGTCCTCTGAGCCTCAGTTTGCTCATCTGTAAAATGGGGATCCTAGTTCCCATTTCACAGGGTTGTTGTGAGGATGAAATGAGCCCCCACCCCCATCAATGGTGGCTAGCATTACTCAGATCCTTCCTCCACCCCTGGCCTACTGAGAGTGGATCAGAATCCACCGGCAAAGGAGGGGATGAACTTACTGCTGCAGGTGACCTCTGTGCCGGAGCACGAGTATGAGTAGCTCTTGGTGTATGGGTTGTCCAGGAGGAATTTGCAGCTGTCCAGCCTCTTGGCCTGGGTGTAGCAGTGGTCGTGGGTCTGGCAGCATCTGGGTAGAAGAAGGAATGGCAGGAGCATGGGAGGATCAGCCCTTACCTGCTTCCTCCCCAGGAGCAAGTGGTGATGGTTAAGATGCCCCAGAAGAGGACTGGAGGGATAGCTCAGCAGCTAAAGTGCTTGACTAGCAAGCACCAAGTACCTCAGTTCACTTCCCCAGCACCACATGAACCAGGTGTGGCGCACACCTATAATCCCAGCACTGGGAGGCTGAGGCAGGAGGGTTGATGTGAACGCAAGGCCAGCCTGGGCTCCATAGTGAGTTCCGAACCTGGACTAGAGTGAGACCCTGTCTCAAAAAAAAAAAACAAAAAAAAACCGATGCCCCAGAAGAAACGTGTCTATGGCTTGAAAAGCTGCAATTTCTCTTATAACTAGTTATTAAAAGTGATTTTAACATGGTTGCAGGAATATAGTAAAATATATATATTCTGAAGATGCAAGGTCACTCTTTTAAAACTACTTGGTGATTGGATTGCGACGGTTTGTGTTGACATATTTGGCCACTAGATGGCAGCATCGCCTACCCTTTCAGGGGTCCTCAATCTTTTTGACACGGAAGACCGATTGATTGATTGATTGATTGACTGATTTAGAGACAGGGTCTCGCTCTGCAGCCCAGGCTGATCCTGAGCTCACATTGGAGCCCAGGCTGGCCTTGGACTCAGGACAGTCCTCGGCCTCAGGGATGGGGGGAGGGGAGTAGTATGTAGTGGGTTGGTAAAGGACAACTTTGAAATAAGGAGCAGCAGGAGGGGAGCAGGGAGCAAAGCTCCGCCTCCTGTCAATTACTGACGGCATTAGAACCTCAAGGAAGCGAGCTGACCGGAGGCAAAGTCACGCTGGCTGCTCAACTCCCACTCCTAGCTCAGCTGTGCAGGCTGCTGGCTCCCTCCAGGGCCTTGGACTGGTGTTGGGGAATCCGCACTATGTTACATCTCTGACATTCTGATTCCTAATCGAAAGCACTGGATACTAGGTCCTTCATAGGACAAGGTATGTAAGCAGGTCATCCTTAGCAAACGGGCACGTCTCCTTGGGAACGAGGGGATTCCCCCTGGGGGATCTCTGGTTTGTGCACTATGCTACCTGGACATGGGCCGTCCAGAGTGTCTCCGCGTGAATCACTCACCTGTCCAATTCGTCCACCGGGGTGCCGGAGCCCCCCAAGCCACAGAAGCAGCCATAGCCGTTGTAGTCCCTGAAGGGGTCACTTCCGGGGATCGTGCACTTGATCATTTTGCGGAACTGCCACACAGCCCGAGGGCGGATGATGTGCGCAGCGGCGCTCACTGCAAGAAAGAGCCGGGGAGAGTTCACATCCTCAGCCCCATCACAGTGCTCTACCTGCGCTCTGTCGCCTTGACCCCTGCCAGCTGCCTCCTCAGAAAAATTTTGGACCAGGAACCTGATAAAGTGATTACTTTTTTTTTTAATGAAAAGTTAAAAAATAACTCATTCTTTTAGAACAGACATAGTAGAATATGCCTGTAATTCCAGCAATTGGGAGTCGAAGGACAGGAGGATTGCTGGGAGTTTGAGGCCAGCCTGGTCTACACACTGTGTACAAGGCCAGCCCGAACTACATACCAAGATCATGCCTCAAAAAAAAAAATTCTCTCCTCCCCAACCTCCCAAAATTGATTTTTTTTTGTTGAGATGAAGTCCTCATAATTATAAACTGAACATTTTAATAATTTAAAATGTACAATCATAACCAGTCCTATGCAGTCCACGCTCTGAGAGGCTGAAGCAAGTGGATTCCAAGTTTGAGTCCTATTTGGGAAAGTTGAGATTTTACTAAAGACTTGTCTCAAAAAAACAAAAGGGGGGGTCTAGAGATGCAGCACAGTGTGAAGGCCCTGGTTTCAATTCCTCACATTGCAAGTAGATACATAAAATGTATTTTTTTTTTTTTTGAGATAGAGTCTCACTCTGCAGCTCAGTTTGGCCCTAAACTCACTATATTGGGCCAAGCCTGGACTGGCTTTGAGCTCATGGCAATCCTCCTGTCTCAGTCTCTCAAGTATGTGCCATCATTCCTGGCTTTTTGTTTTTTGTTTGTTTTTTGAGACAGGGTCTTGCTCTGTAGCCCAGGCTGTTCCTGAACTCACTATGGAGCCCAGGCTGGCCTTGGATTCATGGATCTTCCCTTCCTTAGTCTCCCAAGTGCTGGGATTACAGGCATGCGCCACCATGCCCACCTTTATGTGGTGCTGGGGAATTGAACTCAGGGACTTGCACTTATAAAGCAAGCACTTTAACCATTGTGCCATTCCTCCAGCCCCTCCATGCTCATCTTGAACTCACTACGGAGCCCAGGCTGGCCTAGAACTCACGGCAATCCTCCCGCTTCAACCTCCTGAGTGCTGGGATTACAGGCATATGCCACCATGCCAAGTTTATGTGGCGCTGGGGAATCGAACCCTTGGGCCCTGCAGTTCCTTGGCAAGTGCACTAATCACTGAGCTGTACTTCAAGACCTTATCTTTTTCTTTTGAGACAAATTTCACTAAGTCTCCAAATTGCCTAGGTTGGGCCTGAACTTGTGATCCTTCTGCCTCAGGCTCTCGACTGCTAGAATAACAGACCTGCACCACTGCCCCTGTCTTCACCCCTCTTGACTTTTTCCTCAGACCCTGGCATTTGGCCCAGTGCATGTTGGGTATTCCATATATTCACATAATGAGTTAAATGAGCAAAATAACCAGTACTTGAATTAAAGAACATGCCCAGCTGACATACTCCATACATTTTTGTTGAATGAGTGAACAAATCCAGCCCCTAGCTGAAAGAATGTTTGCCCAAACCAAGTACACTAACACGCAGGTTCAGGGGAGCAGATCTGTTCACTCCATTTGCACAGAGCCCTACTCTGGGATTTGGTACCCTAAAGAGGAAAGGGCACCAAGTGATTGTTGGGGTCCCGTTTAACCAGATATTAGTGTTAGCTCATTGTCCCATGACTTGTCCACCAGAACCACTTGCTGTGCTTAAACCTCAGAACCCAAGAGGACAGGACAGTCCCTGGCTGCTGTCCCCTGGGAGAAGCCTCCACTGTAGTGGCAGCTGACAGCAGTCGGGCCTAAGAGCAGAGCCAAGAGCCTGTTCAGACAGAGTTGGGCTGCGCTGGCCCGCCTGCTTTCTCTCCTCACTCTCTGAGATTACCAGCTCCAGTCACTGCAGGAGCCAGACCTGCATGAAGCCACCGTGTGTCTGTGTGTATGTGCACACACTTACATGTGTGTGCACACACGTGCTCCTGCCGTGGGAACATGGCCCATTTGTCCGAGTCCAGCTCTGGATGCCCTGACACCCTGGAGATCTCCATCTATGTTGAATGAATGATCATTCATTCTATGGATGAGGCGGGATTCGATTCCGAGGTGTGTGACTCACCGTGCTGACTCAGGACTCGGTGCCGCAGCACTGTCTGTGCTGGGGAGCCCAGGCCATGGTGGGGGTGGGCCAGAAAACGCTGAATGAATCAACGATGAGAAATGCAAACAAAGGCAGACTCTGGGCATCACAGTGCCAATGCATCAGAGAAGAAAGGGGCCTTACCTAGCCTAGCAAGCAGGCAGGGTAACCATTTCTACAAGGGGCCATCAGAATTCAAATTTCGAGTCTGCAACATGCCAGCTGTTGGGGACTCAAGGCACAAGGAGGGGACTACAACCCAGAAGTTCTTAGACCCCACGGGGAGCCCCAAAGAGTGACTTCCGTCTCCAGTCTCCAGAAGCGGCAGCCCAGTCTGCTGTGGCACGAGGTCCCCATTCAAAAGGAAGGATGTTCTAGCGGGTATGAAGGGGAAGGAGGTGCCTACCTGTGAGCAGGGCAGCCAGCACAAGGAGTTTCATCTTGAGCGAAGGACAGAGCTGGAGTGACCAGTGGCCTCCTTTTTAAAGGCAGGAGCCCCACACCTCCAAGATAAGGCTGTTTGCTTTCCTCTTAGCCCACTGTGGCTTGGCCTTGAGTCTGTTGTCTGATGGATTTACCTGCAAGGATCATTGGAAACAATGTCATGGATTTGTGGTCTGCGCCTTTTAACTACAGAGATTATTTCTGGAGTTTACAGTTCTTGGTATCTTAATCCTCCCCCCTACCCATTTGTACTCACCCTAGGCTTATGGGGACAGGGGGGTAGGGAGCCCTCAGTCCTGATAGATATCCGGGAGAAGGGGGACAGGAAGGAAATGATGGCTTCTCCCTAGATGTCAGAGCTGGGCCCAATGGCACACGCCTGGAATCTCAGCACAATGGGTTGCTGAGGCAGGAGGATTATAAATTCAAATTCAGCCTGGGCAATTTTGTGACTTAGCAAGACCCTGTCTCAGAATGAACAAGAAAAAAAGTAGGGATGTAGCTCAGTGGTTAAAGTGCTTACCTAGCAAGTGCAAAGCACTGAGTTCGATTCCTCAGCACTACATAAACTGTGTTTGGTAGCATACACCTATAATCTCAGCACTTGAAAGGCAGAGACAAGGGGATTTTTGTAAGTTTGAAGACACCCTGGGCTACATACTGAGTTTAGAACTGGCCTGGGCTACAGAGTGAGACCCTGTCTCAAAAAAAAAAAAAAAAAAAAAGATAAAAGTTTTGGTCAATCATGGTGGTATACCCCTGTAACCCCAGCACTCAGGAGGGTGAATCAGGATTGCTGTGACTTTGAGTCCAGCCTGGGCTATGCAGTGAATTCAGGACCAGGCTGGCGCATATTGTCTCAAAAACACACAAAACAAAACAAAAAGAAATAGAAAAGTAGCTCAGTGTGAAGACACTGAGTTCAGTGCCCTATACCATAAAAAAATGATTAATATAATACATACACATTTGATATGATAGTTCTAAAGCATTTTTAAAAGTAGCTTTGGGGTTTGAACCCAGGGTCTTCATACTGAGGAACACTTCTAGCCTCAAAAAAAAAAAAAATTTTTAAAATTTGAAACAGTTTTGCTAAATCACTAAGTCACCGAGGATGGACTTGAACTTTAGTGTCCCAGGCTGGGCTTGAACTTGTGGTGTTCTTGCCTCAGCTTCCCAGTGGGCTGGCATTACAGACCAGTGCCACCACACCAGAATAACATTAACCACGTTAAGTGTACGATTCAAAGGTGTTTAGTATATTTTCAGTGTTACGTAATCTTCACCTCCATCTGATTCCAGAACACTGACATCACCCCAACAGGTAACCTTGTGTCCATTAACAGTCACTCTTCCCGAGCCCCTGGCAACCCTGAGCCTTCTGTCTCTTCAGGTTTACCTCTTCTGGATACTTCATATACAAACTGAGCACCCCTAAACTTAAAATTTAAAACCCAAAATGCTAAAATAAAAAAAAAACCCTGAAACTTTTTGAGTGCCAATAAGATGCACCCCAGGTGGAAAATTTTATACCTGACCTCAAGTAACAGTTCCTGTCACAACACAGCACACGGGCTGGAGGAATGGCACAGCCTGCAAGGCCCTAAGTTCGATTCTCCAGCACCACATAAAGCCGGGCATGGTGGTGCATGCGTATAATGCCAGTACACGGGAGGTTGAGGCAGGAAGATTGCTGAGAGTCCAAGGCCAGCCTGGGCTATGAAGTGAGTTCAGGTCCAGCCAGGGCTACAGAATGAGACCCTGTCTCAAAATAAATAAATAAATAAATCCAGCACACTAAAACTACTGTATCAAATTCCCTTTGGGGAGATGGAGAAATAGCAGAGTGGTTAGAGCATTTGCCTAGCGAGCTCAGGACCCTGAGTGCAATTCCCTAGCACCACACAAGCTAGGTGTGGTGGTGCATGTAATTTCAGGATTTGGGAGGCTGAGGTGAGGCAGGAGGGTTGCTGGGAGGCTGAGGTCAGCTTAAGCTACATAGTTCAGTTCAGGTCCAGCCAGGGCTACAGAGTGAGACCCTGTCTCAAAAAAAAAAAAAAAAAAAAAAAAAAAACTAGAGGAATGGCTCAGCAGTTAAAGCGCTTGCCTAAAAAGCGCTAAATCAAGTGTTAAGTACCAGAGTTCGATTCCCCAGCACTACATAAAGCCGGGTGTGGTGGTGCAGGCCTGTAATCCTTAACTACCACTCACTAAGAGCTAATTTGGTACCAGGTTACATGCTTGTTCCTGGAACAAGCTTTGAGGTAGATCCAGTTACAGACAATTTTATTGAGAAAATGATGGAGGCTGAGAGCAGGTAAGTGACTGTCCTAGCGTCCCAGAGCCAGACCAAAGTGTCAGCTGCATCTCAGGCACAGGATAGCACAAGAGCACTTCAGGACAGAGTCTGCTGAAAGTGGGCCCGGAAGCCTTTCGTACGGGTGATCTGGACAAAGTGTCTTCTACTAGGGCGTGGGCAGCACCTGGCGGGGGCTATGGGCTGTGGAGAGCTGCCACTGCAGTGTTCTCCCACCTCCCCCAAAGAGAGGATGAATAGACCCACTAGTCACCAGGTGGCCTTTGTACTTTGACCTCCTGTTCCGGGCCCATGCACAGGTGTGTGAAGCACAGCCTCTCCCAGCCTCAGAAACACACAATCTCTAGTGGAAAGAACAGCTAACAATAATAGCTAACAATAGCGTTGTTAGCGTTAACAATAGCGTTTCAGGCGATGGCATACCATACTCCCGCAAGGCCACGTCCTCTGGACCTCTGAAGGACAAGGCTCCTGCTTCCAGGAAGTGCCTAAAAGCAGCCACTTGTACCATTTTTAATTGAGTATACAGGTTTGGAACTGTGGGCCTGAACTTTAAGCAAATCATTTTTTAGCCTAACACATCTTTTTTTTAAAGACAGGGTCTCACTCTAGGCCAGGCTGGTCCTGAACTCACTATGTAGCCCAGGCTGGCCTTGGACTCAATGGCAATCCTTCTGCCTCAGTCCCGAGTCCTGGGATTACAGGCGTGCGCCACCATGCCCAGTTTGTGTGGTGCTGGGGAATCGAACTTGAACACGGGTACTTAGTGCGTGATGTAGCATTTGCTAGGCAAGCGCTTTAACCGCTGAGCCATTCCTCCAGCCCCTCATATTTCTAATTTCATCTATATCCCCATCTCCATATATTTGTTTTCAAATCCTCTAAAGAAAATGATACCATTTCATCCATTAGCATTTCTAGATGCATTTTTTTTTTCAAGATAGAGTCTCACTCTGTAGTCTGGGCTGGTCCTGAACTCACTGGTATAGTCCAGGCTAGCCACGGATTCAGGACAATCCAGCCTGCCTCAGCCTCTAGAATGCTGGGGTTACATGTGTGTGCCACCACGCCCAGCTTTATGTGGTGCTGAGGAATTGACCTAAAGTCCTTGTGTTTGCAAGGCAAGTGCTTTAACCACTGTGCCATTTCTCTAGTCCTTCTATATGTATTTCTAACAAATAAAGATCATGTTGGGGGTGGGTACTAGGGATTGAATCCATGGCCTTTCGATTAATTCCCAGCCTCCTTCTCCTTTTTTTCCCTCCTTTCTTTTTTCTTTTTTCTTTTTTTTTTTGAGTCTTGCCGCATATTCAAGGCTGGTCCTGAACTCACTATGGAGCCCAGGCTGGACTCAAATTCCTCTTTCTCCTTTTTAAAACAGATTTTTTGAGGGCTGGAGGAACAACACAGTGGTTACAGCATTCACCTAGCAAGCAAAAGTCCCTGGGTTCAATTCCCCAGCACCACATACACTGGGTTTTGTGGCACACACCTGTAATCCCAGCACTCGGGAGACTGAGAGAGGAGGATTGTCCTGAGTCTGAGCCCAACTTGAGCTACATAGTAAGTTCAAGACTAGCCTAGAGTGAGATACTGTCTCAAAAGTTTTTTGTTGTTTTTTGAGACAGTCTTTCTTGTTAAACTGCCCAGGAATTTGTGATTCTGCCTCAGTCTCCCAGAGCGCTGAGATTACAGGAATAGTCCACCACATCAAACATGTTAACTTTTTTTTTTTTTTTTTAATATTGGGGATTGAACTCAGGGCCTTGGCACTGAGCTACATCCCCAGCTCATTTTTTGTCTTGCTAAATTGCTAATTTGCCTAGTAGGACTCAAACTAGTGATCCTCCTGTCTCATTCTCCCATAATACTAGGATTACAGGCCTGCACCAACTGGGCCTCCTTAGCTGATTTCAAATGGACAGTTGAGTAATGTTAAGTATATTCATATTGCTGAACTTTGTGCCCATTAACTCCTTTTTTCTCTCTTCCCAGTTCCTGGTAACTACCATTGTAATTTCCTTCTTTCTTTTTTTTTTTTTTTTTGAGACATGGTCTTACACTGTAGCCCAGACTTGTTCTAAACTTACTGTGTTGCCCAAGCTGGCCTCAGACACACAGCAATCCTCCTGCCACAGCCTCCCAAATTCCCAAGTGCTGGGATTACAGGGGTGTGCCACCATGCCTGGTTTATGTGGTTCTGGGGACTCAAACCCAGGGCCTTGGCCTTGCTAGGCAAGCTTTGACTGCTGTGGTATTCCTCCAGCCCCTATCTTTATCCATTCATCTATTCATCCATTAGTGAGCTCTTGAATTGTTTCTGCCTCTGGCTATTGTAAATAATGCTGGCGTGCATACTAATGTACAAATACCAACTTGAATTCCTGCTTTCAGTTTCTTTGGAATTTCTCTAGGAATGGAATTGCTAAATTAGTCGGTAATTCTATGTTTAGCTTGTGTGTGTGTGTGTGGTGTGTGGTCCTGGGGAATGAATCCAGGGCCTCCCCCTTGAGGCTGGGCCCAAACTTTCAATCTTCTTGCCTCAGCCTCCGTGGTAGCAGAGACGGCAGGTCTATGCCACCACTAGCATTACGCTTAGCTTTTTGAGTAAAAAACCTGTTTTCCATCGTGGCTGCATCACTCTACAGTCCCATGAGCACTGTGACACACAAGTGTTCCAACTCTCTTCTTTCCCTCCTCCTTTCATCACAGTATCAATGTTAAACTCCGAGTCTGCTCCATAAGTTGGTGAGGGAAGCTCAGTCAAGTGGAAAGCAGACTGCTTCTAGAACATAAGCAGGAGTGGCCAAAGGCAGTAAAAGAATTAAAAAAAAAAAATAAGAAAGAAAGAAAATAGCCCATTCTGAGCCTGAGGCAGGAATATCTCAAGTTCAAGCCCAGCCTGGGCAACTTGGCAACTTAGCAAAACCCTGTCTCTAACCCAAAAAACTACAAAAAAAATATATAAATAAATAAATAAGGGCTGGGGCTGTAGTAATTCAGGACTGAAGCGTGAAGACTTTGGGCTCAATCCTCAGGATCACCAAAGAAAGAAAAATAAAAAAAAATGTTTTGACATATTACTTTCTTCTTCTTCTTTTTTTTTTTTTTTTTGAGACAGGTTCTCACTCTGCACTGTGGAGCCCAGGCTGGCCTTGGAATCACCACAATCCTCCTGTCCCAGCCTCCTAAGTGCTGGGATTGCAAGTGTACGCCACCACGCCCAGCTTATGTGGTACTGAGGAATCAAATTTGGGTACTTAGCACTTGACTTAGTGCTTGCTAGGCAAGTACTTGAACTGTTGAGCCATTCCTCCAGCCCCCGTATTGATTCCTTAAAGCCCCTTGCAGATCACTCTCAATTCATGGTACTTCTTAGCAACAGAGAATGAAATATCCCTGTGTGAGACAACTTCTCTACTCTCACAGGAAAAGCAACTCTTTTATGTGATGCTGGAGAATCAGTACTCAGTGCCTTGTGCTTGCTAGGCAAGCGCTCTAACTGCTGGTCTATTCCTTTAGTCCTCATCATCTTCTTCTTCTTCTTCTTTTTTTTTTTTACAAAGACACCAAGCTGGGAATAGTGGCACACACTTGTAACCCCAGCATTCAAGAGGCTGAGGCAGGAGGACTGCTGTGAGTCCAAGAACAGCCTGGGCTCCATAGAGAGTTCAAGACCAGCCTGGAGTACACAGCGTCTCAAAAACAAAGACATCCACATTAGGTAAAATTTGTCCTGTTAATCTATTTGAAGTCAGTTTAATTCAGGACCCAGCGGGACCCGAAGAGGATGAAGGTGGAGTTTTGCTGCCCCTATAGCCAGAAAATGAGGTACTCCCAGAGACACCCCACCCTGACTGCATGCACAGGACTCTCACAAGGACAGCACCGTTTTCAAATAATTTATTAGGAATTTAAAACTGAAAATAAAGCCTGGAAAAAGAAGTTACAGATGTGGAGAAAAGAGACACCGGAGAGTGGTAACTTGCTGGCTTCAAAACACCATGTAACATCTTTAAAAAGAAAAAAAAAATCCCCGAAGCAAATCAGAAAACAGAATTCCAGGGCCCAAAGCTGGGCCCAGTGGGGTAAAAAGATCCAGGAATGGGAGTAAAAGGGAAGCTCAGTCTCTCAGGACCCAGCTCAAATGTGTAGAAAATTAAAAATAAAAACCAATAAAATGCAGCTTCTCTTTTATTAGGAAACATTAAAAAAAAAAACACAAACAGCCGCGCATCTCAGTAACAAAGATTATTGCTTTGTGTTCTCAGGGCTATTAGGTTAAGCACCTCACACAGACAATTAACTCTCCAAAGGGCGATCTGAAGGGGTAGGGAAGTGAGCCTAGGCCCCCAAACTGAGACCTGGGGGAGAGGGACACAGATGGGATGAGGACAGCGGTGGGCCTCGACCCTGCCACACCAGACCGGTCAAGTTTCACGTTCATGCCCTGAGCCTCTCCTTTTCCTTTGAAGGGGACTCTGGAATAAGGGGCTGCCAAGGGGCTCTGGCCATGGGACCATTCTGGTGGGGAACTTCAGTGAGAGAATGTGGGGGTTCCCTGAGAAGCCCTTTGCTTTGCCCCGGCATCTGCTCCTTATCAAAGTGTCCCCCAATGCCCACTCATGAGGGGTGGGGGGCTCAGAGCAGAACCATGGAGGTCCAACCTAGGCAGAGGACAGGGGAGACCTTTGGAGAGCTAATTCCTTTCCAGCAGTGGCTCTGGGCAAGCCCTTCTCTTCCCTTGCTTGACCCCCACACTGGGTTTTGGGGTGCATAGGCCTGAGGCCTTGACCCCCAGGGCCTGAGAAGAGTGGGCCTGCCGTGGCCTTACAGTAACGGTGTCTGAGTAGAGGACAGAGACAGGGATGAGGGAGACCTCTGCCCTGTGGGGCTGAGGCAAAGCCCTCACCCCCAAGGGGTCTCAGAGAGGGGTGGGGGCTTGCCTCACAATATTTACATATGATACAGGACGGGATGGTTCCAGGGGCTTGGCCTGGCCCCCCGCAGCCCTGCCCTCCTCTCCAGGGCTGGAGGGAGGCAGCCAGGGGCCCACACCGGCACAGACACTTTGTTCTCAGCTGGTGGGGGGCACCTGGCCCCTTGCCCCCTGCGGCCTGGGGCTTCACATTCACAAACCTAGAAATAGTTTAAAAACGGTTTCTTAAAAATAAAAAAAAAAAAAAGGAAAGCATCAAGGAGGGAAAATCAGAATAAAAAACAAGGGTTGGGGCTGCGGCCTGTAGCAGGCTCCCTCCGCCCTCACTCTAGCTATGCACAAATACAAAAGCTTTCCGGGGTGGTGGTGGGGTCCTATAGGGTCATGGCGGAGAGGGAGGGGCACAGACCAAGAGGGGACCTTTAGGGAGGGGGTCAACTGGCTAGTCCAAAATAAATAAAAGCGGGCAAGGAGAGGGACATCTGGGGGCACGGGGCAAGGGCAGAAAAAAGGGGTGAGGTTAGTAGGGGAGCCAGACAGTGTGGGGCAGCAGGGCAGAGCTGGGCCAGGGTGGGGGGCAGGCAGTAGCATCCGAGTCGCGGGGGAGGGGGCGGTGGCGGCGGCTGAGGTGTCCCGCCCCCCTTGCTGGCTCACTCGTGGTCCTCAGTCAGCTGCAGGCTGGGGCGCTAGGAAGACACCTGCAGGTTATAGGGGACTCTGACCACACTTGGCTCTCTACTGGCCCCGGCACACACAACCCTCTTCCCCAAGGCCCTCCCAGAAGGGTTCTGTTCAGACTTCACCCATGTTGTTCCATGTGGATGGTGCCTTCCCTAGACTTCCTGCCTGCCTGCCTAACTGACAAAGTTATGCTAAGCTGCCCACACTGGACTCAAGCTTTTGATCCTTCTGCCTCAGCCTCTTGAATAGCCGGATTACAGGTGTGTGCCACGGGAGCCTGCTACATGCCCGATTTTGAATAGTTTGGTGTATTCAAATGTAACCTGCTCAGGGATGCCTTCTCTGAAGCCCTCCTGAAAACAGCCCCGTAGCCAGGTATAGAGACACACATACAGAATCCCTGCACTCAAGGAGGCTGAGGCAGGACTGCAAGTTTGAACGAGCTTGGACAAATTAGCAACTTAAGGAGAACGTGTCTCAGAAAAAAGATGGGGATCTAGTTCAGTGCAAAGGCCATGAGTTTGATCCCAGAAGCACCAAAATAATTAAATAAAATGTGGTTGTGTCGTGGTTTAAAAAAAAAAAAAACTAGGGATGTAGCTCAGTGTGAAGGCCCTAGGCTTGGATTCCCAGTATCACCAAAAAAAGGGGGGTGGGGTGGGGGTGGGAAGGCCTCCTATACATTGGGAATTATTTATTTGCTTCATTTTGTACAGAGAATGAGAAAGGGCCTCGTATCACCTGCTCATGAGTCTCTGTCCCAGAATAAATTTCCATAAATATGTGAATGAATGACAAAATGAATGGAATGTCAGTAGATCACATGGTCCTCATCATCTGCAGAGAGATCTTACATCTGTGTACGAGGCACCATGTGTCAAGAGTGCCTGGTTTTAATAGCTGTGTAATATTCTACAGAGTGCACAACCTCCAATTTACCTAACCACTCTCCTTTTGATGGGAATTTTGCTATTTGCATTTTAAAAGAATAAATGCCTAGAAGAGAAATGATAGTAATACTAATTATTATTTTTGATGTACTAGGGGTTCGACTCAGGGTCTTTGCACTACGTTCCCAGCCCTCCCTTTTTTTTTTTTTTTTGAGGCAGGATCTCAGTATTTTGCTAAGTTGCCCAGACTGACCTCGAATTTATGATCCTCTTGTTTCAGCCTCCCAGAATGCTGGGATTAAGTCTGTGCCACTAGGCTTGGATATAAGTGGAATTACTAAGTCAAAGAGCCTGAATATTTAAAGCTAACTATGAGCCTTTGAGGCTTTCACACCAGCTACTTCTTCTTTCTTGGACCACCCCAGGAGCACTCAGCATCCTCCAGACCCAAATCCGGAGCAGTACTTATTTCTGTTCTGTCCAGTTTCCCCATACCTTCAGCAATGCTGAGTATTATTAAAACATATATATATAATTATACACTATATATATATATATATATATATATATATATATATATATATATAATGTAATACTTATATTGTGAAAAATCATTGCCAGCCCCAGCCCTAGAGGTAGAGTGTGATGCCTACTGTTTTAACTTCTATTTTATTTTGTGTTTTTGAGACAGGATCTTGCTCTGCAGCCCAGGCTGGTCTTAGACTCATGGCAATCTTCCTGCCTTGGCCTTCTGAGTGCTGGGATTACAGGCGTGTGCCACTGTGCCTGGTTTATTAACTTCTATTTTGAAATGTAGCAGGTAAGCTGGCCATGCTGACACCTGTAATCCCAGCACTTGGGATGCTGAGGCAGGTGGATCACGAGTTAAGAGGCCAGCTATGCTATACAGCGAGTTCAAGACTAGCCTGAACTACACAGTGATTCTGTGTCAAAAAACAGAGCAGTTTTATTCATAATTATTGACTACTGCTGATACAAAGAAAGGTCTGCCTCCTCGGTGGGCGATGGGGCCGACAAGGACAGGGACGGCAGAGGGTCAGCTCCTCCACTCGCTCCCACTCCCTCCCAAACCCACCTTCTCACCTCCTGCCACCTGTCCCTTGCTTCAGTGGTACCCATTGGTGAAGGCTGTGGCAATCAAGGGACCCTGAAAAGAAAAGAATTAGATCCCTAGAATCCCAAGGAAAAGTACAGAAAGTCCCAGGGCTGCTGCTCTCTTCCACAGGAAACCCCATGTAAGGCACCTTCCACGGTATCGCTACTGAAGGTGGGTTAGAAGACTCTCCGAGGCAGGGCCTGGGAATCAGCATATAATCAGCACCTTGTGTAGAATAAAATTTGGGCATTCTTGAGCTGGAATGTAACCTCCATGTAGGTGGGGAAAGTATGTGACTCATGTGTGCATGATCCCAGAGCCCAGCTAATGCTGGCATACAGAAGGTGATGATTAAATGCCTAGTACATAAATGCTAATCCCTACTTTTCCCCTTTAGTGACACTTTTTCCCCCATCCATCATCCTTTGCCCTCCACCCTTTTTTTTTTTGAAGACAGGATCTTCTGTCGTTCAGGCTGGTCCTGAACTCACTATGGAGCCCAGGCTGGCCTCGAACACATGGCAATCCTCCTGCTTTAGCCTCCCGAGTGCTGGGGTTACAGTCACGCACCACTACATACAGTTTACTTGATGCTGGGGAATAGAACTCAGGGCGTTGTGCTTATTAGGCAAGCACTTTAGCCACTGAGCTATACCCCTAATCCCTTGCCTTTTTGCCCAAGAAGACAGACAACACTTCTCTCTCCTCCATCTTTGAGGCCCCCCAGGGTGGGGTGTGAAGTGGAGGCCGCCAGGCCTGGCCACTCACCCCAAGACTGTGGCCGAAGCCGGTGCTGGGGGCGGGACTGGCTGCGCTGATGTAACTGCTGACCCCCGAGTCCTGGTTGGCTGCCCCATAGAGCTCAGCCATCGGGCCAGGGCTGGTGGTCCCCAGGAAGCCCCCTGTGCGGCTGGGAGTCGAACCTGGAGGGGGAGCCATCGTCCAGGGGTGAGAGCCTGGCAACCCAGAAAGAAGATGGTGATAGCCCCGGCGCCCATGGCTGCCCCACAGCACCCCCTCAAACTTCTTCCACCCACCCTGACCTTGACCCCACACCCCAGGAAATCCTGTGGGCCACCCTATGGAGATTTTTTTGGAGACAGGATCTTGCTCTGTAGTCCAGGCTGGTCCTGAACTCACTATGGAGTCCAGGCTGGCCTTGCACTCATGTCAATCCTCCAGCCTCAGCCTCCTGAATGTTGGGATTACAGTCTCGGCTAATTTTTCCTATATGGTTCTGGGGAATCAAATATAGAGCCTTGTGCATGCTAGGCAGGCACTCTATACACTGAGCTACGCCCCACGTGCCTTCCCCTAGAGATCTCCAAGTCTCTCTGCCCCAGCTCCTCAGCAGCCCCCGTCTCCACCTTTCCCCACCTTATAGCTCCAGTGCCCTTTCTAAACCCAACCCCGATCCCTCTGGGGCTTGTAATTCCACTAGCCCCAGAACCTACTCCTGCACTCTTGTCACGCTGACTGGCCTGCAGGTCTTCAAGCATGTTGTCTTTCTATGGGAAACACTCCTCTCTCCTCGCCCTTCCTCCAGGGCAGCCTTCCCTGGCCTCGCTGAGCCGGCTAGGGGCTCCTGGGAGCTGCCTCCTCCCAGCACACCTGCAGCATCCTCTGGCATTAGGCCATTAACACTGATGGCTCCACAGCCTGTAGGCTCGGGCCCAGGTCAGCATCACCCCTGGCTGGCTCGCCGGCAGTATCACAATGACCAGCACACAGTAGGTGTTCAGTTAATACTTGAATGAGTGAATAAACGAGTCCCTCTACCAAGGCCACCTCTTCTCCCCTCTGGTCTGCCTTGTCCCCAACAATCCCCTCGCAGAACGCCTCACCTGTCCCTCGGACTACAGCTGCCGCCGCTGCTGCTGCTGCCATTGGTCCGTAAGCAGTGAGAGGAATGGCTGAAAGGGAAGGGTGGGGCATTTCAGCATGGCCAGTGAGAGGGCAGGTGTGGATGAAGGTGGGCCCTGCACCTGAGGACAGCCAAAGGGGTCAGGGCTGCCCCAGGGCCAAGGCGGCAAGCGCTACCTGGGGCCACAGTCCCGTGTGCTGACCTGAAGGGTGGAACAAAAGAGGAGAGGAGGATGGCTTCCCAGTGAGCAGCTCAGCCTCAGTTTCCCCCCAGGTCTCCAAGGGCCAATGCAAATGACCCAGCATGCATTGCCCTGTGCTGTACTGTGGGCGTCACTTGCCACAGCTGCCCTTTATCCACAGCTCCAGGGCAGCAAAGGGCCATGTGGCTTAGAGGTAGCCAGAGGAGATGGCCCTCTTCCCAGTGACTCGGTGGCTCAGGATACCGAATGGCTGGCCTGCTGCCTCAAGCCGGGGCCAGCTCCAGAGCTCCCCGTGGGGTCAGGCTGAGGACACGACTCTAGTGGAGGCCACAGCTCCGCTGTGCTCCTTCCGCTGCATGTCGTGTGTCCCTCACACTTCTCCCAACGGCACGCACAGGGCGCCTCGGCCCCCTCAGCCAGAACTGACCGCTGCCCCCCCTCAGTCCCCTCAGACACAGGGGCCGCACACCTATCTAGCTCCACTTCCCCCTTCACAGGACCTTGCACCCTGCCCTGTACACAGCAAGTGTCTAATAAGTGTCTGCTTGAAGGAGCAGAGGGCTGGGGCGAGTAGCTCTCCTGCTTGACTGCTGCTGCCAAGGGCTCCGACCCCTGTGCACAGCAAAGCCTCCAGGGCATCAGGCTATGTTCCCTGGGGGCGGTCCGGGTGACCCTGGGCCCGAACTGGAACTAGACCTGGGGCTAGGGACTCTAGACAAGATTTCTGAAAATCCTCAGCAAAGACTGGGGACTTCAAATCCAGAACCACGAGGTTCCCACGCCCAGAAGTCTTTCTGGAGGCCTTCGCACAGCTGGTTCCTGCTGGCTCAGTGGTCACCTCCTCCGAGAAGCCTTCCTTGACCACCCACCCTGAGGCTATCCCTCGCCCATAACCCTGACACCTCACACAGCTTTGCGCTTTATCTTCCCTGTGGAAGGTCTCTCTCTGGAGCTATTTCATTTACGCATTTGTCCCTATCTCCCTCATCTAGAATATTAGCTCCTGGAAGGCAGGCGCTTCGAGTACTCGCCATCACGTCCCCAGGGCCTGACCCTGCACTGGCACAATAAATATGTGCTGAAAGCATGAAGGAAACACCCAAGCCTTTGCTCCAAGGCAAGAGAAAATTCGTACCTTAGACTCCCAAGAACTGCTGAGCCCACAGAACTTACTTTCCCCCTGCCAGGATATCTACAGAGAAGAAATCTGTTGGCTCAGGTCTGCGAGGCAGCAGCTGGCTGCCGTGGTCTGGCTTTGGCCAATGTCCACACAGCAAACTCAGAGTAGCCGACCTGAGCGGGTGCTTATCACACGGTGAGGAAAGGCTTCCACGTGTGGTGTTTGCTTCTTCTCTTGCCCACACGTTCCAGGAGAGCAGGGCCTGTACCTGTCTACCCCCAGGGCCTGTAGCCTGAGCCGTGCACAGGAAGTCCTCAACACCCAGTTCTCACATGAGTAGAAGCAGCTGCGCTCTTGGAAGACAGTCTACCACTGGGACTTTCCTGTTCCTCCTGCTTTCACCCGCCTTTCTCCCCTCTCTTCCACTTTGGGGGAACTCTGGGCACCCCTTGGAAGGAAAGTCTCATCTAAAGTAGCATCCATCTCATGTTCTCCACGTGTGGCCAGGTTGGGGGACAGTCTGGGAATGGGTAGGAGAGAAGCAGGTTGGACAGAGAAACCCCTCACAGCCCCTCATGTGCACGCAGGCCCCTGCTCGGCCCCGCCCCAGCTCCGCAGCAGAGTGGGAGAAACAAGGACCTTCGTCTCCCTTTCCCAGAAGTCACGAACAGGCAGCCCTAGGGCCGGATTTGGCCTTCGGATGTGTTTCACTTGGCCTGCAGTGCTCTGATCATTGAGATATTGCTGGCGATAGTTTTAAATGTTGAAAAATTTATGTGAAGAAAAAAAGCAGGCTTCTGTGGAAAAAGGAGATCAGAGAGACCCGGGTCTGCATGCCCGCCTGGCAAGAGCAGGCTGGCACCGAGCTCAGGCATGCCTGCTTGTGTGTGAGAGGTCTCATGCCCCCTCACCCCCCCACTGGCCCACTGTGTGCGGAGTTTGAGGTCCTGGCCTGCTCACCGCAGGATCCCAGAGCCTCTGTGGTGCCTGGCACTTGGGAGGCGCTGGATAAATATTTGCCAAATGGATGAATGAGTGACTTTGCCTCCATCTGTTTGGCTTGGCCCTCTACCCCACGCTCAAGGGCCAATGCCTCAGTACAGTCTGCTGTGCCCACAGTTAGGGGGCTGGTGGGCAGGAGAGAGGGGTCCTGTTAACTTTCCCCAGGAAGGTCGCTGGGCCCTCGTCTTTCTCCCCATGTGGCCTATGAGATGTACGAAATCCGAGCGACTGACCTGTGAGCTCGGGGAGGACTGGGGCGCTCGGGACAGGGGTCCGCTCTACACGGAATTCTAAAATGAAACGTAAAACAGCTTAGGTGGAAGTAGTGGAGGGTCTCGGGCATGGCCCAGGGAGGACAAATGTACCCACAGGGACACTCGGCAAGGGGACAGGCCATGCACAAGATTCAAGAGCTGAGGATGGGGAGAGACAGACCCAGCAGGCAGAGGAAGGGAAGGAGACATGGACAGGAAAGACAGAGACAGAACAGGCAGAGTTGCCACCTGTACCCTGGGCACAGGGCAATGCTGGCACCACAATTGCGGCTGCTTCTTTTTCTATGTGGCAGTACTAGGGATTGAGCCCACAGCCTTCGCACTGGGCTACACCCCAGCCCATTTTCTTTTTTATGTGGAGACAAGTTCTCTCTAAGTTTTTAAGTTGCCCAGGTTGGGATCAAATTTGTGATTCTCCTGCCTTAGCCTCCACAGTGCTAGAATTATAGGCGTGTGCTACCACGCTGTTTCTTAAAAGGTTAAGGAAGGACTAAGCTAGGCATGGTGGTGGGCACTTTGATCCTTGCTCCTCAAGAGACTGAGGCAGGAGCGCTGCAAGTTCAAAGGCAGCTGGGCAATTTAGTGAGACCCTGTTTCAAAAGAAAATTGAACATGGGCTGGGAGTATAGCTCCATGGTGGAATTCTTGCTTGGCATGTGTGAACCACTGGGTTCAATCCTTAGTACCATATGACAAAACAGGGTTAGGATCATGTCTGCGGAATTCTCTTCTCTCCCTCTTTTTTTCTTCAGTCTTGGGAGTCAAACCCAGGGCCCTTAGACAGAGCTACTCTGGCAGCCCATCTTTTACTTTTATTTTGAGAAGGGTCTTGCTACGTTCCTAAATTGCCTAAGCTGGGCTTCAGCCTCTCAGAGTACTGGGATTAGACCTGTATTACCAGGTCTGGCTTTTTCCCTTTTCTTTCTCTCTCTCTTTCTTTCTTTCTTTTATTTTCTTCTCTTCTGGTAAGGGAGAAAAGAGCTGAGGAGGCAGTAAGAAGGCACTGCTTTTGATAAAAAGGTCTAGCCTTAGTCAAGTCCTGTGGCAAAGGCCTGCAATCCCAGCTCTTTGGGAAGCTGAGGCAAGAGGATTGCAAGTTTGAGCCCAGCCTGGACAACTTAGCCAGACCCTGCCTCAAACCATAAAAATGGATGCTGGAGCTGTACCTCAGAACGGAGGTCCTGTGCTCAACCCCCAGCACCAAAAAAAAAAAAAAAAAAAAAAAAAAAAAAAAAAAAAAAAAAAAAAAAAAAAAAAAAAAAAAAAAAGTGATGGCCTTAAAATAGGTCTGAGTTCAGTTCCCAATACCGCCACTTCGGGGCTGGAGGAATGGTTCAGCAGTTAAAGTGCTTGCTTACCTGGCAAGCACTAAGTCAAATACTAAGCACCCGAGTTCGATTTCCCAGTACATAAGCTAGATGTGGTGGCACACACCTGTAATCCCAGCACTCGGGAGGCTGAGGCAGGAGGATTGCCGGGAGTTCAAGGCCAGCCTAGGCTCCATCATGAGTTCAGGATCAGCCTGGCTACAGAGCAAGACCTTGTCTCAAAACAAACAAACAAACAACAAAAAAAAAACTAATACTGCCACTTCCTAGGGTTTTTTTTTTTTCAGGGGGTGGGGGTGAAGACAGAATACTCTTTGCTCTGTAGTCAAGGCTGCTCCTGAACTTACTTTTCAGCCCAGGTTGGCCTTAAACTCACGGCAATTCAGTCTCTCAGGCTCCAGATTGCCTTCAAACTCATGGCAATTCTCTAGCTTCGGCCACCCAAGTGCTGGGATTATAGGTGGGTGGCACCACGCCTGGTGTATGTGGTGCTGGGGAAGAGAACACAGGGCCTTGTGCCTGCTAGGCAGCATTTTTTTTTTTTTTGAGACAGGGTCTCACTCTATAGTCCAGACTGTTTCTGAAGACTCACTATGGAGCCCAGACTGATCTCAAACTCGTGGCAATTCTCCTGTCTTAGCCTCCCGGAGTGCTGGGATTACGGTTTATGTGATGCTGAGATTACAGGATATGTGGTGCTAGGGAATTGAACCCAGGGCCTTGGGCTTGCTAGGCAAGTGTTTTAACCACTGTGCTATATTCCTCTAGCCCTAGACACTTTATTGCTTTAATTGCTGAGCTACCCCAGCCCCTACTTCCTAGTTGAATGACAGTAACAAATCAATTCTCCTCTCTGAGCCTATTTCCTCATCTATAGAAAAAGAGGGGCTGAAGGAATAGCACAGCCATTAGAGCTCTTGCCTACCAAGCATAAGGCCCAGACTCAGTACCCCAGCACCTCATAACAGCTGGGTATGGTGGCACATACCTGTAATCCCAGCACTTGGGAGGCTGAGGCAGGTAGACTGCCATGTGTTAGAAGCCAGCATGGGCTACGTAGTGAGTTCAGGACCAGCGTGGACTACAGAGTGAGATCTTATCTCATAAACAAAAAAATAAATATCAGGATAATTGTCTCTCTCATGAGATTATTGGGAGGATCAGAAAGCAGGCTATATGCAAAGGATCCCAAGTTCAGCAGTCTAGGAGGCAGAGGATGCAAATTTTAGAGACACCTCATGTAGAAACGGGCTGCCAGTGCAGCTCGGAGGCACAGCACCTAGCCAGCATGGATAAGACCCTGGGTTAAATTCCAGCACCACAAAAATAAATATGACATAAGTAAGTAAGTAAATAAACAAAGAAGAGTCTTGCAAGGGTTTGATATTTCAAAGAAAACATCGAAGAGCCATCATGGGACTGTCCAAATTTTTGGGGGCTTTCCTGATATTTAAAATCTAATGTTATTTTTATAGCAAATGATAAAAAGTGGCAATTCAAGTGCACTTAAGTTGTTTTTCAGTATCTAGTATCTCAAAGAGCTTGTGTGGCCTTAAAAACCACAGCACAGCACCTGGTCATTGTCAGTCACAAGACACACCAGCTCTTGCTGCAGCCTGGTGCCAGCTCTGATGAAGGTGGCAACCTGCAGTCAGGTGGAGAGAATGGAGATGCAGGAGGTGGGCAGCGAACGGCCTGGGAGGGTGCCATGCAGGGCCACACCAAGAGCCCCTGTCCCCAGCTTCTGGGACAGGAGTGATGGGAGTCTCTATCCTCAGACATGCCTGTCCTTCCAAGCCTTCAGCAGGCAGACCCCAGCCATGCACCCCCAACACCGCCCTGAGGAGTCAGGCTGCCTGGGACCCGGGGACATGCTGGCAGCTGAGGGGCACCATGCAGGACTCACCGGGGAACTGGTAGGTATAGCCAGGGGCAAGGCCTGTGTAACTCCGACTGGCGTAGGTCGTAGCTTGGAAACCCGGGTAACCTGAAGAGGTAAAGGGGAGGCATCAGACTCAGCCACATGGGGAAGGGTCTAAGCTGCTCACTGCCCCCCACTGGGAATAATTCTATCACGCTTCCCAAATACTTTCTGCAGCCCAAGACCTGCACTGAAGCAATCAATACCTTATTATCTCATTAAACCTCAAAAGCAAATAGTACCTAACCAGTAGTATTATTAGGAGGCTCACTTTACAAAGGAAACTGAGGCTCAGAGAAGCAACACTTACTGGCCAAGAACAAATCAAACCCTAACAAAAGCCTCTTGAGTTCTGATCTCTGTATAACCCCTCCCTCTCCCTCTACTCTAGCTACCCTGGCTCCCTTGCTGTTCCTTGCCAAGCTCATTCCCACCTCAGGGCCCTTGCACATGCTGCTGACTCTGTCCAGAACTCTCTTCCTATACGACTGCATGACCAAGTCCTCAATGGACAGCTCTCAGGTCTCCCTACAGGACTCTTCCTTCTCAGCAGTAACACTCACTACCACGTCACCTGGTTTTTCCCTTTTATTGCACTCATAATCATTGTCTGAACTTACTCATAATTTCTTCAAGTGCTGATGTTCTGTCTCCCTCAAAGAAAAACCACATAGTAATAACAAGATAACTAGGATTCAAATTCAGCTCTGACTGGGCTCCCAGGCTCTTTACTACCAATCTTTCTTTCTTTCTTTCTTTCTTTCTTTCTTTCTTTCTTCCTTTTTCTTTTCTTTTCTTTTCTTTTTTTTTTTTTTGAGACAGGGTCTCACTATGGACCCCAGCTGGCCTTGGACTCAGAGCAATTCTCCTGTCTCAGCCTCCCAAGTGCTGGAATTACAGGTGTGCGCTACCATACCCAGCTTATTATCAATCTTACTAATTTCATTATTTATTACAAATTTTCTTTTATTTTTAAATGAGGGTGAAGCTTAAAGAAAAAAAAAAAAATCTCCACGTGCCAGACTGAAGGAGGCTAAAGAGACATGAAAACTAATTACATGTTTTTCTCTCCTTGTTTTTGTTCTGTGGCCCTGGGGATCGAGCCTGGGGCCTTCATGCTGAGCTACAACCACAGTCTACTTTTATTTTCAATTTTGAAAAGGGTTTCTCTAAGCCACTAAATTGCCCAGGCGGGGTTTGAACTTGCAATCCTCCGGTCTCAGCCTCCCAGAGTGCTGTGTTTGCAGGTCTGAGCCAGGGGCGCCATCTAAACGCGTGCTATGGTTTGGATCTGGAGTGTCCCCAAGAAGCCTCATGTATTTGGAAGGCAAACAGACCACGGAAGGTAATCGGGTCAAGCGGATTAACTCACTGATTTTCTGGCTGTCTGGAGGTGAGGCCTGGTCAGAGCGATGGGCTACTTGGGGTTGACCTGGATGGGTCAACCTACCCGGCTGCCTCCGCCCTCCTCATGCTGCTTCCTGTCCACCTGAGATGAACAGCTCTCCAGTACTTGGGTCCTCCACCAAGACCTTCCCCCACAGCAGGACACCAGGAGCAGGCTCAGACCTCCCAACTGCAGCAAACTTTTCCTCTTTTAAATTACAGGTATTGGGTAACCATATCTCAGTGACAAGAAGGTGACTAAGACGGATATCATACCTGATTCTAGCCCAAATCTTGTGTGTGTGTGTGTGTGGGGGGGGGTGTCAAAAATATGCTATAAAAGGCATTCCTAAAGTCAGGCACAGTAGTGGATGCTTGTAATCCCAGCTACTCCAGAGCCTGAGGTAGGATGATCCCAAGTCAGAGGCCCAGCAAGACCCTGTTTCAAATGGACAGCTCAGTGGTAGCGTGCTTTGCTCAGTATACATGAGTTCCTGGGTTCAATCTCTAGCACCACACAGAAGATCAAAAGAAAAAAAAGAAAAAGAGCATCACTGGGCCAATTGATAAAATTAGAACATACATGATAAACCAAGCCTGGTGGCAACAGTATCCTGGGAGGCTGAGGCAGGAGGGATGCAAGTTCAAGTCTATCCTGGGCAATTAATTTAGTTATTTAGAGAAATCCTGTCTCAAAACAAAACCCAAAAAATGGGTGGGAGATAAAGTACAGAGTGAAGGTCCTGGGCTCCATCCCTAGCACAGAAAAGAAAAAAAGACAGACTGGATGAAAAAAATATATATATATACCAATTTTATCTATCTATCTATCTATCTATCTATCTATCTATCTATCTATCTATATCTATATATATTTTTTTGAGATAGGGTCTTGCTCTGTAAACTAGCTGGGTCCTGAACTCACTGTGGAGTCCAGGCTGGCCTTGGACTCACGGCAATCCTCCTGTCTCAGCCTCCCCAGTCTGGGATTACAGGCATGTGCCACCACGTCTGGCTTATGAGATGCTGGGGAATTGAACTCAGGTACTTAGTGCTTGACGTAGCACTTGTTAGGCAAGCAGCATAAATTTATGTGGTTACACGGAAGAATATCCATAAATTTAGGGACAAAGGTAAAGGGCCATGACGCATGTAATTTGCTTTCAAATGACTCTAGGAAAATCATGTGTGTACATATATGTTCATATATACATGTATACACACACATACACACACACACTCAGCATTCAGGAAGCTGAGGCAGGAGGACAGCTGTGGGCTCAACGACAACCTGGGTTACACAGTGAGTCTGGGACCAGCCTGGACTACAGAATGAGACCCTGTCTCAACAAACAAACAAAACACACACACAGTAAAAATCAAATGGTAACAGGTGATTCTGAGAATACAGAAGTTCTTTTATGCTGTTTTTACATTATTCTAGTCTTGCTATGCTTCTGAGAGTTTTGAATTACTTCTAAGTTACAAATAACAAAATAAACATTCAAGAAGCTACATTCTGTTTAGAGGATGATTTCTTTTTCTTTGAGACAGGGTCTCGCTCTATAGCCCAGGCTGGCCCTGAACTCACTGTGGAGCCCAGTCTGGCCTTGAACTCATGGCAATCCTCCTGCTTCAGCCTCCCTAGTGCTGGCATTACAGGTGTGCTCCACCATGCCCAGATTTATGTGGTGCTGGGGAATTGAACTTGGATATTTAGCACTGAGCCATTCCTCCAGCCTTTCAGGATGATTTCTTCTACCACCACTCCTGTGTTCCCAATTCTGACCCTGTCACCCAGGCATGTCCAACTCATGGCCACAGGCAGCATGTGGCCCTGGACAGCCCCACTTGATTTTAGCTGAAAGGATAAGAAGTGATGGTCCCAGACAGTTAGTACTGTAGACCCACAAGATTATTAGTTTTTAAAACTACTATGTGGAAAAAATAAAATTATTATGTGGGCAAGAGATATAGCTCAGGTATTAAAGTGCTTGCCTAGCATGCACAGAGGCCTGAGTACAAATACTCAGTCCCACATATATATCATCTGGGCTTGGTGTTGAACGGCTGTAATCCCAGCATTGAGGAGGCTGAGGCAGGAGGACTACCTTGATTTCAAGGCCAGGCTGTTCTACATAGTGAGTTCAGGACCAGCCTGAACTGCAGAGCAAGACTCTGCCTCATAAATAAATAAAATATTATGTGATGTATTTTTGAGATGGGATCTTTTTCTGTAGTTCAGGCTGGCCTTGAACTCACAGCAGTCTTTGTGACTCGGCCTAAGTGCTAGAATTAAAGGTCTGTGCCACCACATCCGGTTAATCATTATGTGGTGCTGGGGAATGAAAGCCAAGGCCTTACACGTGCTAGGTAAGCACTTTAACAACAGAGCTATGTCCCTAGCCCCTACTGTGTGATTTTTAACAAGATTTTTTTGTGACTTGACTTTGTGAAGCTTAAGTATAGACTAGGTAGGCAACAAGACACTGCTGTGTACAGGAGGGCCCGGTGCACCCGGCTGCACCCAGCCAGTCCAGCCGAAACCCCGTGTATCAAACACTACATGTGCTGCTGTGACTTACGGGCCAAATGTACTAGCTACTAAAGAGTATTTCAACTAACTACATGTGTATGTATCTGTGAAGGTGTGTATTTATTGTTTATTGTAATAAGCAAATGTGAGTTTACTTATTAAATTATTTATTTAGCCCAGGCTTGGGTTACTTCTGTCTCTCTCTTTTTTTTTTTTTTTGAGATAATCTCCCTCTGTACTCCAGGCTGGTCATGAACTCACTATGTAGCTCAGGCTAGCTTCAAACTCATGACAATTCTCCTGCCTCAGCCTCCTGAATGCTGGGATTACAGGCGTGTACCACTATGCCTGGTTCACGTGGTGCTGGGGAATCAAACCCAC
This sequence comes from Ctenodactylus gundi, assembly GCA_004027205.1. Lineage (NCBI taxonomy): Eukaryota > Metazoa > Chordata > Mammalia > Rodentia > Ctenodactylidae > Ctenodactylus > Ctenodactylus gundi. Next base: position 304,608 of record PVKB01000712.1, read on the forward strand.
GGCCTCGCACTTGCTACAGAAGTGTTCTACTCACTGTGCAATTCCTCCAGCCTATGGGTTATTTCATTTCATTAAGATACATTTTAAAACATAGGAAGTTTTATAATTTTTTAAGGTAGGGTCTCACTCTATAGTTCAGGCTGGTCCTGAATTTACTGTGCAATCCAAGCTGGTTTCAAACTCATGGTAATTCTCCTGCCTCAGCCTCCTGAGTGGTGGGATTACAGGTATATACCACCATTTCTGGCTAACTTTTCTCATGTGGTACTGTAAAATCGAACCCAGTGCCTCGAGCTTGCTAGGCAAGTGTTTTAACTGCTGAGCTACACTCTCAAGTTTTATAACTTGGGAACATGAACTGTATTTTATATTTTATATGTATCCAAGATAATTATTCTTCATTCAGTGTGGCCCAGGCAAGATGGGCTGGACACCTACTCTCTAGCCCACACATATCCCCTCCTCTGAGGTCCCAGAGCACCTCCCTGTGTACCCCACTCCCTAACTGGCATGAAGACCCTCTTGTACTGTTTTCCTGTGTGTACATATCTTTTCTCTACAGGGAGACTGGGAGCTTGCTGGGCACTGAGCTCAAGTTTACCTCCCTCGACCCTGGCACCAAACTGACTGGCTCCCTTTGCAAACGCTGTTCCTTCTGTTCCTTTCTCTGAGCTTCAAGAACTGGGTCCTAAATATTACTTATTCTCTAGCTTTTCCAACCATGTCTCAGTAGTCAAGTTCCCTATAACCACGTTCCTTTGGTATCCTGTACTACATCCTAAATCTACTCTTACTAGTTTGTCTTTCCTGAAAGACTGTATGTCGCAGGAGAGTCACTGTTGGAATTCCTGCCATAGTGCCTGGCACACATAGTCGCTCAATACCTATTTCGTGGTGGATGGACAGATGGATGGATGAAGCGATGACTAATTATCATGCAGCAGCCGGCTACCATTTTTCTAACTGCCACGAGAGGGCAGCACTCCACAACCAAACCAACCCACTGTGGTCAGGACAGTCAGACCTGCCAGATACTCAGATTCCACTCCTGGCCAGTGAGTCAGACAGAAGGGCAGACCACACAGCCTCTGCAGACGCAGGAGCAGTTCCAGGCAGGAAGAAGCCACAGGCACAGGCCTAGCACGTACCCAGCATGCCAATGCCCAGCATGAAGGCGTCCATTCCATAGGGCATGACTCGAGACCTCCCCCGCGCTGAGCCCGGTGGGGACATCACCTCCTTTGGCTGGGCTTTCTTACACTCCACCTGCAACGAGATCTGTTGGTCAGTCGGGTGTACAGCTGGGGTCACAACCCCTCCTATTCCCTGGCAGGACTCATTCATTCCCCTTTTTTCTGAACATTTTAATAATTTGTATTATTACGCAAGGGGATACTTTGAGCTGGCGTTTATGGAGCACTCGCTATGCTTGTGGAATGTTTATATCAAGCCTATGATGGTGATATTACTGGACTCCCATTCTCCAGATGTAGAAACCGAGGCTTGGAGAGGGACCCAATTAACCGCCATGTGACGTTGTCTCTCTGTTTAGATGTTCAGCAGGCAGGAGGATCAGCTCTACCTTTCCACTGTGAGGCCCCCATGCCATGCCTGCCTCTGGAAATCTGGGACTGCCCTGGCAGCCTCAGCCCCTGTGCCACCAGCCAATCCCAGCTCACCATTTTGTTGTTGATTTCATGGAAATGAATTTCACACACTTTCTCCACGATGTCCTCGCTCTCAAACGTAACAAACCCGAACCCTAGACATTGGAAAAGGGACAAGGGTTCACGGTCAACAACCAGTCCCAGACCATGCCAATACCACAGCTCCTCTCTTGTGGGCAAGTGTCTGAGAGTTAATGAAAGGCTCTGCCCACAACCTAGGAGCCTCTCAACTACTGGCTGAGGCAGGGCTTCATGTCCCAAATTACAGAAGCACAAGGCAAAGTTCGGCAAAGTAAAGCAACTTGCCCAAAGTCACACAGTAAGTCAGAAAGAGGCAGACAACCTGGGAACATAGATTCTCAGAATCCCCGTACTCCTCAAAGATACCAAAATCCATGCTGTGCTGAAGTCTCTTACATAAAACGGAACAGAAGAACCTAAATACTTTCTCTCATGTCCTTTAAACCATATCGACATTAATTCTAATACTGGATACAATGTAACTTCTGCATAAATAGTTATCATTTGATACAGTTTAGGGAATAATGACAAGGAAAAGATAGTCTTCTGAGCGCAGTTTGGACAGGACTTATTTCCAAATGTTTTCAAACTGAGGCTGATTGAACTTGAAAACACAGAGACCATGGCTATGGAGGATCAATCAACAAGCTTTTTCTCTCCCTCAGGTGATCTCCCAAGCGGGAAGAAAGAACACTCCTGAATGTTCACTTAAACTCACACAAAGATGGACATGCACACACACACATGCGCGCACACACCCAGGTGCCCCCCCCACAGACACCCACTTCCATGTGCACTTCTACCTCCACCCCACAGCATATATCCCACTCCTGAAAAAGGTTAAAAGACCCAAAGCCCTGAAGTAACTAGAGAAACACCCCCACGTCCTCCTGAGCATGCCCTGGGGCTAGACCAGGATTTCTCAGGAGGCAAGGCCCTTGGGAGAAAACCAAACAGGCAGGCCACACAGTGGGGCCCAGATGTTCACAGGTTTAGGGCCAAAGAAACCGGGAAGTAGGCTCTGCAGGGTGGGGGGCAGCAGCAGGGCAGACTGCCCCAGGGCTGTGGAGTCAGCCTGACCCTGGGGCAGACTGGCTGAAGCTCCAGTTACCAGAGACAAGGTAAGCCTGGGCCGAGGGGGCTGATGGTGGAGAGGCTGTCCTTTGCTCCTCTCGGGTGTCTGCAATTCGGCAAGTTTCTAGCACAGGAAACAGCGGGACAAAAGCCTTCTGTAAGGCCAGGCCAGGGAGAGGATGCAGATCCTCAGGGATAGGATGTCAGGAGGTAAGATGAAAGGGCAGCTGTGACCTGGAGCCCCCTGGCTGACCACCGGCCCCCAGCCCAGCCTGGGGAGGGGGAGGGGCACACTCACCTCGGTGCCGATTGGTGGTCTTGTCAAACATCAGCATGGCATCATCCACCTGAAACACAGACTGCCATAGAAGACCCAGCGGGCACCAGCGGCTCCCATGACCCCCTCCCCTGCTGCCTACTCCAGGCTTCATCTCAAACCTGCTCCCCTCTGAGAGGTCAACTTTCCATGTGCAACCCCGCCAGGCAACACAGCTCCACCTCTAGTCTACCACCAGCTTCTGAAAGGATTACCCTGCATTTATTAAACTCCCAATGCAGCCTGATACTTGAGGCCCAGCATCCCGGCCTTCCTTGCAGGGGAAGGCCCCCGTTGCACAGATGGACGAGATGAGGCCGCCTGCTCAAGGTCACACAGCAAGTCCTGGACCAAGTCAGGGAGGAGGAAGAGGCACAGAGTGGGTGCTACAGAAGGAAATACGGGAGCAAGATTATGAGGTGGGGATGCACAAGTCTCTTCCCTTTTTGCAAAAGGCCAGGCGGACAGGACAGCAGCCAGACTCTCCTGGTACACATCTTTTCTCTAATTGAGGTTTCCTTTAGCTAGAGGCTGTAATTAAAGCAAGTAGAGTTCAGTGCCTGGGCTGCTGGCCTCCCACTGATGGGGGGAGGGGAAGGGGCTACGAAGGGGGGAGGGTCTACATCAGCTATGTTCTCTTGAACCCCAGTCATCTCTCTACTACTCCCTCCAGCCATCCTCTTAGGCACATGAACAGCCAGAGGCCTTTGCCTACATTTGGTCCTCTGCCCTCTTAGCCAGCTAGGTCTGATTTACCCTGGGAACTAAGGGGCTACCTTGATTCTCTTCTCTCGTATCCCACCCAGGCTCTGATCCTCCCCCAAATGGTCAGCAAGCCAAAGGGGAAGAGAGAAACCTTTCCTCAGGCCATGGGTCATAGCCTCTAGCCAATTCTACTTCCCTGCCCTTCATATGCCTAATAAACAACCTCTCCTACTTCATTAAAGTAGAAAGTGCAGGCACAGAATTAGAGCGATCCTCCAGCTCTCCTTTGCCACCAAGCTAGACCAGGCCTCCAGCCTCCCCTGGGGGAACCAAGACCCCACTAAACCAGGAGGTGTTGGGATTCCTGGAGAGTATCTGAGAATTCCTTTCACAACTGGCATATCCTCAGGCCTTGCAGCAGGGTACCAGTCACTACCAACCCTACAGACTGACAGATAATTCTTCCCTCACCCTTACTTAAACAATGGGAAGCAAAAATCCACACACACAAAAAAAAAGAATTTTGTTGAGAGTAGTCTCACTACATAGTACAGGCTGGTCCTGAACTGGCAGTCCTTCCTCAGCTCCCCAAGTGCTGGGATTACAGGTGTTTGACACCATGCCAAGTTTATGTGGTACTGGGGAATCGAACTCAGGTCCTTGTGCTTGCTAGCAAGCACTCTAATAACCCTTACAAAAGGGTTTTGGTCAAAGCACAGGCGTTGAGTAGGACAAGCCTGAGCTGGAATCCAACTTGATGGTTGAACAACCTTGGGTGAGTGGCTCTAGTTCTTGGAGACTTTAATTCCTCATCCAAGAAATGGATCTAAAAGTGACCCTCACAAGAGAGGAGTTAATGACAGAGTACCTGTAACATTCTTAACCTCGCTGGTATTCAGTAAGAGCTTAATAAATGCCAGCTATTATTTTATTTATTGTGGAGCGGCTTGCTGACAGTCCAATGGAGGAGGGAGGCCAAGCTAGAGAGCAGCCCAGCACCACTGCCTTGCAGTTCCACCCACCAGGACAGCGGCTGTGCTCACTGGCATCACGATCGCCACACTCTTAAGCATCTTGACTTACGCTTATTAATTATTTTTTGGGTGGGTAAGTGAATGAGCCTTCCTCCTTAATCCTACAGCTTTGAGTTCTTGCCTGACCCACAAATAAATGTGGGCCAAACCCAGTCCTTCCCACCTCCTTCCACCCAACCTTCCGGACCCAACATCCCTGGTCTGGTCACCCATACTCCTCAACCGATGCCTTGACTGGACAGACCCTCGGTGAGGCCACGAGGTAGAGGCAAGGCCAGGGGCGAGGAAAGTAGCTGAGGGTCCAGAGCACCCCCACTGATGTCCCCTCCTGGGGCCAGCTGAGGGGAGAGAGGCTCTCGGCCCAGTGTCCTTAATAGGCTTTGGTCTCCATGGGAACCTAGGGGCAGGGGGACTTGGACTGGGGGAGGGGAGGCGACCGGGGCCTGCTGACCAGTGGGAGCCGCCAAGTTCGGCGGCCGCTAAGCCTGAGTGGCAGCCATGGCGGCTGACCATTGTTCCCCCCACGGTGGCGGCCCCTCGATCCGGGCGGGGGGCTCCCCACCGCGGGGCCCTTGGCATTCCCGGCTGTCCCCCTCGCTCCCTGGCAGCCTATTCTCCGGCTCCCCCTGGCCTCCCCGGGCCGGTTTCACATGCCAACGCCGATTTAGGCCTGAACAAAAGACGCGGCCGCTGACGGCTTCTCCTGGGGCCCGGTTGCCATGGCAACGCCGGCCCCGGGGGCAGGCGGCCTCCAATCACAGCTGCTGGATCAGATTAGTGCGAGCTCTAATGCTCGGCGCTCAGACACAAAGACACCCTGCCGGAGCCGAGCCGGGCCTGCTGCTTCCCGGGAGCGCCCTTCCCTCTGGGGCCTAGGCCTGGCCTGGCCTGCCCTGCGTCCTGGACCCAGGTCCCTACGGAGGCGCCTAAGCCAAGGCCTCTGGACCCCACACATCAGCATCTGTGGCCAGGGGATACCCCCCGCCAACCAACCACAGTGACCAGCCCATCTCCCGAGCCACTTTCTGGGTGACCTGCTGGGGAGCTGGAAATGCCTCCCTGGAACCACCGACACCAACTCCTGGCCTTTCTCACCTGAAATATATACCCCGGCCCAGGCGCCAAGCAACGCCGCCCTCCTTCACCTGGCGCTTCTCACCTGGACCCCACCTTGCCATCTCCCCAAGGGACCTTGAAGTTCATCCTTGGGCACTCTCTTGTGTGACACCCTATTTTGTGACACTACCACACCTTTCATACCTTTTCAAAGCCTACCTCTTCCTGGGCCTAGAAATTAAAGCTGGATGCACCTCAGAAATGACAGCCAATCCTCTGGGCCAGAGCAGAATTTGGGGCACAGTCTCAGATCCCCCAATACCTAGGGGAATCAGCAGCTTGCCCGGCTCCTGCCCTAATCACCCCACCTTTTTGCAAGCAGGGTACTGAGTGCAATGGAGTCGTTTATTGCCTCCTTATCATCCTCATAGGGAGGGGCGGGGGCACCTGTCCCCACAGCCTGGACAGGTGCAAACTCCCAGGAGGCCAAGGGGTGACTGGATTGAACTGGCTGAGAGAGCACCACCTCCCCTGGGAGAATGAAGATAAGCAGGAGAAAAATACAGGGGAAGGGCAGCAACAGGGATGCTACTGTGTGTCTTCCTCTCCCTGGGGAGGTCCAGAGTTGCAGGCCCATCGATGGGCCAGGAGCTTGAACCGTGGGTTGGCCTGGCCTCACCTGTGGGAGGCCTCATCCCCTCTTACCCTTTTGCAGGAAGTGGGGTAACCTGGCTAGTCCCCCATTTCTGCTGACCCACCCTACAGCTCTTTTCATGGCCCCCAGCCAGCACCCTCAATTAAGACCCACCTTCCCGAACTGCTCAAAATATTGCTTCACATCCTCCACCGTGGTGTTCACTGACAGTCCCCCCACAAAGATCTTCTTCGTTCGAGTCACCATCTGTTAGGGGAGGAATGAGAAAGTGGGCATCTGAGTCCTGTGGCCTCTAGCCACCAGCAGGGGCTCAAGCCCCCTGCCAGGATGCCAGCTGACAAGCTCTCTGTGGCCCCAGCCTCTCAGAAGGGCCCCATGCTCATCCCTAGACCCCCGCCTCTAGGCCTGTCACAGGCAGCTGTGCACCCCACACCCTGGCTGGCTTGAGCGCACCTCCCTCTTGCCTCCCTCCCTGGGGATCTGTGTTAGGAAAATGCCTTTCCTAAGGACTCACAGAGGGAAGGGGGCGGGTCCATGACCTAGACCCCCAGATTAGTTCAAAGATCCCATCAGCCCTCCTGGGAGACACCAAGGCCATCCCAGGTTCTCCCTGAACTTAATGCCAACATTTTCCTCATCAACCTCTTCCCAACTCAACCTCTGGCAGCCCTGTGGCCCCAGCCCTGTTTTAGGAGGAACACATGGTCCTAATTACCCCAGGAGCGCATGGCTAATCCACGGCAATTCCCAGCCCCATCCTAACACTAAAGCACCTTCTGTCACCAAACTGCTTAATGGAATTAACCCAATTCCGACCATGTGCTCCCTGGTGCGGCTTCCTTCGAATACCTGCTCCATAATTGCTTTCAGGCCCTCTGCTGGACCCCTTCCAGAGATGCCCCTTTCCTGTCTCCCAAAACTGTTCCTCTCCTTTTCCCTGGCAGGAGCTGGGGACCTTCATAGAATTCACTGGCTCAGAATGCTGAAGCACTCTAATTTCCAGCAAACCCCTTAGAAAGAGAAAGGAAAGAGATCCCTAAAAAGGAACAGGACCCAGTCATAGTCCTAAATTAGCAAATTCAGTGGTCCTGACTCCCTGTACTATAATTAGCCTTTCCTTTTGTCCTCTATGGTCAATGCCTTTAAAATTAATATCTGATTAGTTACTATGAGGTCTGTGGCTCGCACCACAAGTTTTGTTGTTGTTTTGTTTTGCTTTGAGACAGGGTCTTACTGCGTAGCCCAGGCTGGCCTCAAACTGGAGATCCTCCTGCCTCAGCCTCCTGACTGCTGTGATTACAGGTGTATACAACCACACCCAGCAATGAGTTTTGAGTATTATATGGTTCAACAGCTCATAAGCCCATTTTTTTCACATACTGCTCCTCTTCTCGGAATACCAGAGGAAGAGAGTCCTTGAAAGAGTAGCCACAGATAGCTGAAAGACAACAGGTGACACTCTGTGTTCCCTGCCCCATGGCAAGCCCAACACACTGCACCTCAGAGATAGCAGGGAGAGTCTGAGGGGGTCAGAGGTAAGCTCCCTGGTCCAACTCTAGCTCAGTTGCAGGGGACACACCTGTGCTATGTCTGACCCCCTAGATCTCCATGCACAGAGCCTGTGACCTATGAGGTCAGAATTAGGCTGCACTGGCTTCAAATACAGGACAGTGAATCCCCCTGAGCAGTTCCCTTTTCTCCCCACAAGGCAGCTCCCTCTCCAGTCCACACCAGGGCACAGACAGAAAGACACTTAATATCTTCATCCCATAGAGCAAGGACACCCACACCTCCCATCTAGCCCATTCCAGAACAACTCCAAATAGAAGTTCCAGATGTATCTGCCACAGAAGGGAATGCTGGGAAAATCACAGGCAGTTGCCCAGAGGAAAACAGCTCCTCCTAGCCACAGACACACCCACCTTAGGCTGTGCTCTCCGAGGAAAGGCCACCTTGGGGTCAATCTGAAAGAGAAGAAAGAGATAAAAGGAATTTTTTTTTCCCTTGAGACAGGGTCTCACTCTGTAGCCCAGGCCGGTCCTGAACCCACTTTGGAGCCCAGGCTGGCCTTGGACTCACAGCAATCCTCCAGCCTCCGCCTCCCAAGTGCTGGGATTATAGACAGGTGTGCACCACCGAATCCAGTTTATGTGGTGCTGGGGAATCAAACTCGGGGCCTTGAGCTTGACAAGCAAGCACTTTAATCATGGTGTTATTCCTCCAGCCCCAGAAGGGGTCTTGGTTATCACACTTCAGACTGTGACATGACAATCTTCACCTTGAGGATCCCTCATCCCAGGAAAGAAGTATGACAAAAACCGGTAACAGTTCGAGGTGGTTATGATAGCTACTGGACCCAAAACCCACTTACACTGCCTCCCAGCTGTGAGACCTTGGACAAGTTATTTAATCTCTCTGAGCTTCAGGGTTAAATTCACCTGCAAAATGGATATAATATACTATAATACAATACCCACCTCATAGGGTCAACTGCAGATTATTTGAGATAATGCATAAGAACCACTTCGCATGGTATCTGCCTCACAGCAAGAACCAAAAATAATGTAAGCCAAGTCTTATTTCTTCAAGTCTTAGGGATGCTGAGGGCCATCCTCGCTTAAATGACTTCACCCAGATGCCTGTCTAGGGGAAGGCAAGCAACTCTAACTTGTGAAGCCTTGCTAGGGGAAATACTTTTTGCCTGAAAAAGCTACATGATGAGAGTCCTGAGCATCAGGCTCAGTCCTGTGACCTGATACCTTAGCCAGGAAGGGCCTTCCCAAGGCTGCAGGCAAACAGCTCCTAATATTGCAGCGAGGCTCTGGATGAGGCAGGGTAAAGAATCTAGTCATGCGAAGGGCAAGGGACTTGGACTTAAAACTTTGGGCTGCTTGCCAAGCCTGTGATCTTGGTACCTTGCTGCCCCTCTGAACCTCAGTTCTCTCATCCACAAAGTGGGGACAATCACACCCACCCTCCACCAGGCAGCTGTGGGGAAGCAAGGAGATAACACGGGTGAAAGCAGTCCTTTGTGAGCTGCCCTTCACTGCACAAACAAAGGTGCTATTACGGGGAGGCCACCTTTGCCCTCGGCTGTGAATAACCAGAGGAAAAAGTCAAGATGCACCTGAGTGCTGCAGCAGAGCTGACAAACAGCAAGAGACAGCGTGAGACACTGTGATCAACACAGGACCCATGAGGCTGGGTCATGCCGGAGTTTCTTCTGCCCACATGGATGGACATCATCATTCACAAGTTCACCAGCCAATCACAGAGAGGATCTGTCTTCAGAACTCAGCCTTGTTCTAGGCAAGTGGCTCTGGCTTCCCTCTGCCTACATGGCATGGGCCAGGAAGCAGCCTCCTGCAGGCTCCCTTACTGGGATCTGCCCACAGAGCAAGACCTCCCAAATGCACTCTGGGGCAACGGCCCATTTCTTGCAAAGGCCTACTAGGCTCCAAGGAAAGTTAAAGCTGCCCAATGTCCCCGCCTGAACTTTTGATTTCACACAGCTACGAGCATTTTTATTCTACTTTTCCCAGAAGCAGCCACCAGCATACAGCTCAAACAGTCTCTCAGCACAGATCCTAATGGGAAACAGTAATACTCAGGTCACATGCCCCCAGACTTACATGCAACCAGTCCCTGACATACCCCACCTCCGGTCCAATTCACAACTGGCAACACAAGTAAAACTCAACAAGTAAATAAAAGGTGAATGTCAGAACCCAAAATAGACTCCCCACAGACATCTCTCCCAGCCCTTTCCCCAGCCCAGAGAAGCCAGACACAGACAAAGTTCCTGCCTCTGCTGGCTCCCATCTCCTGAGGATACCCATCTCACCATTTTTCTCCCTCTCCTCTCCACCTTTCTCCGTCCTCCACCCCTCTAGCCCCAGCCCCTAACTCTCAGCTTCATGTGTACAGCAGAGTCCATCCATGCATTTTGAGGACAGGGGATGATGGTAGGAGAACAAGCAGCTTGATGGCAGATAATCACCAAAAAAAAAAAAAAACAAAAAAAAAAAAACAATAGGCCACTGTCTCTCTTTCCCCAGCCTGGGTCACTCAGGCTGCGCCAAGAAGATCCTTTCAGACCCAGCAAAGTTGAGGCCTGGCCCCATTTGCTCATTACTGCTAGAGCAGGAGTGGGAGCCACTGAGCAGAGATAACAGGAGCTGGGGACGGGGCGGTAATTTAACAAATTCTTGGGCACAACCAGCCATTGTTGCAGGTAAACAGGAGCCAGGGACTGACCCAGGCAGGGAGGCCCAGGGCTGGGGGAGAATTGGGGAGTGTGAAGAGAGATCACACTGTCCCCAGCCGGCCCCCTGGCAGACAGACACCCCCATGACCCAGCAAGCCCTCCGCTGATTTTTGCCTTTTCCTTCGCCCCTTGAGCTGTCCTCCGCCAGCGCCCCCTGCAGGGTCCAAGACACTGGGGAGCAGTGGGACAGCAGCAAAATGTTCTCAGAGTTTGAATGCCAAACCAGCAGCCTCTCCTAACATCTACTCTTCAGAAGCGTTTTTTTTTTCCCCAAGCAAGCTACTAGCTCCCCTCTCATAAATCTCCAGCATGAGCAAAGCAGGTCCGTGTCTTCTACACAAAGCAAGGAACTCAATGACCGAAGTCGGGGGAGGAGGGAGGAGGCGGGAGGAAGACTCGGTGATGCTTTTCCATTGGTCTGGAATAGGAGGGGTGCCGCGGAGCCAAAGACTCGCTAGAGTTCAGAGAAGCCACCGAGTGGGTCACTGGAGCCTGATTCACCCAGTTTGGGCTAAGGGAGGGACCCAGACCCATCCCAAACTGTAGAGCACCCAGATTAGCACTTAGAAGGAGGGGGTGGTAGGTGCCTCTTCCCTCACCAATATAGGGAGGAAGCGGGTGTAGCATCTCATCGTAGGCCTGGGATCTTTCTCCTCCCTCTGCCCCCAACTCTAGTGATAAAGTTTCAGAGCATGGCAGCCCTCTTACTCAGGAAACTCCTCTCTTTCCTCCAAGGACCCCGGCCAACCGTCCCCTGGGGAGAGTCTGACTCTCTCCTCCGGCAGCCTCCCTCTCCCAAAGGACCCCCGACACCCCGAGGGCCACTCACTGTTTTGGAGTCGAGCTCGTGCCGCGATTGCGCCAGCACTTTATCCACCCCCGCCTGGTCCATGAAAGTGACGAAGCCGAAACCCCTGCGCGGCGTAGTGAGGGAGAGGCAGATGGTTACAAGGCAGTGCGAGTGGCAGTGGCGGAGGGGGCGAGCCGGGCGCTGGAGGAGGGGTGAGGGGCTCACCTGGATCTCTTGGTCAGGGGGTCCCGCATCACCAGACACTCCTTCACCTCCCCGAACTGGCCGAAGTACTCGCGCAGCCCTTCTGTAACCACACACCCGCCTTCGGACCAGCCCGGCCCCGGGCCCTTCCCCCTCCCTGGTCCTTTGCCCCCAGTGACCCCGGCGCAGCCCGGCCGCCCCCGCGCCGAGCCGGCTAGCGCGCTCTCCGCCGGCGGCCCACCCCACCCCCCGCGCGCTCGCCCGGCACCCGTGGAGCCTCCAGGCGCCCACCCGGGCCCCGGGAAGCCCAGGGCCGAGCTGGGCTGGAGCAGGGACGGCTCCGGCCGGGTTCCCGCCGCTCCGAGAGCCGCCTCACAAAAGTTTGAGCCGCAGGTGCGAGCGGAGTTGGCGCTGCCGCCGGCGGGTCCCGGGGGCCCGGCCCACCCCCCGGTGCCCTCTGAACCCCTCCGCCGCTCCCCTTCACCCGCCGGGCCGTGCGCTCTCTCACATCGCCCTGCGCTGTCGGGGTCCCCGGGCGGGGCGCGGAAGAGGGCACGAGGGCGCCCGGGGTCAGCAGGGCGCAGGGCCGGGCTGGGCGCGCGGCTCGGGGGGACCGGGGACGGGGTCCGGGGCGCTGTGCGCGGCCGGCGGGCGCTCCCGGGCTGGCTCACCCTGCGTCGTCTGCCAACTGAGCCCCCCGATGAACATCTTGCTGCGGGCGGAGGAGAGACACAAAGGGCCCGCGTGAGCGCCGGGCGCCGGGGCGCAGGGGGCGCGGGCCCGGGCTCCGGGGAGGCCCGGCCCGACCCGGATCGGCCATGTTGGCGGGGCCGGGGCGGGCGCGGGCCGGGCAGGCCGGGCCGGGCCGGGCCGGGTCGTACCAGGGGTCGTGCGGCGAGTCCGGGGAGGCGAGGCCGGGCTGGGGCGCGTCAGTCTCCATCGGGAGCCGCGGGCGGCGCGGGCAGCGGAGTGGCGGCGGCGGCGGCGGCGGCGGCGCTCGGCGCGGGGCAGATGAGGAGCGCGGCGAAGGGGGCCGGACGGACAGGCCATGCTGCCCCCTCCCCCGACCCCGCTCGGGCGGGCGGGCGGGCGGGGACGGCCGAGGGGAGGGCCCGCCGGGGGCCGACCTGCCGGCTCCTCCCCCCGCCGCCCTGCGCGCATAAAGCCCCGCGCTCACCCGCGCGCCCGCGGTGGCGGCGGCGGCGCCGGGACCCCCCTTCCGCCGGGGCTCCGGGGTCCCGAGGGGCGCGGGGCCGAGACCCCCGATCCCTGGCGCGGGCTGGGACCAGGGCGCGGCCGCACCCCCCACCCACCCACGGCAGCGCAGGGGCCGGGCCGCGGGAACGCCCTCCCGGAATGAAGCGCTTCCCGGTGCCTCCAAGGTAGCTCGGTTCCGGATCGGGAGCCCCCCAGTCCTCCCTCTCAGGTCCTCGCTGTGCAGAATTCAGGAGAGACCCCGATCCCCCCTGGGTCGGGAGGAGCCACCCTAGTGCGCCCACGGCCCCTTCCCTCCCAACCGATGAGGAGCCCTTGTTCCCCGGCTGGAGCTGAAGCCGCCCTTGCTTGGAAGCCCTCAGTTTCCTCTGAGCCTGATTTAGAGTCGCCGCTCGGCGGCCCTCGGTCAGCTCTCGGCATCCCGCTGCCAATTCGGGGAGCCCTCTCAGCGCGTCCCGAGTGGGGAGCCCCCACCGTGCCCCCAGCCTAAGCTGTATCAGTGCCCCCATCCCTCCCCGATCCTCGTTGTCCGCGGGGAGAATCTCTCCGCTCTCTCCACACTTTGGGCCCCTACGGTCTGTGAGGACACCCCACCCCCACCGCCCCACGCCCGGGTTCTCGCTTAGCTGCCACCCCACCCCCGGCCCCGGTGTGAGGAGCTTCCTGCTTCACTCCGGGGCTCACTCTTGTCAGTCCCATTCAGACTCCTGCCTGGAATCGCGAAACCGGGTTCGTGACGCCCACTCCCCCCCACACCCGCCCGCTCCCCGCCAGGCTGGGGGACAAGTCAGTGCCTCTTGGAGCCAGCCTCCCGGTCCCAGTTTAGGAGCCCAATGGCGCAGTAGTGCCCCGTTTCCTCCACATGACCCCCTCTTTTCCAGAGTTCTAGCTCCACCCAATCCGATCGGAAGAACCTGGGCTACCTATACCCACTGCGTTTGGAGTGACTTCCCTCCGTCCGTCTCCTTTTGAGACTACTTCCCACGAAGGCGAACTGCGCCCTCCCCCAAGCCCATCTTCTGGGTCCCCGGGATCGGATCCCAATACTTTCACCAAAGCCTGCTCACCCACCTCCGGAAAAAAAAAAGACTTTCTCCCCCCCAGCCTGGGAACAACTCTGAGAAAGTCCTTTCGGATCGCTGGTGGAGGGGGAGGCCACCCTCCTTGGCCAATCCCGAGGATCCCTCGCTTTCCACGCCGAAATCAGCCACAAAGGTCAAAACAGGAGGTTAAAGCAGCTAGCATCCACCTCCCTCTCCATCCCTGCTGGGGGTTCTGGTTGCTAAAGTAGCCCCTTCCTTCCGTCCCACCTCCTTCACTTCTCCCTTCCTTCAATTCTATTTTTTCCTTTTGGAGACAGGGTGTCGCTCTGTACTCCAGGCTGGTCCTGAATTCACTGTGTAGCCCAGGATGGCCTTGGACTCCTGAGTGCAGGGAATACAGGCGTGCACCATCATGCCTGTGGTGCTGAGGGATCTAACTCAGGGCCTTGGGCTTGCTAGGCAAGTGCTCTAACCGCTGTGCTATTCCTTCTGTAAATGCACCCAGTGCAACCCAATGGCAAGCCTTGGTAACAAACTCTGCAGCTCACCTTTCTATCCATCCTGTATCCAATCAAGGCACCTTTTATTAACGTGCTCCCCTGTTCTGGGCATGGCAACTGGTGCCCTCAGGAGGGTGGCCATCACCCTCCTCTTAAGCCACTTTTCCTCCTCCCACCCCAACCACCACACCTTTAAGAAAGTGAGAAACTCACTTTAATGGTTTCCTTGGGGACCTTCTGGGGACGCTCAGCAGGGATATCCTGCCACCCTGTATGTGATGCACTACAATCAAACTTGCTTTTTCCTGTTTGTAACTTTCTACTCCACCCTGTTTCTCAGCATCTGCTAGACTGGGGAAGGGGAGGGAGGGACATCCCACAGGACATTCTTTACCATGTCTGCACAAGCTAGAACATCAGGTGTGTCGTGGGAAAGACACAGATGGGGGTCCACAAGGAGGACCTCCAGGGTTAGGAACTGCCTTCTCTGAGGTCTGAAGGTCAGGTTGACTGTGTAAGCAGTGGGGAGGTGCCAGGAGGGCAGAGATCCAAGTGTCCCTAGCTCTGATTTGTGTGCCGGTGGCAGATGACTAGGAGAGTAGGAAATGGGTGCGGGTCGTTGGTTCAGAGCCAGCCAAGCCTGTCTAAGAAATTGCTTGAGACAGAATCCACCTATCTGCATCCTGCTCAGGACCTGGAGGAGGAAACATCTACTTCCTTTGTCACAGTCACTGGCCAGAGTGGACAGATGTCCCCGCCCCCTGCCCACTGCAGGGTGGACTCCTCCACCTGGCGGCTCCAGTCGCCATCCACAGGAGGGAACACAAGTTGTTCTGGGGTGGCCCCCGCAGAACAAGGCAGCTGGAAATACAGCATCCTCATAGCAACAGTGGTATTAAGGAAAAAATGGGGGCTGGAGGAATGGCTCAGAGGCTAAAGCGCTTGCCTTGCAAGCACAAGGCCCTGGGTTTGATTTCCCACACCACGTAAGCTGGATGTGGTGTCACACACCTGCAATCCCAGCAATCAGGAGGCTGAGGCACGAGGATTGCCATGAGTTCCAGGCTAGCCTGGGCTATGTAATGAATTCTCTGAATTACAGAGTGAGACCCTGCCTCAAAATATACAGAAAGAAAGAAAGAAAGAAAGAAAGAAAGAAAGAAAGAAAGAAGAAAAATGATCCTCAGAGCAACTGGCCCAGACTCCAAAATTAGAAGACTAGAGGACGTAGTTCCAATTCTTTCCCTCTAACACCTAAAGAACATCACTTAGAGAATAAAGAATAGTTTGCTTTGCCATTTAAAAGAATCCTCTTGAGGAATCTACTTGTTCTCCTTGGAAAAAAAATGATAATTATGCCCAAGCCCTAAGATGATGCAATTTGACACAAATTTTTACTGAATACCTATATCCCAATCGTTGTTGAAAGTGTATCTCCTCAGCATTACGAAGCTTAATCTCCAAAGGTGTAAGCCAGATAAATAAACAAACAGTTTGGTTAGCACTATGGAGAAGGAAGAGAACCAGGGATAGTGGGAGAAACAGAGGAGAGGGTGATACACAATTTTAAATCAGAGCTGGGCATACTGGTGCCGATCTGTAATCCTAGCATTCTGGGAGGCTGAGACAGAAGGATCCCAAGGTGTAGATAGCCAAGCCTGTGCTGTTTCACTGAGACCCTGTCTTAAAATAAAGAAGAAGAAAAAGCCTGGGATATAGTTCAGTATCGTGCAAAGGCCATGGGTTTTATCCTACGTACTTCCAAAAAGAAATTGTACTTTAAATCAGGAAAATGTTCATAGGGTGTTCCTGCATCTTTAGAATGCAATGACTACTGATGTTTATTTAATTTGACTTTCATTACTTTATTTATTTATTGAACAGGGTTTCACTCTGTAGTCAGGCTGGCTCAGAGTTCACTATGTAGCCTAGACGGCCCTTGAACACACAGCAATCCTCCTGGATTGGATGGTAGGATGACAGGCATGTTACACCACGCCCAGGTTATGTGGTGCCGGGGAATCGAATTCTGCTACTTAGCTCTCGCTAGGCAAGCACTTGAACTGCTGAGCCATTCCTCTGACCTTATTTATTTATTTTTGGGAGGGTGTCTTGCTCTGCAGTCCAGCTTTCTCCTGAACTCACTATGGAGCCCAGGCTGGCCTCTGGGATTACCAGCAATGTACCACCATGCCCAGTTTATGTGGTGCTGGGGAATCGAACCCAGAGCCTTGAGCTTGCTAGGCAAGTGCTTTAATCACTGAGCTATTCCTCCAGCCCTGTTGACTCTCATTACTCTAAAACTGGTTCTAAAACCTTGATGTGTCTACATAGTCATCTAGTGATGTCCCATAGATTTAGGGTGGTAGATGGGGGATCCAAAAAGTACACTTTCTTTAAACAAACCCCCCCCCCCCCATCAGCTAGCTGATGCTGGTAATTGAGGTTTTCCTTAAGCTACTCTAGGAGAAGAAGCACTTTAGAAGACTGCAGAATCTTTGAGACCGCCACCTCACGTTTAAATTATAGTAGGTTTGGTTTCCAAGTTCAGTGTGTATCCCTATTCCCGCTCTTCAGAAACACAGCACCCAGGCCAAGCCCCAGATTATCTGACCAGAATATCAACCCAGAATAGCCAGTTCTGGTTTGTACAGGAGAAGGGACAATTTATTTTAAGCTGATTAGGAACCATTCGTTTATAATCAGTCTATATTACATCCTTCCTCCACTTAAAAAAAAAAGATTTTTAGAGCAGTTTTAAACTCACCGCACACAATCAATGAGGAGGTGCAGAGATTTCCCGTATGTCGCCTGCCCCTGTGCATGTGCAGCTTCCCTTCTCATCCGAGCGGTACCTGGCTTAGAACTGGTAAACCTAGTACTTGGGAGGCTGAGGCAGGAGGATTACTGTGAGTTTGTGAGTTCAAGGCCAACCTGGGCTACATGGCAAGTTCAGGATCAGCCTGGGCTACCAAGTGAGATCCTGTCTCAAAAAAGAAAGAAAGAAAGAAAGAAAGAAAGAAAGAAAGAAAGAAAGAAAAGAAAAGAAAAAAGAAAAAGAAAACTGGGGGCTGGAAGAATGGCTCAGGCATTAAAGTGCTTGCCTAGTAAGTACTGAGTACTCAAGTTCAATTCCCCAGCACCATATACACCAGGTGTGGTGGCGCACACCTGTAATCCCAGCACTCAGGAGGCTGAGGCAGGAGGATTGCTGTGAGTTTGAGACCAGTCTGGGCTCCATAGTGAGCTCAGAACCAGCCCGGACTACAAAGAGAGACCCTGTCTCAGAAAAAAAATGATAAATCTACTTTTTCACATTATCATCAAAGTCTAAAGTCTAAAATTTAGATAAATGTGGAAAGACAAGATCCCCATCCATAGGGGTGGGCAGAATATTTTTTTTACTGCCCTAATAACCCCTACACTGTGCCTATCTGTCCTTCCTTTTCCCCTAGTCTTGAGCAACCACTAATTTTCCTTCTTTCCTTTTACTGTTTTCATGGTTTTGCACTGTCTAGAATTTCACACAGTTGGGAACCTGTAGTGTGAAGCCTTCTTCCAACTGGCTTCCTTCACTTGGTAATAGGTACTTAAGCTTTCTCTTCATCTTTCATGGCCTGGTAGCTTACTTTTCAGTGCTGAATAATATTCCATCGTCTGGACTTACCCATTTACTTACTGAAGGATATCTAGGTGGAAATTATGAATAGAGCTGCTAAAACAACCATGTGCAGGTTTTTGTGTGGATGCTAACTTTTGAGCGCTTCATTTCTCCATCTCCCCCTTGCCTCTTTTTCTCTTTCCTTTTTCCTTCTCTTAAATTTCTGTACACAACCAGGAATTAATCAGCCAAGATAATAAAAGCTCTTGACTGATACAAGACTCTCCCCCTCCAGGTTAGCCCTGGAACTCCTTTCTGGTTGGGGGCATTGAGAGACACACTATAGAACTTTCATTTCAGAACTATCAGAGTTGCTGCGAGAAATGAGGGAGAAGTCAGAACTGTCTTAAGCCAAAATAAAAAAAGGAAGCCAGGCGTGGTGGCACACACCTGTAATCCCAGCACTTGGGAGGCTGAGGCAGGAGGACTGACATGAGTCCCAGGCTCCATAGTGAGTTCAGGACCAGCCTGGGCTATAGAGCAAGACCCTGTCTCAAAAATAAAATAAAACAAAACAAAATAAGCCAAAGCAATCTTGAGCCACAAGACTAACGCAGGAGGTGTTACAATACCAGACAGCAAGCTATACCATAAAGCAACAGTTGTAAAAACAATTTGGTACTGGCACAAAAACAGACAGACCAGTGGAACAGAATTGAGAATACAGAGACAAACTCAAATACCCTCAACTACCTAATCTTCAATAAGGGAGCAAAAAGCACACACTGGGAAAAGGACAGCCTCTTCAACAAATGGTGCTGGGAAAACTGGATATCCACATGCAGAAGAATGAATCTAGACACACACCTGTCACCATGCACCAAAATCAAATCAAAGTGGATCAAAGACCTACATATCAAAACTGAAACACTGAACCTGCTAGAAGACAAATTAGGCAAATATCTAAAAGACATAAGTGTAGGCAAGGACTTTCTTAATAAGACACCAAAAGCAAAAGACATTGTCCCCATTATTAACAAATACGATTATGTCAAATTAAAAAGTTTTTGCACAGCAAAGGAAATTATCAACGATGTAAAAAGAGAACTGACAGGCTGGTAAAAAAAATATTTACCACCAATACCTCGGATAGGAGGCTCATAACGAGAATATACAGGGAACTGAAGAAAAGCCCCTCAAAATCAAGGACCCTATTAAAAATGGGCCAAAGAAATGAATAGGCAGTTCACAGATGAAGAAGTCCAAGTGGCCAATAAAGACATGAAAAGATGTTCAACATCCTTAGCCTTAAGAGAAATGCAAATCAAAACATCGCTAAGATACCATCTGACTCCAGAGAGATTGTCATATATCAAGGACACAAGCAGCAATCAGTGCTGGCAAGGCTGTAAGGAAAAAGGAACCCTCCTGCACTGCTGGTGGGATTGGAAACTGGTACAACCACTATGGAAAGCAGTATGGAAGTCTCTCATAAGATTGGAAATAAACATCCCCTTTGATCCAGCAGTACCTCTCTGGGAATATGCCCCAAAGAGTTAAAAACAACATATAACAGAGATACATGTACACCCATGTTCATAGCAGCACAACTAACAATAGCTAAAATGTGGCAGACACCAAAGTACCCATCAACAGACCAATGGATACACATACTGTGGTATTTATACACAATGGAATACTACGCATCTATACAGACAGACAGGTTGGAGGCTTTTGCAGGTAAATGGAGGCAACTTGAGACCATCATGTTTAGTGAGGTGAGTCAAAAGCAGAAGGTGAAATATCAAATGGTTTCTCTGTTATGAGAAACCCAGATCACAACTATCTCATGGAATTTAATGTGGGAAATAATGGGAACTTGGGAGGGAGGGTAGGGGACAGGTTGAAAGGAAAGTGGGGAAGGATCTGTAACTTTGCCATGATATGTAAGTGCACAAAATGCTCAAGATCAATGTAAACTTCACATTTTGCACTTATACGTATCAGCAAAATGGGAAATAAAATAAAATAGGGCAGGAACAGGGTGACACAGGCCTGTAATTCCAGCCCTTTTTTTGGAGGCTGAGGCAGAAGGACTGCAAGTTTAAGCTTTGCCTGGGCAATTTAGTGACTTAGTGAGACTCGACCTCAAAAGAAAAAGGGATGCGAGTTAGTGACGAAGCGTGAAGCCCTGGGTTCAACCCCAGTCACACACACACACACACACACACATACACCGGGGAGGAGCTGCCCCAACACGTCAACCCCTGTGCCTGCCCTTGCCACACCCAGACGTGGCTGGTAAACACGCACAGACTAAGTGATGAGTGAGACCTGAGGGATGGGATGAGTTGGAAGGCCACAATACCATCCTTAAGT
Organism: Ctenodactylus gundi; assembly: GCA_004027205.1. NCBI lineage: Eukaryota > Metazoa > Chordata > Mammalia > Rodentia > Ctenodactylidae > Ctenodactylus > Ctenodactylus gundi. The sequence continues at coordinate 325,135 of PVKB01000712.1, forward strand.
GGCTTCATTCCCAAGTCATCAGTAGGGCTTTTGCTTTCATGACTGGTGGAGAACTTGGACCCTCAGCCCCAGTGATTTCATGTATATAAAGTCCACGTCTCCCTGAGCTCCCATGGGGGTTCAGGCATTTCAAAACAGAACATAAACTTGACCAGGTTATTTATCAAGTAGCAGAGTCCCTGGCCGAGACCCTGCCTTGCTTTGAATTCTCAGGGAGGAAGGAGTAGCTCAACTGGGAGTCCAGGGTATGAACTCAGGATCTTTTGACCCCAACATATCTGCTGCAGTCAAAATTTCCCTAGCCAGGCCTGGAGGTGCAGACTTGTAATCTGAGTACTCTGGGAGGCTGAGGCAGGAAGATCACAAGTTCAAGACTGGTCAAGTGACTTAAAGAGGCCCTCTCTCAGAATCAAAAATCACAAAGTGGGCTGAGGATGTAGTACAGTGTGAAGGTCCTGGGTTCTATCTCCAGCACGGAAAAGAAAAAATCGTCCCATTTGGGGATCGAAATGTCAGGGCTTTGTGGTAAGGCATATGCTTCACACTGGCAAAGTCTTAGGTTCAATCTCCAGTACTGGGGCTGGAGGAATGACACAGCAGTTAAGGCACATGCCTAGCAAGCGCAAGGCCGTGAGTTTGATTTCGCAGAACTATGTCAAGCTGGGCATGGTGACACACATCTGCAATCCTGGCACTCAGGAGGCTGAGGCAGGCAGACAGTCCTGAGTCCAAGGATAGCCTGGGCTACACTGTGAGTTCAGGACCAGCCTGAGCTATAGAGCGAGACCCTGTCACAAAACAAAACAAAACAAAACAAAACAAAACAAATTTTATCCTGGTGCAAGCCTATAATCCCAGCACTCTGGGAGGCAGAGGCAGGAGGATTGAAAGCTTGAGTCCAGCTGGGCAACTTATCAAGTTGGCAAGACCCTGTTTTGAACTTAAAAACAAATGAAGAGCTAGGAATGTAGCTCGGTATGAAGACCCTGTTGCTTGTTTTTCTTTTTCTTTCTGTTTTTGACACAGGGTCTTGCTCTGAAGCCTAGGCTGGTCCTGAACTCAATGGTGTAGCCCAGGCTGGCCTTGGACTCAGGACAGTTTGCCTGCCTCAGGCTCCTAAGTGCTGGGATTATAGACGTGTGCCACCATGACCAGTTTATGTGGTGCTGGGGAATTAAACTCAGGGCCTTGCACAGGCTAGGCAAGCATTCTAACCACTGACCCACACTCCTACCCTATGATCCTGGCTTGATCTCCAGTACCACACAGTAAGTCTTGTCTCCTAACCCTAACCCTAATGTAAACCCCACCCCAAGTAACAGAAACCCTTGTGTGCTTATGTCTCTAATAAAACCATTGTATCCTTAGGAAAAATAAAACTAAAAGCGGACAAAGGATCCGAGTGGAACTTTCTTCAAAAGTGATATGTGAACGGCCGGCGAGCACATGAAAAGATGCCAGCATCATTAGCCGGGAAGGAAATGCAAATCAAAACCACAATGAGATACCCCTCGCACCCACTAGAATGGCTATAATCAAAAAGATAGATAATTACAGGTGTTGGCCAGGATGTGGGGCAATTAGGACCTTCGCGCATTGCTGGTGGGAATGGAAAACAGTGTGAAACTGTGGAAAACAATCTGGCCTCTCCTCCAAAGTTTATAAGCATAGAGCTACTGTATGACCCAGCAGTTTTATTCCCAGGTATAACCACAGAGAAATGGAAGAAAAAAATATGTATGTCCACACAAAAATTTGCCCGGACAGAACGAGACCCTGTCTCAAAAAACAAACAAACAAACAAAAAAACAAAAACAAAAAAAAACTTGTCTGGGGACCATGTGTGGCATCATTTATCATGGCCAGGAATTGGAAACAACATAACTGTCCATTAGCTCCACCCAACAGAATATTATTTGGCCCCAAAAGAGAACGCAGGATTGATGTATAAACCTAGAAAATACTGTGCTCAGTGAAAATGCCTGAGACAAAAAAGGTCACGCATTTTTTGATTCTGTTTATATGAACTATCCACAACAGACAAATCCGTGGAAAGTGGAGGTGAACTGATATTGGACTGAAGAGGGGAAGGGAGAGGCAGACTCCTTTTCAGAAGAATGAAAACGTTCTAAAATTGTTTATGGTGGTGTTGGACAGTTCTGTCAATCTACTGGAAAAAACTGAAGTAGGTAAGGTAAATGGTGTGGGAATTATCAATATATCCCAATAGAGCTATCACCAGAAAAAGGGAAGTAATTTTCACTTCTATGAACTTTTCCCTAATGCCAGTGCCCGTCTGACCAAATGAACTTACTCCGTGTTCCAAGCAGCTTCCTTTCATGTTTATTACTAATATCCAAAATTATTAAGCACTGTCCAGTTGTCAACACAATCCTAAACCCTTTTTGAGAGATTTTTCTTAACTCCCAGCAATTCTATTTTTTTGTTTGTTTGTTTGTTTGTTTTTTGTTTTTTGAGACAGGTTCTCATTCTGTGGCCCAGGCTGGTTCTGAACTCATTACGGAGCCCAGGCTGGCCTTGGACTCATGGCAAGCTGCCTGCCTCAGCCTCTCCAGTGCTGGGATTACAGGTGTGTGCCACCATGCCCAGCTTTATGTGATGCTGGGGAATTGAACTGAGGGCCTTGTGCTTGCAAGGGAAGTGGTTTCATCACTGTGCCATTTCCTCCAGCCCTCTATGTAATTGTTATATTTTCTTTTACTAAGGAGAAAAATAAGTACTAGAAAAGTCAAGTAATTTGTCTAAAATAGTATAGAAAATGATTTGATAACAGCTGAGATACATTGAGCAATTGCTGTGTGCCAGGCATGGTACTAAGCAATTTGCATCACGACATTCCCTCAAGGCCTATTACTTCCTAAGATAGGACACTGTTTTACAGACCAGGAAGTATATTATCTATTTTTTTTGTCCATTTTTTTTTTAACAGGGTCTCACTCTATAGCTCAGGCTGACCTTGGGCTCAAGGCAATCCTCCTGTCTCAGCCTTTCGAGTGTTGTGACTGCAGGTGTGTGCCACCATGCCCAGTTTATGTGGTGCTGGGAAATCGAACTCGGGTACCTTGCGCTTGCTAGGCAAGCACTTTAACCACTTAGATATTCCTCCAGCACCCCCTTTTTGTTTTGTTGAGACAGGGTCTCACTCTGTAGCACAGGCTGATTCTGAACTCACTATGTAGCCCAGACTGGTCTTGGTTCATGGCAATCCTCCTGCCTCAGCCTTCCAAGTGGTATAGGGCTGTAATCCTAGCACTCTGGGAGGCTGAGGCAGGAGGATAGTAATTTCAAACTCAACCTAGGCAACTGAGTAATTTAGTGAGACCTTGTCTCAAAACCAAAAAAAAAAAAAAAAAAAAAGGCTGGAGGAATGGCACAGTAGCAGTTAGAGCACCTGCCCAGCAAACGCAAGGCCTTGTGTTTGACTCCCTCGCTCCACATAAAGCAGGCATGCTGGTGCATGTCTGTAATCCCAGCACTCAGGAAGCTGAGGCAGGAGGATTTCCATGAGGCCAAGGCTAGCCTGAGCTACACAGTGAGTTCAGGAAGGAGCTGGCTAGGCTACAGAGTAAGACCTTGTCTCAAAATAAATCAATAAATTAATAAATTAATAAATAAAAAGTAACAGTAAGGTTCTGGGAATAGTTTGGTGGAAAACCACATGCTTGGCATGGGTGAAGCCTTGAGCTCAAACCCTGACATAAAAGAAAAAGAGAGACAGAGAAGAGGAAATAAAAAATAGAAAGTATAGTAAAGAATTGTAAAACGTATGGTAAATAATATACACCAGCCAGCAATCTAATCATTTATTATCATTATTAGGGATAATATGCCACACATAATTGTATATAGTCTATTTTTATACAAGTCGCAGCACAGTGGGGTTACTCACAGCAGCGACCACAAACATGAGTCACGTGTTGTGCCACGTCTTGTGAGGGTTATGACGTCACGAGGCAATGGGAAATTTTCAGCTCCATCATTCTCTTAGGGAACCATTGCTGTATATGTGGTCAGTGGTTGACTAAAATGTTATTACACAGTGCATGACTGCACCTACTTCCTTTGAACTAGGTCATTTTCTTCACTGCAATGTAATAGGGACTGAAATTTTAAATCTATATTTTCTTTTTTTTTTTTGAGATGAGGTCTTGCTCTATAGTCCAGGCTGGTCCTGAACTCACTATGGAGCAGCCCAGGTTGGCCTTAAACACACGGCTATCATTCTGCCTCAGCCTCATGATTGCTGGTATTACAGGCATGTGCCACCATGCCCAGTTTCTGTTTGGCTGGGGAATCAAACACGGGTAGTTAGCACTTGACTTAGCAGTTGCTAGGCAAGTGCTTAAATCACTGAGCCATTTCTCCAGCCCCCCCTATTTATTGATTTTTAGACAGAGTCTCATTCTGTAGTCCAAACTGCTCCTGAATTTACTATGTAGCCCAGGCTGGCCTCCAACTCACAGCAATCCTCCTGCCTCAGCCACCTCCATTCTGGGATTAAAGGTATGAGCCACCACATCCAGTTTATATGGTTCTGGGGAATAAAACTCAGGGCCTTGCACTAGCTAGGCAAGTGGTGTAACCACTGTGGTATTTCTCCAGTCCCCTATATTTTTATTGTTCATGGACACAAGGGAACTGTACATACCTATGAGGTGCAATGTGACCGTTCACACATGTAGTAGGTTCTAGTAATATGTCTGTTTTCCTGATAAGGAAATGGAGACAACAGGGCATGCCGGTGCATGCCTGTAATCCCAGCTAGTTGGGAGACAGAGGCAGGAGAGTGGCAAGTTCGAGGCTAGATACATCAAGACTTTATCTCAAAAATTCAACAAAAGGGAAGGGGCTGGGAGTATAGCTCCTTGGCAGAACCCAGCCTAGCATGCATGAGGCCCCAAGCATTCCGGTCACTACAGAGGCGGCAGGTACTGAAATGACACACCCAAGGTCACGCGGCCAGCCCCTCCAAGAGCCGTTCCCCTCTGTTTCCTTGTCCCCTCCTCTGTCCCCGACTCTCCCCCTGGCCAGCACGTTGGGGATTAAGTAGACGATTGTGCTTGCCCAGCGGAGAACACCCACAGTCCGTCCAGACCTGCTGACTCTCCCACTTTGCCACTGCCTCACTGTCGCTTCCAATGACAGCCAGGGCCAGTCTGATGTGTTGGCGAAAGGGGGGTGCTTTCAGACTTTCACGGTTTCAGCAGCCAAAATCACCTCTCTCTGTAATTAACTATTTGATTTACTCTGGTCAATTAATAATCGCACAAGTCAGGGGCCAAAGACAGAGATGCTAAAAGCGTGCCTCTTTTTTTTTTTTTAAGTGTTTATTTTGGGAAACGGAAACTGCAGACCTGGAGAACTGAAACCACAGGTCTGCCTGTGGTGACTGTGGGGGAGGGGACACCAGGTTGTTGGCAAGGGCTTTGGTTACACTCCGAAGGGCCGGCGAGAGGGCAGGGTCCCCTCACTGAACCCTTCCCCTAGAGGCCAGGTTTGCAGCCATCCCAGACAAACGGCTTTTGGAGCCAGCAAATATTGTGTAAAAAGCATTAGACAGGGAGTCAGGAGCCTGGGGCTCTGTCTCTGACCTTGAAGCAGACTCTTCTCTTCTCTGAGCCCTAGTTTATTCGTGTGCAAAATGGAAAGTGGCCAGATGATTCCAGAGATGGGAAATTGCCCTCCACTTTTCTACTGATTGATTGTGGCTGGGGCTGGGCAAGGATAGAAAACTGTGGTTGATTAGCGATGTCTGTCATGGACGCAGGTACTCAAGGAATAATGGAAGGTGGCTGGGAGATACCGCTGGTTCCAAATCTGTGAATTTAACCAGCCATGGGCTGACTTTTTTTTTTTTTTTTTTTTTTTTTTTTGCTTTTTTCAGTACTGGGAGTTGAACCCAGGGACTCAGGCTAAGCTACATCCCAGCCCATCCTTCTCTTTTTCCACTCTTAGTCCTATGTATTGAACCCAAGGTCTTCACACTTAACTGTACACAACTTTTTTTTTGAGACAGGGTCTCTCTCTACAGCCCAGGCTAGTCCTGAACTCATAATGCAGCCCAGGCTGGTCTTGGACTCAGCAATCCTCCTGCCTCAGCCTCCCAAATGCTGGGATTACAAGCATGCGCCACCATGCCCAGTTTATGTGGTATTGGGGAATCAAACTTGGGTACTTAGCTCTTGACAGAGTGCTTGCTAGGCAAGTGCTTTAACCACTGAGCCATTCCTCCAGCTCCTACACATATTTTATTTATTTTTGAGACAGAATCAGCCTCTGTAGTACAGGCTGGTCTTGAACTCCCTATGTAGCCTACAATGGCCTGGAACTCACAGCAGTCCTCCTGTCTCAGCCTCTTCACTGCTGGTATGACAGGTGTGTGCCACCACATCCAGCTAATTTTTATGTGGTACTGGGGAATTGAACGAAGGGTCTTGCACAAGCTAGGCAAATGTTCTAACCACTGCACTATGCCCCCAGCTCCTAGTTTTTTTTTATAGGCGTTAAACAAGAAAGACAAGAATTGAGTCGTACAGCGTCCCCAGGGATCAGGCAGCCAGGGAAGGAATCAGCAAAGTAGTAATTCTGCTAATAATGATAATACAACGGTTCTACATGTGGAAGACAAGGCTGGAAGGATTTACATTAAACCATGAACCATTTATATCAGACCATTAATGTGGATTGGAGAAGTATGGGGGCACATATCTTGTTACTATGAATTTGAATTTTTTTATAATCATGAATTCATCTGAACAACCAAAAACATTATAAAAATACTTTGAGTAAAACTATTTAAAGGGGCGGGGGTATGGCTCAGGGGTTAAAGTACTTGTCTAGCAAGTGCAAGACTCTGGGTTTGATTTTCCAGCACCATGTAAAATGGGCTTGGAGGTGCATGCCTGAAATCCCAACACATTCAGGATGCTAAGGCAGGAGGACTGCCATGAGTTCGACTCCAGTTTGACTTTTGAAGTAAGTTCAGACCCAGCCTGGACTACAGAGTGAGGCTCTGCCTCAATGAAGAAATAAATAAACAAACAAATAAATAAAAGGTTGGGAATGTAGCTCAGTGTCAACACCCAGGCTTAATACCCCATACCACAAAATACAAAAAAAGTTAAAGTCTATTCAAATACATTGACATAATAGCATTATTCATAGTTGCCAGAAATAGGAAACAGTCCAATTATCCATCAACAGGTAAATTATGGTATATTCATACAATGGAATATTAAAAATAATCAAATGATTCATGCAATACAGATGAATTTCCAAAATAGTATGTTGAACAAAAAAATCACATACACACACAAATCCTGCAAAAATTCCATTATCCAGGTATGATATTATTTGCCTGAAATTCTAGGACTCCAGGAAGCTGAGGCAGAAGGATTACAAGATCAAGCCTAGTCTTAGACCCAAAGAAAGAAATAATGTTGGGGGCTGGAGGGATGGCTCAGTGGTTAAAGTGCTTGCCTAGCAAGCACTCAAGCTCTCAGTACTGGAGTTCAATTTCTCAGCACCACATAAACTTTGCATGGTGGCGCACACCTGTAATCCTAGCACTTGGGAGACTGAGGCAGGCAGACTGCCAAGAGTACAAGGCCAGGCTGGGCTATGTAGTGAGTTCAGGACCAACCTGGGCAAGACCCTGTCTCAAAAAAAAAAAAAAGTTTCTTATGGTTTGGATCTGGAACGCTTCTCTAAAGTCTCATGTATTTAGATATTATGGATTATCTATATGACCAGGAGCTGTTAGGAGGTGGGTCCTGGTCTGGAGGGGTAGATTGCAGGGGTGTGGACTGTATTGCAGGGATGTGGTGGGAGCTTAAATCTGGAAGGGATGGAACACTGAGGCTGGACCCAGAAGAAGCGGGTCACTGGGACCGGACCTGGCAGGATACATACTGATTCTTGACTTCCTTCTGAGACTTGATTGGACTTGGCTTCCTGCTTGCAGTGCCCGGAGGAGCTGCCCCTACCTCTGCCTCTGCCGTGGACTTCCACTGTTGCTGGCGGCCCATGAATGGACTATGATCTTCTGAATTCATAAGCTAAAATAAACTTTTCCTCCCCTAATTTGTGTATGTCGGGTATGTAGTCACAGCAACCAAAAAAAGTAACTAAGATGATGTTTCAAAAAAAGAAAAAAAAAATAGGCTAGAAATGTAGCTCAGTGTATAATCACCACGCATGGGTTCAAGCACCAGCCCTCCCCCCAAAAAAATCAATTATATGATCTGTGGGAAATGAGTTATGATAGTGTTTATGTTTAAAGGAAGGAAACAGTCTTTTTTTTGAGATAGTCTTGCTCTGTTGTCCAGGCTGGTTCTGAATTCATCATGTAGCCCAAGGTGGTCCCAGACTCACAACAATCCTACCTCAGCCTCCCGATGCTGAGATTATAGGCATGCGCCACCACACCTGATTTATGTGGTGCTGGGGAATCAAATCCAGAACCTCATGCTTACTAGACAAGTGCTCTAACCTCTGTGCCATTCCTCCAGCCCAAGGGAGGAAATATTCTATATGATAGGAGTGAGATATAAGACAGCTGGACATGTTAGCACACACTAAAATCCCAGCTACAGTTTGCTGGGTGTGGTGGTGGCACCCATTAGGCTGAGGCAGAAGAACTGCCCTGAGTTCAAGGCCAGCCTGGACTGCACAGTGAGACCCTGTCTTAAAAAAAAATCTGAAACACTAGGGAGACACAGGTAGGAGGGTTGTAAGTTTGAGGCAACCATGGGCAGCTTAGTAATATCTTGTCTTAAATTAAAAAAAAATAGGGCTAGAGGTTGGTAGACAGGTGGTTGAGCACATGACTAGAATGCATGAAGCCCTGAGTTCCACTCTCAGTACACAAGCGCACACACATGAAAAAATATATGACAAAGTCATTACTGATTTAGGTAATTCTAAATTTTCTGGGAGCCACATTAAAAAAATTATATAAGCTGAGAAAATAGCCCAGTGGTAGAATGCTCGCCTAGCATGCATGAGGATCTAGATTCAATTCCCAGTACCCAAAAAAAGGAACCATTCATTTTAACAATATTTTTGAAATACTACATTTCAACATCTAATAAATGTAAATCATTAATATTTATTTTGCATTAGTTTTTCTCCAATATCCAATGTATACTTTGTGCTTATGTCATGTCTCAGGTTTAGACCAGTCACATTTCAAGAGCTCAGTAGCCAGTCATGATGTGTAGTGCCTACCAAGCCCAAAAGGGGGCTGGAGGAATGGCACAGCAGCTAAAACACCTGCCTAGCAAGCACAAGGTCCTGAGTTCGATTCCCCAGCACCACATAAACAGGGTGTGGTGGTGCATGGCTGTAATCCCAGCACTTGGAAGGCTGAGGCAGGAGGACTGCCATGAGTCCAAGACTAGTCTGGGCTATAGAGCAAGACTGTCTTGAAAAAAAAAAAAAAGACAACACAAGCTTGTATGTTATTCTCCTGAGATCAGGCGCATTCAGGGTCGTATGGCCATTGTATGTTAATCTAGTTGTATGTAGTTACATACAAAACTTCATCAGTGGAGCTGGAGGTGGAGCTGGGGGAATAGCTCAGCAGTTAAAGTGCTCATCTGGCAAGCTCAAGGCCCTAAGATCAATTCCTAGCACCACATAAACTGTGAGTGGTGGCACATGCCTGTAATCCTGGCACTTGGGAGGCAGAGGCAGGAGGATTGCTGCAAGTTCTAGGCCAGCCTAAGCTACATAGTGAGATCAGGACTAGCCTAGACTACAAAGCAAGACCTTGTCTCAAAAACTAAAACAAATAGAAAAAAACTTCATCACTGTGATGGTGAATCCCTATAATCACAGCACTCGGGAGGCTGAAGCAGGAGGATTAACGTGAGTCCAAGGCCAGCCTGGGCTACAGAGCGAGACCCTGTCTCAAAAAATACATTTAAATTTTAAAATAAAAATAAATTAAAAATAAAAAAGGGCTGGGGATTCATTTCAATGTAAAGTCCCTGGGATTAATCCCTGTACCTCAAAAATAAATATCAATAAAGAATGGAATTGGATGAGAATGGGGTAGTTTGAGTGAGCAAAGAAACAAACCACACCCATAAATCTCACTCTACCAATGCTCAGAACCACTGAAACTGGGTCAGAACTCCACACACACACACACACACACACACACACACACACACACACACACACACACACACAAAGAAATCCAGCAGAAGCTGACAGTGTGTCCTATGTAACTAACACAATAAAAGTTGAATTTACTAACTTAATGAGCCCTTGAGAAACACTCAGGATGATGCCCAGAGATTTTCTGCATGATTTCATTCATTCTTCTCCTCAGCCCTTTGAAGCTGGTTCTACTACGACCCTCCCATGTTGTAGATGGGGAAACTGAGGCTCAGTACCTGGCCTTGCTATATGTGGGTGGAGTGCCCTTAGTAAGTTGGAGAGGAAAGAGTATACTGGCATTTAAGCTGGTCAGAACTGCGGAAGGGGAGGTGTGGGCATTCCTGCAGGGGCTCCAGTGGGCGGCCATGTCGGGTGAACTGTGTGTTTCTCGTCTGCCCAACTGTTCCCTGGAGCGTCTGCCATGGTGCTGGGTCCACAATGAGCCTGTGTTGGTTGACTGATGCAAGACAGACCTCATTCATTGGAAAAGGAGAGAAAGTGGGCAGGGTGACTTAGGTCTGTACCCCAGCTGCTTGGGAGGCTGAGGCAGGAGATCACTTGAGCTCAGGAGTTTGAGACCAGCCTAGGCAGCCAAGTGAGACTCAGTCCCAAAAATAAAAATGTGAAAAACATAATGAGGCGGAGAAAGTAGAGAAGTGGGAGGGAAAAAGGTGCATTCAATAAATGTTTATTAAATACGTATTATGTTCCAAGCAATGCTAAGTGCTTTATTTGGAACTTCAGTCAAACATACTAAGTGTCATTAAGCCCTAGACCTGACAGAACAGAACAATAACCTTACTGGGGGATGGGGGGATGGCACAGCAGGTTAAAGCGCTTACCCTGCAAGTGCAAGGCCTTCAGTTCGATTTCCCAGGACCACATAAAGCTGGGTGTGGTGACGCACACCTCTAATTCTAGCACTTGGGAGGCTGAGGCAGAAGGATTGCCACGAGTCCAAGGCCAGCCTGGGCTACAAAGTGAGCTCAGGACAAGCCTGGACTATAGCTCTCTCTCTCTCTCTCTCTATATATATATATGTGTGTGTGTGTGTGTGTGTGTGTGTGTGTGTGTGTGTGTGTGTGTGTATTTATATTATATATATATATAAAGAAATAAAAATCAAAAAATAACAGCAGTAATAATCACAATTACTTTTTTTTTTTTCCACGACTAGGGATTGAATCCAGGGCCTTGCCACTAAATTACATGCTCAACTCTTTTTTTTTTTGGACAGTCTCACTAAATTGTTAAGTTGTACTGGCTGGGCTTGAACTTGCAATCCTTCTGCCTCGACCTCCAAGAGTAGTGTCACCAGGCCAAGCTATAATTACCATTTAAATGACCATTTATAACATGTTGACAGTACACCCGGTGCTTTATTAAGCAATATACATTAAGTTAGTCTTTCCCCCCCAAATGAAGTAGGTACATTTTTTATCTTCACATTTATTCATTTATTTATTTACTGGTGCTGGAGATCAAAACCAGGGCCTTAGACATCACTGAGCCACATCACAAAGCCTTATTAGATTCTCGCCCGGAGAGGAAATTCAAACCCAAAGAGGACACGTAAGATCCAGAGGCCACCGAGCTCGGGTGTGAGCACATGCTCTAATCACTTTCAAATCCAATCACTTTGTCTATCTGCTTGTCCAACCAGCAAATCCAGGAAGACGTTCTTCCAGTAAGATATCTTAACAAAGCCAGATGCCTACCTATGGTCCCTACTACTTAAGAGGCTGAAACTGGAGAATCACAAGTTCAAGTCAGGCTGGGCCACAAAGCAAGACCCCATTTTGCAAGGAAAAAAATAAAATAAAATCTCATCAAGGTGTGCCAGCATATCTGATCCTCTTGGTGTCCATTGCTGCCCTCTACCATAACTGAAAGTTCCCTGTCTCCCAGCGGACACACACACACACACACACACACACACACACACACACACACACACACACACACGACCTCGATCCTTCCTCCGTCTTTAACCAATCTACCCCATAACCTGCCAATCCTTTTCCCTACCAACTGGCCTGGACGTCTCCAACACCTTTCTCGGCACAGCACAGGACCTTTGAACAGCCTCCGCCGCCAGGCTAGGACACGCATCGCCGAGCTTACAGCACTGGCTCCTCTGCGCGGCGCTTCCGGTCTCTCCGGAAGCGACTTCCGCCGCTGAGACGCACGTCCTCCTCGGCGCGAGCGTGCTCCCCGCAGCGTCCTCGCGCCCACAATTCTCTAGTTCCTTTCTACTTTTCAGTTTTCAGTATAAATATCATTTCCCCTTTGAGACCCTCCAGATCAGTGTCAGAACCTTTGTAGTTATTGCTGTTTTGTGGTTTTTGTTTTTGTTTTTGAGACAAGGTCTCACTCTGTAGCCCAGGCTGGCCTTGGACTCACAGCAATCCTCCGGCCTCGACTGTACTTCACTCTGAGCTACATCCCCAGCCCCTTTTTGTTTTTAATGTTATTTACTTATTTATTTTCGAGACAGGATCTCACTCTGGTGTATCCCAGGCTGGCAATCCTCCTGCCTCAGCCTACCAAGTGCTGGGATTTCATGCCTTCCCACCACCATGCCCAGCTTTTATGTGGTGCTGGGGAATTGAACTCAGGGCCTTGCACTTGCTCGGCAAGCATTTTAACAGCTGTACCATTCCTCCAGGCCCCCAGCCTCTTTTTTTCTTTTTTCTTTTTTATTGTTTATTTGAGACAGGAGCTCACTAAGTCACTAAGTTGCTCAGGCTGGGCTTGAACTTGTGATCTTCCTGCCTCGGCCTCCCAGAGTGATGAGATTACAAGTCCATGCCACTGAGCCTGGATCTAGGCTATATACTTCTTGAAAGTAAGGTTTCTTTTCTTCTCTCAAGCACAGCTTGCTCCCCACAAGCCCTCTACCCATCCCGGTTAGCCAGACGAGTCGGCCACGAGTGTGGTGGCAGCATGCTCCTTTTTAAGTCGCAAGTGACACTAATACTCAGTGCTGTTGCTTGTGCTCTTGGTGCGGGCTAAGCTTATTTAGCTTATTCCCCAAGCTGCTTCCTTATTCATCAGATAACTAGGATGCTGTTTTAATTATTAGTGTCTCTATGTGACAGATGAGGTCCTGAGGCTCAGAGAAGTTGTGCCAGTTGGTCAAGGTCACACAGCAGGCTAGAGGAAGAGTAGGGCTTCCCCCCAGGCCTCTCCACGGGGCACGTCCCCCCTCCCACCCCACCACATGAAGGGGAAAGCTGGCCTTTCCCAGTCATTCTCTCCCTCCCTTTGGTCCCTCCAGTGAAGGTTCTTATTTCAACTGTTTTTGTTGTTTTGGGAGGTTTTTTGTTTGTTTGTTTGTTTTTTTTAAGTTTTGGAGACTTTCGTTTTTGTTTTGATCCCGGGGATTGTACCCAGGCCTTCTGATGGAGCCACATTCCCAGTCCTTTATAAAATTTTTTAACTAATTACTTATTTATGTTTTTTGAGGCAAGTTTTGCTGTGTAGTCCAGGCTCTTCCTGAACTCACTGCCTGTAAGCCTAGCTAGCTTTGGATTCATGGCAATTCTCCTGCCTCAGCCTCTTGAGCACTGGGATGACAGATGTGTGCTACTATGTTTAAATGGTGCTGGGGAGTCAAACTCAGAGTCTTGTACTTGCTAGGTAAGCACTCTAAATATTGTGCTATTCCTTCAGGCTCCTTTCTTTCCTTTCTTTCTTTCTTAGGTTTTTTTTTTTTTTTTTTTTTGATTTTGAGACAGGATCTCATTAAGTCAGTAAATTGCACAAACTGATCTTGAATTTGTTACTCTCCTGCCTCAGCCTCTCAGAGCGCTGGGGTTATAGGTATGTACCACCACGGTCTGGTTTAAATGCATTTTTTTATATTTCAACTTCTAAAATTTTCTTTTATATACAGTAGCATAAAATTTTCTTTTATATACAGTAGCATACATAAATGTGTGTTTCACATTTGAGAATTCAACAAACCATAGAAAAGAAGTTTATATTTTTTTAGATACGGTCTTACACTGCAGTCCAGCCTGGTCCTGAACTCACTATAGAGCCCAGGCTGGCCTTGGACTCAAGGCCATCCTCCTGTCTCAGCCTCCTGAGTGCTGGGATTACAAGCATGCACCATCATGCTTGGTTTATGTGGTGCTGGGGAATCAAACATGGGTACTTAGTGCTTGACTTAAGAGCTTGCTAGGCAAGCACTTTAACTGCTGAACCATTCCTCCAGCCCCCATTTTTTATTTTTGCTGTTGAGACAGGGTCTTGCTAAGTCACCAGGCTGCCCAGGTTGGGTGCGAACTTGCTATTCTCCTGTCTCAGTGTTGTGGTTAGGATCTTGAGTGTCCCCCAAAAGTCTCATCAGGTCTCACTTGCCTGTCTGTGTGTGATGTCCTGAGAAGCTGCCTCCACCTCTCTCTCTGCCATGTACTTCAATTGCTGCTGGCCGCCCCTGAGTGGACTGTGACCTTCCAAAACTGTAAGCTAAAATAAACCTTTCCTTTTCCTAAAATTGTGGGTGTCAGGTATTGACTCACAGCAACGAAAAAGTAACTAAGACAGAAATTGATACCAGAAGAGTGGGGTCATTGCTGTATTTTACCTGATGATGTGGCTCAGAAGCCGTTGGAACTGGTTTGGGGGAGGAATTTGGAAAAGTTCAAGGATGTCAACTGGAGAAGCCTTTGAGTGCTTTGAGCCGAGCTTGATGGGAGATTCTGGTCAGAACTCAGAAGACCAGAATGCTGATACAAGTGTGGATTGGAAAGGCCAGGCTCAAGAAGTTTCAGATGGGAAGAAGGACTGTATCGGCAAGTGGCCTAAAAACCATGGGTGCTATGCTCTGGCAAAAAGTTTGTTGGCGTTTTGCCCTTGTCCAGAGACTTTTCCTGAAACTGAAATTAAGGGTGGTGGATTGCTTACTTTGGTGGAGGAAGTCTCAAGACAGACTGATGTTAAAACTGCTACATGGCTACTGTTTGCGGCTTTTAGCCAGCTTTATAGTGAAAGATAGGAGACAATGGCAGAGAGAACAGATGTAAAAAGCTCGCAGTCTGGAGTAGAAAAGCATGTGGTTGTTCAAGATACTAACATTAAACAGAAGCCAAGAAGTTGGAGTCAGGACTGTAAGAAGGAGGCCTTCACAGTGACTCAGGAATCAGCAAGATCTCACCCTTTACCAATTAAAGGGTGCAAAGGCAAAAGATCTTGTCCTGTGAAGAGTACCCCAGGACTCCCGATAGGGCCAAAGAGTGAAGTGCTTGCTGGAGTTCAGCTTCCCAGAGTTCAGCAATGCAGGCACTTCAGAAGCTGCTGCAACCATGGCACAGAGGAGCCAGATTACTGCTCAAGCCAGTGGCAGATCTTGGAGACGTCCACGCGGTCCCGGCTTTACAGCCTTGCAGAAGCCAAGAGTTGTGGGTTCAGGGAGGCTTCCACCCAGGTTTCAGGGGACGGCCTTGGAGGCCAAGCAGTGTGCCCCTGGGAGACCAATGTGTGAAATTGTGAAGGAGAAGCCTAAGGTCCAGTGGAGAGCCGAAAAATTTGGAGAAGCCAGGAGCATGGATTGTCGGCTGGGAAACGCAGCAGGCCATGAGTGGATCCAGCCCAAAGGAGAGAAGATGGCAGTTGCAGTCAGCAGCAATGCCACAGGGATGGGACCACCCAAGACCCTTGGAGTTCATGCATCGCCAGCGTTTACCCCAGTTGCTGGACATGGAGCTATAGGATTTAACCCTTGCCCTGCCAGATTTAGGAACTGTTCTGGTCCTATTGCCTTTTATTACCTCATTCCTCCCTTTTGGAATGGAAATGTTTATTTACACTGTGCCATTTTATATTGGAAGTGCTTAACTCTTTGGTTTGAACAGGAGCTCACAGCTAAAAATTTGTCTTACATCTCAGAGGAGACTATGGACTTGGAGTTTCTCTAGCAGTGCTGAAACTGGACTTTGGTGACTCTTGGAGAAGGACTGAATGCATTTTACCTGGGGAAAAGGACATGAGTCTTTTGGGGGCCAGGGGTGAAATGTTGTGGTTAGGATCTGGAGTGTCCCCCAGAAGTCTCATGTATTTTAATGTTATGGATTGTCTATGGAGCCATGTAATGTTTGTGGCTTGGAGGAGTGGATTGTAGTTGCTGGGATTAGGGGCATGTGAGTTAAGACTAAGGACATGTGACTTAAGACTAAAGGCGTGTGAGTTAAGACTAAAGGTGTGTAGAGGCCACACCTTCGATACCCGGATGCAGGAGAGACTATAAGACTGGAACTTGGACTAGTCCCGATTAGTCTCACTTTCTGCCTGTGTGTGATGTCCTGAGAAGCTGCCTCCACCTTTCTGCCTCTGCCATGTACTTCAGTTGCTGCCGGCCACCCCTGAATAGATTGTGACCATCTGAAACTGTAAGCTAAAATAAACCTCTCCTTTCCTAAATTTGTGCGTGTCAAGTATTGAGCCACAGCAACGAAAAAGTAACTGAGACACTCAGTCTCCCAGAGTGCTAGAATTTAGGCCTGTGCCACTGGGCCCAGCCATGAAAAGATACTGAACATCACCAGCTGTCAGGGAGGTGCTGGTCAGAGCCACGGTGAGTTACCCTTCACACCTGCTAGCACCACAATAAATACAAGGACAAATGTTAGCAAGACTGAAGAGAAACCAGAGTCCTTTGTACCTGGCACGTAGGAATATAAAAGGGGCGTGGCCCTGTGGGAAACCTGTTGCTACTTCCTCAAGAAATAAAGCATAACATTGCCATGTGACTCAGCTCCCTGTATACACCTGAAAGGACTGGAAACAGGTGTTCAGACAAAACCTTGGATTTGTTTTTATTTGTTTCTATTGAGATCAGTTCTCTGTAGTCTATCCAGCCTGGTCCTGAACTCACTATGTAGCCCAGCCTGGCCTAGAAATCAAGGCAATCCTTCCGCCTCAGCCTCCAGGGTGCTGGGCAAGCACCCTTGCCCTTATGATTTTTTATTTTCAGTCTTATTTTTGTACCTGAAAGATCATAGTAGCACTACTCACAATTGCTAAGTGATTGAAACCATGCAAATGTCCATGAACTCTCGAAGGAACCAATGAAATGTGGTGCAAGCATCCAACAGAGCTAGGAGAGATGGCACACACCTGTAGGGTGAGGCAGGAGGATGTCATGGCGGTAAATGCCTGTAATCCTAGCAGTGGAAGGAGGATCACACATTCCAGCCTTGCCTGAGCCCAAGGCCCAACATACATGCACATACAGACACACACACACACACACACACACACACACACACACACACACACACACACACACAACCTAAACAAATACATAAAGCACTGGGGACGTAGCTCACTGCAAAGGCTGTGGGTTCAATCCCCAATACCACATACAAACACACATAAAATCACATATTGTATGATTTCATTTTGAAATGATGAAAATAGGTAAATCTGTAGAGACAGGATAGGGGTTGCCAGGGCCCAGGGGCGCAGAATGAAGAGTCACTGCGTGGGGGTGAGGGACCTGTCCTGGGATCATGAGATGTTGTAGAACTAGACAGAAACAATACTGCACAGCCCTGTGAAGGTGCCAAATACAACCGACATGCACATGTTCAAGTGGTCAACCTCCACAAAACAAAAATAATTTTTATGGTTTATAAAACAAACTCACTATCCAATTATTTTTGAGGCAGGTTCTCACTGTGCAATCCATGCAATCCAGGCTGGCCTCAAACACATGGCAATCCTCCTGCCTCAGCCTCCGAGTGCTAGCATTACCGGCGTGCACCACTACACCCAGTTTATGTGGTGCTGGGGAATCGAACCAAGGGTCTTGATCTCACTCAGCAGGCACTTTAACTACTGACTTATTCCTCCAGACCCTGCAATTTTTTTAATCTATACATGAATAATCTATGGAAACATATGAGGATATTTCCATGTTCTCATACACAAGTGGGATTTGTAGGGTCCAGTGGCCCAGGTCTGTAATCCCAGTACTCCACAAGGCTGAGGCAGGAGGATCACAATTTCAAGTCCCATTCCCCCCCCACCCCACGACAAAAAACAAGTTCAATCTCAGCCTGGCATGTTAGTGATTTCAGCAATTCAGTGAGACCCTTTTGAAAAATTAAAACTCAAAATTAAAAATTAAAAATGGGCTGATGATACAGCTCAGTGTGAAGACCCTGTAATGGACGCCCAGTACCAGAAGCAAGTGGGATTATATGATTTTCTCATACTGCCTTTTCTTCTGCCAAGGTATCAATGATCTTTCCATAGTAATACATTCTTTTTCTTTTTTTGAGACAGGGTCTCACTCTGTAGCCCAGGCTGGTCCTGGGACTCAGGACAATCCACCTGCCTCAGTCTCTGGAGTGCTGGTATTACAGGTGTCCACCACCATGCCCAGCTTTATGTGGTGCTAGGGGTTCGAACTCAGGGCCTTGTCCTTGCAAGGCAAGCACTTTAGCTGTTGTGCCATTCCTCCAGCCCTCAATACGTTCTTCTTAATGGCTATAGGGTCGTCTCTAATGTCCTGTCCCTCCACCTGCAGGCCAGAGGGCTCCACTCTCTTCCTCAAAGCCTTGAGGGCCAGGGCCCATTCTGCCTGGGACTTGGCTGTGACCTTGAACTCCAGTGCTGTAAGGAGTCTCTAACACCCAGCAGCGGCCTGGACCCACGGGGCTTTGTGACAATGGCAGCTTCTCCTTACCCTGTCCTATTCTAGGACCTGCTGAGAATACTACGGTCTAACGCTCAGGGGTCCAAGCGTCCCTCCTCACCAGCTGCATGACTTCTGACCTCAGGCCAGCGCCCTAACCTCTGTGAGCCTCGGTCTCCCCAGCCGCCCTGCAGGATGGAGCACCCGACATTCTCCGAGCGCCCAGGGCCCAGCTCGGAGCCAGCTGGTGTCACAGGCCCCCCAGGAAGGAAGGAAGGGCAAAGCCGGGCCTGCGGCCACCTGCTCCCGGGTAGAACACTGCGGAGCGCCGAGGCAGGAAGGTGAGCCCCAGCCGGCAGGCCTGGGAACCCGCGACGGAGGCGAGGCTGGAGTGGAAGCGATTCGAATGAGAACCCGCTCCTGAATAGGCGCTTTTCTTCCTGCCGCCCAGGGCTTTGTTCCCCAGACACGTGACCCACAAAAGCCTCCACTTGAATTCGGGATCCCTAATTGGTTCTCAGGTGGGGGAGGCGAGGGGTGTCCGGACTGAGGCACTCCTTAAAGGGACAATACTAAGGGGGCTGGTCTCAGGGTTTGGTCCGTATTGGGGGGCTGGACCGGTGGGGATGGGACAGTCGCTCAGGAGAGGGCGGGAGGAGAGGGAGAGGGGACGAAGAGTAGCCATGAGGTCCTCAGAGCTGGCCCAGAGCCTGGGAGATTGTAGGCACGGAAGGAGGGAGGCAGGAAGGAAGGTCAGGAGAGGAGAGAGGAAGGAAGAAGAGAAAGGCCAGGCAAGGAGGCCCCCTGACCATGCATGGCCCGCTACCCTGCCTAGCCCAGGTTCTGCCTCTCTCCAGCCTTCTCCCACCCTCTCTGCCAACGCTCCAGCCACACTGACTGCCTTGCAGTCCCTTAATGCTCCAAGCTGGTTCTTGACTCAGGGCCTTTGCACTTGCTTTTATCTCTCCTTGACCTGCTTTCCACCCACTCACGGTAACCCTGTAGGGCATGGATCACCGCCTTAGAAGAGAAAAGAGACTTCTCGGCTGGAACCCTAGCATCATTCGTTTTTTCACTGTCTGTAAGGCCCTTATCACTCGCTGCTTCACCATGTCAGACTTCAGGAGAGCAGGATGGTGTGCCTGCCATATCTGCCTTATGCGCCACTCTCTCCCCAGTGCTTTACCATACACAGCAGGTGACAGGAGACACCAGAGACACTTGGCTGAGTGGGGAAGGGATGGTGGCCCTTCTTTCTTGACACAGAGCCACTGTGTTGTTTTCTGGGTCAGCTCAAGCCTACCTTAGAAACTTCCTAGCTATACGACCTCAGGCAAGTCACTCTGCTTCTCTGATTTCATTGAATAGGCCTGTAATCCCAGCCCTCTGGGAGACTGAGGCAGGAGGATTACCAAGTTAGAACTCAGCTTGGACAATTTAGCAACTCAGTGTGAAGATTCTGGGCCTGATCCCTAGTACCACACACACACACATGCATGTACGCACACACAACCAAACCAAGAGCAGTAGTGCATACCTGTAATACCAGTTACTTGGGCGGCTGAGGCAGGAGGATCATTAGGTTGAGACCAGCCTGAGCAATTCAGTGAAACTCTGTCTCAAAAGAAAAAAAAAAAAAGGACAGAGCCTGACTCACTCGTGGGGTGGTAGGAGGATTACAAAGAGAACTTAATCACGGAGTACAGGCTGGCACATCATGGGCGCTTGCATGCACTGAGCCCAGCTATGCCAGCTGGTCCTCTATGGTATTTACCAAGGGCTTGCAAATCATTTTGAATTGAGTTGCTGTTGTTTTTGTTTGTTTGTTTTGTTTGCAGAGCTGGGGATTGAACCCAGGGCCCCCCTGCATGCTAGGCATGCGCTCTCCACTGAGCTCAAACAAGTTCTGATTGTTTGTGTTCATGGACCAGAAAACAGCCTCAGAGAGGTTAAGAGATTTGCCCCAGACGGGCTGGGGCATAGCTCAGTGGTTATAGCACTTGCCTAGCATGTGCAAGACCCTACTTCCATCCCCCAGTGCTGCTAAAAAATAATCCGGCATGATGGCATACACCTAGAATCCCAGCACTCAGGAGGCCGAGGCGGGAAGATTGCTCTAAGTTTGAGGCCAACTTCGTGACACATTTGAACCCAGTTCTAGCTCATCCTGGAGCTGGCGTTCTTTCACTCCAATCCATGGTCCCTCCTCGAATTTGGGGGCCTGGGAAGTCGAAGGGAAAAGGGGGCTGAGGACCCTGAAGGTAGAAATGAGTGGCAGAAAGATCTCGAGGGCTGGAGGAATGGCACAGGGGTTAAAGCGCTTGCCTAGCAAGCACAAGGCCCTGAGTTCAATTCCCCAGAACCCCATAAGCCAGGCATGGTGGTACACACCTATAATCCCAGCACTCAAGAGACTGAGGTAGGGGATTGCTGTATATCTAAGCCCAGCCTGGGCTACATAGTGAGTTCAGGACCAGCCTGGGCTACAGAGCAAGAGTCTGTCTCAAAAAAAAAAAAAAAAAAAAAAAAAAAAAAAAAAAAAAAAAAAAAAAAAAAGAAAGAAAGAAAGAAAGAAAGAAAGAAAGAAAGAAAGATCTTGAGAGACTTGCCAGATGGGCTGCCCCAATGCCCTGTTAGTGCCCATTCCGCACACTGAGGCCACACTTAGGCTAAGCAGTAGAATTTTGAGTTCTACAAGATCAGCTGATCAATGCTGTGCTTCAGGGGTTATTTTATTTTGCTTTGCTTTGAGAATCTGTTATTTAGGTTGGACCTGAACTGATTCTGTAGCCCAGGCTGGCCTCAAACTCAGAGAGTTCTTCCTGCCTCAGCCTCCAGAGTGCTGCGATTATAAGCATGTGCTACCAGCCCAGCTTTATGTGGTGCGGGGGAATCATATTCAGGTTCT
Organism: Ctenodactylus gundi; assembly: GCA_004027205.1. Lineage (NCBI taxonomy): Eukaryota > Metazoa > Chordata > Mammalia > Rodentia > Ctenodactylidae > Ctenodactylus > Ctenodactylus gundi. The sequence continues at coordinate 346,878 of PVKB01000712.1, forward strand.
TGCACTTGTGTAACCTCTATGCCATTCCTTCAGCCCCCAAAGTATATAAAAGTAAAAGAAAAAAATGAAAGGGTGATGGTAGGAAATCTGGAGGTAGATTTTGTGGAGAGAAAAAGGGAATGCGGGAAGGCGAGAAGGGGGAAAGTGAAAGGAAGCAAAAGTCATCAAGTTATTCCTCAAATTGATTTAAATATCATGTATTGCTAATGCATACTAATAAAAAGAATAATTTTGAAAAAAGAATCATTTTTAATATAAACAAATGAATAAATAAACAAGTTAAAGTTACATTTCAGGGCTGGAGGAATAGCTCAGCAGTTAAAGCCCTTGCCTAGCATGCCCTACCCAAGTACCTGCCAAGTACTTGAGTTCAATCACCCAGCACCACATAAGCAGGGTATGTTGGCACAAGCCTGTAATCCCAGCACTAGGGAGGCTAGGCAGGCGAATTGTCCTGAGTCCAAGGCCAGTCTGGGCTACATAATAAGTTCAGAGTCATTCTGGACTACAGAGTGAGACACTGTCTCAAAAAAAAATAAAGTTACATTTCTGAGCCTGGTGCAGTAACATGTGCCAGTAGTCTTAGGTACTCAGAAGGCTGAGGCAGGAGGATTTGAATTCCCCAAGAGTCTCAGGCTAGTCATAGCGGACAATATAGTGAGTCCCTGTTTCAAAAAAAAAAAAAAAAAAAAAAAAAAAAAAAGGAATACTGGGGCTGGGGTTAAAGCACTTGTCTAGCTCAGTGGTTAAAGCACTTGAGTTCAATTCCCAGCAGGATATAAGCCTGGCATGGTGGTGCAAGCCTGTAAACCAAACACTCATGAGGCCGAAGCACGAGGATTGCCAAGAGTTCAAGGCCACCCTGGGCTACATAGAAAGTTCAAGACCAACCTGGACTACAAAGTCAGATTCTGTCTCACAAAATCAACAAATAAATAATATGTTCAAGGCCAGCCTGGGCTATGTGGTGAGTTCAGGACCAGCCTGGATTGCAGAGCGAGACTCTGCACCAAAGGGGGAAAAAAGAGCTCTATTTGGGCACCCATCCCTGGGATACAAGTGTGAGCAGAATAGCTGTGTACTAAAGGGGCAGAGAAACGTGGAAACCAGAAGCCCTGTGAAATCTCAGCTGGGGGCAGACACTTTGCCCCAGCCTAGAAAAGGCCATGAGGTGGTACCCACACCTGGCCAGGACGCCTGCTGCTCTCAGCTCTGGCCAGGGCCTTGGGTGTAAGGGCCCTTTAAGAAGGCTGCTCCCCTTTGCCACCCCCCCACCCCGCACCCCCTCCCTAATTAGCCAGCTAAAGAAAGAGCTGGCTCCAAATGGGATTGTGCAGACCCAGCTTTGGGCCCCGAGGACGCCGGATCGGGGATTGTTATGCTAATCGCCTGAGATCAGCAGTTCCCAGTGCCCTTCAGATGAGATGGTGGCAGGTAGCGCCCGGCTCTGCTAGGGACTGGGTAAGGAGAGGGCCGAGCTCCTCCGATCGCTTCCTGCTTCCTCGGGCCGCAACTCACCCGTCAGACTCGCCCTGCCTGTCCTCCCACCCACCTGTCCGGGCCAGGTCCGGCCCAGCTCCAGCCACCTGCCCCAAGAAGGCCGCTGGCCTCCAGTTTGGATGTTGATGGACACTCTGCCACGCCACCCACTGCCACCTCCAGTTTGAGCCTCCGTGGTCCCTGCTGGCTCCTGGCTGCCAACGCAGTGCTGGGAGGCGCCTCTACCACTTCCTAACTTGACCTTCTTAGGCGACTGACTTTGCCTGCCACAGCCTCAGTTTCCTTAACTGTAAAGTGAGTCAAGACCAGCACCTTTTGGGGCTGGAGGAATGGCACAGCAGTTAAAGCACTTATCTAGCAAGCACAAGGCCCTGGGTTTGATTCCCTAGCACCAGATAAAGCTGGGTGTGGTGGCCCACGCCTGTAATCCCAGCCCTGGAAGGCTGAGGCAGGAGGATTGCCTTGAGTTTAAGGCAAGATTGGACTACACAATGAGTTACAAAACAAAAACAAAAACAGCATCTATTCAGTGCTGGGAATACCACTCCGTGGTAGAACACTTGCCTAGCATGCATGAGGCCCTAAATTCAATGCCCAGAACTGCTAAAGACGGAAAAAACCTCTAGGGACTGGAATGAGGCCAGGATGAGATCAGTCACCTGCCCCACCCAGCTCATCAATTCCTATACCCACTGGGCACTTGCCTTTTATTCTTTTCTTCCTTTCTTCCTTCCTTCCTTCCTTCCTTCCTTTCTTTTTCTTTCTTATCTTTCTTTCTTTCTTTCTTTCTTTCTTTCTTTCTTTCTTTCTTGCTTTCTTTCTTTTTTTGAGACAGGGTCTTGCTCTGTAGCCCAGGCTGTCCCTGAACTCCTGGCAATCCTCCTGCCTCAGCCTCCTGAGTGCTCGGATTACAGGTGTGCGCCACCACACCTGGCTAATGTGGTGCTGGGGAATCAACCCCAGGCGTTGCACTTTCCATGCAAGCGCTTTCACCACTGTGCCTTGTCCCCAGCCCCCCCACTGGGCACTTCTGTGCCAGCCCTGTGCTGTGTGCACTTTGGTAATCCATGCTCCCTTTTTGTCTTTTCAACTCTTATCATACCCATTTTGCAGATGAGGACACCAAGGGCCAGAGGGGTGACTGTGTCAGGGATCCACCCCAACCGGCCTGTTTCTCTGTGTGTGTGTGCGCATGTGTTGCCGGCGATGGAATCCAGGGCCTCCGGCATGCTAACCAAGTCCTGGGCTGCTAAGCTGCCTGCCCAGCCCTGGTCTGTTCTCTGAATCTCTATTCTGCGTTTGACCCAGGATCACTGAGCAGACCACGAACTCAGCAGCTCGATTTAGCAATAGCTAATCCGTGGGAGCCACCAATGTATCCTTCCGCAAATGACCAGATCGAGAAGATATGGTATGGAAACACAGTGGAGTATTACTCTGCCATAAAGAAAGATCCATTTGAGTTATTTGTAGGAAAATGGGTATACCTTGAGACCCTTATGCTTAGCGAAACAAGTCAGTCACAGGAGGCTAAATACTCCATGGTTTCTCTAATATGAGAAAACCATAAAAAAGTAAAAGAGAGATAGAAGAAAGACAGACTTTGTGGAGAAAGAAAGGCGATGTGGAGAGATGAGGAGGTGGGACTGGGGAAGGGATGTAAAAGTGATCAAGATGTGATATGCAAATACACCAAATTCTCAAGCGGATTGTTTTTCTAGTTTTTGTTTGTTTGTTTGTCTTGAGACAAGGTCTCACTCTGTAGTCCAGGGTGGTTCTGAGCTCACTATGGAGCCCAGGCTGATTATGAACTCACTATGTAGCCCAGACTGGCCTCAAACTCACAGCAATCCTCCTGCCTCAGCTTCCTGAGTGCTGGAATTACAGTGCCATGACACCTGCATGATGTGGCGCTAGGGAATTGTTGTGGTTAGGATCTGAAGTGTCCCCCAAAAGTCCCATGTATTTTAATGTTATGGATTGTCTATGGAGCCATGTAATGTTGGTGGACTGGGGTCTGGCCTGGAGGGGTGGATTGCAGTTGTTGGGATTAGGAGCACGTGAGTTAAGACTAAAGGCATGTGAGTTAAGACTAAGGGTGTGTAGATACCCAGATGCAGGAGAGACTAAGATGGGGACTTGGACTAGTCTCCAAGAGTCTCACTTGCCTGCCTGTGTGTGATGTCCTAAGAAGCTGCCTCCACCTTTCTGCCTCTGCCATGTACTTCAATTGCTGCCGGCCACCCCTGAATGGACCGTGACGATCTGAAACTGTAAGCTAAAATAAACCTTTCCTAAACTTGTGTGTGTCAGGTATTGAGTCACAGCAACGAAAAAGTAAGTGAGACAGGAATCAAACTTGGGTACTAGTACTTAATAGGCAAGCACTTTAACCGCTGAGCTATTCTTCCAGCTCTCAAGCTGCCTGATATTATTGTGTATTGCAAATACATACTAGTATACTAGTAAAATTTAAAAATAAATTCAAGCTCAGCCTGGGCAACATAATGACTTAGTGAGGCTCTCAAAAAAAAAAAACAGAAACAAAAACAAAAACAAACAAACAAAAAAAACACATGAGCTTGGTCCACAGAAAGGTACTCATGTAAACATGTGTAATAGTTAAATGCAACTGTGTGGAGGTGAAAAAAAATTAAAGCATTTTAAGTCTATGAACCCACAAAAAGGTATTGCTTTAACTAAAAGTGTTTTGTGCTGTTACTTTATGATACTAGGGATAGAGTCCAGGTCCTTGACAATAAGTTTCAGCTTTTTAAATTTATTTTATTTTATTCTATTTTTTGAGACAGGGCTTTGCTCTGTAGCCCAAGCTGGTTCTTAACTCACTATGGAGCCCAGGCTGGCCTGGAATTCACGGCAATCCTCCTTCCTCAACCTCCCGAGTGCTAGAATTACAGGCATGTACCACCATGCCAAGCTTGATGTGGTGGTGGGGAATCGAACCCAGGGCCTTGCACTTGCTAGGCTCTAAATGCTGTGCCATTCCTCCAGCCAGTTCCAGCCATTTTAATTTCTGACCTTGAGACAAGTTTTTGCTAAATTACTAAGTTGTCTAGGCTGGGCTTCAATTTGTGATCCTTCTGCCTCAGCCTCCCAGAGTGGTGGGATTAAAAACCTGCACCACCGACTCAGTGGTTAAATATGTTTAAATCCTTATAATGACTGGCACAAGGACAGTTGTAACATCTTATTCATAGCAGCTAAAAATTGGCAACAGCGAAGACACCCACAAACAAGAAAATAAATAACAAAGCAAGAAAGAACGAACAAAAGAAAAAGAATAAATGAACAGTCACTGGTGCCATGGTCCAATGGAATAACTCCACTCAATCCAGCCACCGTACAAGCAAACCTCAAAGACAACGCTGACCAAAAAAAGCTAGACTCGAGAGAATATATACTAAACTGGGCGTGGTGGCACATAACCATAATCCCAGCACTTGGGAGGCTGAGGCAGAAGGACTGCTGTAAATTGAAGGCCAGCCTAGGCTCCATAGTGACTTCAGGACCAGCCTGGACTACAGATTGAGACCCTGTCTCAAAAAAAAGAGTATGTATTAAACTGAATCTGGAGGTGCAGATTTTGTAATCCCAGCACTATGGGAGGCTGAGGCAAGAGGATTACAAATTTGAGCCCAGCCTGGGCAATTTAGCCAGTTGGGGAGACTGTCTCAAAATTTTAAAAAAGGAAAAAGTAGTTTCTGAACAAAGAGATAGACAGTAATAAGTAAAATTTTTTAAAAAATTAATTCATCAGGTACCCTGTTGCAGGCCTGTAATCCCAGCACTCTGGGAGGCTGAGGCAGGAGGATTGCAAATTCAAGTCCCTGGCAAATTAGCCAATTAAATAAAGGATAAAGATAGGGATGTAACTCAGTGTGCAAGCCTTGGGCTCCATTTCCAGAGCCACAAACAAATAAATTTGTTTAAAGAAAAATAATATCGAAACAACAGTGCAAGACTGGACTTGCAGCTCAGTGGTAGAATGTTTACCTAGTGGCATGCACAAAGCCTTAGGTTTGATCCCCAACACCCTAACAACAACAACAATAATAATAGCATTAATATAGCATTAATATAGGGAGTACTCAGATAAGACTTAAAAAGAAAACTCCAATGACTGAAGTTCAGGGAATACAAACTCTAGGCAATAAACGTTGTTCTAAACTGCCATCTCTCCTGGAATACCAAATAAAATACAGGATGCCTAATTAATCTTGGGTGTCAGTATATATATATATATATATATATATATATATATATATATATATATATATATATATATATATATATATATATGTTCGATACAGAATCTGGGACATACTTATACTTTAACAATAAAAAAAATTTGGGCTTTTATTTGTGATTAGTCAGAAATTCAAATCTAATCGGGCGTCCTGTGTTTTCATTTGCTAACTCCTCTGGGGACCCGCCCCGTCCCCCGGCCCGGTGCCACCGCAGGCGGGAGCGCCCCGCGCGGGGCACTCAGTCACGCCGGGCGCAGCCTGGCAACGCGGCACAAAGGGAGCCCGGGAGGCGGAATCTTTCCACATGCCTGATCAATGGGGACGCGGAGACGGCGGCGCAAACAGGCCTGAGACAGCCGCACAAAGGGGGAGGCCCCTGGGCCGCTCCCGCCTTCCATTGATCCCGGCCCTTTGTGGCTGGGACAACAGGGGCGCGAGAGGCACCTCGCAGGGGCTCGGCCCATTCCCTTTAGGGGGAGAAAACCCTCGAGGACCCTGTCCCCCGAACCCTCACCCCCTTTTTGCTTCCCCCTGGAGACTCCAGACTACGAGTCTGAGGGTGTCCAAAACCTACAGGAGCACAGGGTGGGGTCTGATCAGGCCAGGCCAGGGGCTACAACCTGCCCAGAGGGCCAGCCCCCCGGGGCCCCGCCTCCTCAGGACACCCCTCCCGGCTCTGGCAGGCCAGTTCTGTCCCCCTGGTTACAGGCAGGACTTGCATGGTCTATTTTTTTTTTTTTTTTTTTTATTGAGCAAATATTTATTGAGCCATTGCTCCAAGCTGTTCCCACTCCCTCCTGCCCCCGGCCACTTACACCAGCCAATCACTTCTCTGGGAAAGCAGGCCCCCTCTTTCTGTCTGTGCCCCTCTCTTGGTGCTTGGGACAGAACCCAGGGCCTTCACCCTGAGCTATGTCCCCAACCCCTTTTTATTTGTTTTTTTTTTTCTTGGTTTTTATTTTGAGGCAGCCTTCATAAGTTGATAGTTGCCCAGGCTGGGCTCAAACTTGTGACCTCCTGCCTCAACCTACCAGAGTGCTGGGATTATAACCAACCTCTATTCCCTAGCTCATGTGATTTCTTTAATTCACACATCTCCTTTTTCCAGAAGTGGAAACGGTGGCCTCCAACACTAAGGGGTGGGAGGGTGACTCAAAGTCACCCTCAGTGAGTGGCAGATACTTGAACCCAGGTGATAGATTCCAGAACCTTCGATCCCATCCACTCCGACTTCCAGGTTCTGTGTGTGACCCATCCGTGGGGCCCAGCAACCAATCACTTACCTTGTGGAAATGCTGACCCCACTGTACCTTGTCAATTTTATTCTCCCTAGGCTGATTGCTCTGTGACCCCCAGCACCCACACAAAATGTTTCCGTGGTATATATTTGCTGATCTGATCTATTGGGTTCATAGATTTCGCTAGGCCTTAGGGGCCTAAGCATGAATCTGATACCATTTCTGTCCACAAATGAGCTTGAAATCAGACACTCAAACAATACAAAAAACTTGCAACACTCTGGAATCTGGTTTCCAGTCCCCCTCACCTCCCTTAAAAAAAAAAAAATCGACTTCACTGAGGTATAATTTACACACAAGAAAATGCACCCATTTTAAGTATCCAGTTCAGTGAGCACTGAGAGGTGTGCACACTCATGTAACTGGTCACACTGTCACATGGGGAACATTTCCATCTTCCCAAAAAGGTGCCATGTGCCCCTGGCCATCAAGGCCCCGCCCATCCCTGTTCCCAGACAACCCCTGATCTGCTTTCCATCATTACAGGTTAGTTTAGGTTTTCTAGAATTTCCTATAAATGAACTCACGCAACGTATACTCATGCGCGTCTGGCCAGCTTTTGCTTAGCACGCTGGTTTGAAGGCTCATCCGTACTGATGAGTGACCTGACCTCTTTGTTTAAATCTTTCCTCTGTTCCCACCGCCTCGTTATCCACCAAAATAAAGACGGCTGCCGTGAGATTTCATTGAGAGACTGTCTGCAGCATGCAGGCGACCTGCACACAGTAGGTGTACAATAAATGCCCTTGTTCAGTATCAACTTTCTGCTAGACTGTAAATTCCATGACTGCAGGTTTTGTGGCACTCCTCACTCTTTACTAAGGGCCATGGCTCACCACTTACCTATATAGATGGTGAACCAGAGGCTCAGAAAGGTACAGCACCTTGCCCAAGATTACACAGCTAGTAAGTGTCAGAGTTGGGATTTAACCCAGTCAGCCTAGTGCTAGGGTACTTATTCGTTTGTTCTCTCTCTCTCTCTCTCTTTCTTTCTTTCTTTCTTTCTTTCGACAGAGTTTCATTCTGTAGCTCCAGGCTGGCCCTGAACTCACTGTGGAGCCCAGGCTGGCCTTGGACTCACCATAATCCTCCTGTCTCAGCCTTCTGAGTACTGGGATTACAGGCGTGCGCCATTTCACACAGCTTATGTGGTGCTGGGGAATCGAACTTGAGTACTTAGTGCTTGACTTAGCGTTTCCTAGGCAAGTGCTTTAATCACTGAGTCGTTTCTCCAATCAAACTGTTTTTTAAATACTATTTTAATATAACATATGCAGTAGTTTTTTGTTTTGTTTTGGTGATGTTGGACTTTCTCTCTTTCTTCCTTTCTTTCTTTCAAACAGGGTCTCGCTCTGTAGCCCAGGCTGGTCCCGAACTCAGATGTAGCCCAGGCTGGCCTTGAACTCAGGACAATCCACTTGCCTCAGTCTCCAGAGTGCTGGGATTACAGGCATGTGCCACCATGCCCAGCTTTATGTGGTGCTGGGGAATCCAACGCATGACCCTGTGCTTGCTAGGCAAGTGCTTTAACCACCGTGCCATTCCTCCAGCCCCTGATGTTGGACTTTAAACCCAGGGCCTTGCACAGGCTAGTCAAGTGTTCTACTGAGCTACATCTACCTCTTCTAGCTCTTCTTCTTCTCTCCCACAATCTCCTTGAACTTGTTTCTCTTGTTACTCTTATGACTTTTCTCAGGGAGGAATATAATGTAAAAACTAACAATACTGGAGCAGGTGGTGTATCTCAGCTATTAAAGCACTTGCCTAGCAAGTCCAAGGCCCTGAGTTCAATCCCCCAACACCACACAGACTGGGCATGATCCCAGCATTTGGAAGGCTGAGGCAGTGAGTTTGAGGCTAGCCTGGGCTACATAATGAGTTTAGGTCCGTCATACAGTATGGAACGACACTGCCTCAGAACAAACAAAAAGGGCTAGAGGAATAGCTCAACAGTTAAAGTGCTTGCCTAGCATGCTCAAGGCCCTGGGTTCGATTCCCCTACAATGCATAAGCCTGCCACAGTGGCACATGCCTGTAATCCTAGCACTTAGGCTGTGGCAGGAGGATTGATGTGTGTTCGAGGCCAACCTGCCCTACCTAGTAAGCTCAGGACAACCTGGACTGCAGAGCAACAACCTGACTCAAAAAAGGAAAAAAAAAAAAAAAAAGAAAGAAAAAGAAAAAGATGGGCAACCCACATTTCTGGGTCCCACTTCTGACTAGCAGAATCGTTGCCCTCCTCCTAGCCTTCTTTCTCCTTCTATAATTTTCCCAATAAAGTATTCTCTTTACAAAACAAACTAACAAAAAAAAACCCCTAACAATACTACTTAAATATGTTTTTGTTTCTGTGGTACTATGGATTGAACCCAGGGCAGAGCTATATCTCCAACGTAACACCCACCGTTTTTATTTTGAGACAGGGTCTTGCTCTGTAGCCCAGGCTGGTCCTGAACTCACTATCGAGACCAGGCTGGCCTAAGACTCTAGACTCAAGGCAATCCTCCTGTCTCAGCCTTCTTTTTTTTTTTTTTTTTTTTAAATCTATCTCACTCTAGTCCTGAACTCACTATGAAGCCGAGGCTGGCCTTGAACTCTCAGCAAACTTCCTGTTTCAGCCTAACCAGTGCTGAGGTTACAAGCATGCACCACCACACCCAGCAGGAATTGAATTCAGGGCCTTGCAAGCTCTTACTGGGCAAGCACTCTAATCTCTGCTATTCCTCCAGCCACCTCTCTCTCTCTTTTTTTGGACAAGGTCTCACTCAATTGCCCAGGCAAGACTGTGGTCCGCCTGCCTCAGCCTCCTTCAGTGCCGGGATCACAGTAGTATGCCACCATGCTCAGCTGCAACATGTATATTTAGTGTATGTGCCAGGCATAACCTGAGCTCTGTACGGATATTAACTCACATACTTCCCCAGGGACGGCAAAGTGGGCACAAATCTCCTCCCCATTTTGGAGCCAGGACATGTCCCTGTGGAAGCCGTGTTTCCCGTGGGACTCTGGCAAAGCTCTTCCTGCCACGTCCTGTCTGGTCTGCTCGCCAGGTGTCCTCCAGCCCCTCCCTGACCTGGCATTTTTCTGGACACTTCTTTGACCCTTGGGCAGGGCTTTCTCCTGACCATTGATTCTAAGTTCCTTTCCCCAGCTCCGCCCTGCTCTCTGGCCAGCCCAGGCTACAATTTCAAAAAGAGTTTTGAGTTCCTTCTGGAAAGGGGCTGGGACAGCACCCCTCCCCGCCAGTCTCTTCCCATAAATACCCCCTGTGTGCGGTGCCCAGGGGCCCCAGGGAACCTAGTCGGCTGATCTGTAATTAGAAACTTTTCTCCCTTCTCTGGCAGGAGGAGGGAGGGCCCCAGGCCTGGTCCAGCCATTTTGTTTGCCATGAATTAATTATTCAGGAGATGGGAAGAGAGTAGAGGGGGCCTCTCGGTTGACCAGACAGCCTCAGGCCCTGCCCCAGGCGGCGACCCACCCTGACCTGTCCCTTCACCGCGTTAGTCCCAGAGAATAAACAAGCCACGAGGACAGAGGGGGTTTTCTGCACACCCGTGCAGGAGGCCCCTTCTGCACCTGAGGGGGCGTTAGAGGCCCTAGGTGACAACACTAGGAAGGGAGCTGCCCAGCTGGGATGGGAAGCCTGGACAGAGGAGGGGGGAGGAGCGCTCAGGGCAACTGTGAAACGGCAAGAGGTGGCTTCCTGTCTCAGCCTACTCTTGCTGAGTCTCTGCAGTGAGAGAAGGGGGATAAAGTGCAGAGGAGAGGAACAATCGTCACTTAACCACTGAGAAGAAGAGGAGAGGGGAGAGGAAAGGAGAGGCAGCAGGAGCTCATTCCTGCACGGAAATGCTTCTTTGTCCATTTGATGAATGTGGAAACTGAGGCTCATTGCCATCCAGGGAGCTTATCTGAAGTCACCTATAGCTGGTGAGTGGCACAGCAAAAGCTCAACCTTAGCACTGCGTGGGGGGCATGGATACCACAGAATCTGGACTCCAGTGATCCTCAGATTGGACTCTCCCGTCGCCCAGCCTCTCGGTGTCCAGGCGCTGCTCCAGGACAGCCCCCTGGGAATCCTGAATGACTCAAGATGAGCATGTGAATGGTATCTGCCATCGCACGGGTAGCCTTGCAAGGTGGACTTAAGGAGGCTCGGCTTCCTCTTTGGCAGGAGGCCGGCAGTTCTGAGAGACAGCCCGGTTCTCTGTGTGGTTCCCAGAGAAGCGGAGGGCTCAGGATTTGGAAAATGCCTGCCTGATCCCACTCCTGACTATCTCTGTGAACTTGGGCCAATTCCTTCACTCTTGGCACGGTGGGATGAAGACAAGGAGGACGTAGGAGCTGATGTGAGGAGCAAATATGATCATGCAAATAAAACATTTAAACATGATGCCTAGCACACAGTCCATGTCCAATCAATGTAGCCATTATTATTATTTATTATGATGATTCTTGATAATGGCCTTTTGTTAAGATGGGGTAACAGATCGGCAGGAGCTGCCAGATGGTGAACATGTGTCTCCTCCTAGAATCAGCACTGCTGTTTCCCGGGGGACTGTCCCTCCGCCCTCTCAGCCCAGGTACCTCAGATGGAGTTTCCTCTGTCCCTGCAACTGAGGGGTGGGCCTGTGCTCCAGAAGAATAGGCACGTGACTCAGTGGCAGCCAATCAGGGGGAGCCCTGTGATTTTCTCTGGAGAGAGGCACACTTTTCCACTGAGAGAATGACCTATATAAGAAGCTTCAAGTGCCATCTTGTTAGCCACAGGAGAAGAATGTCTTTCTTTTTCTTTTTGACAGGGTCCAGGCTTGTCCTGAATTCACTATGTAGTCCAGGCTAGCCTTGGACTCATGGTTATCTTCCTGCCTCAGCCTCCCAAGTGCCAGGACTACAGGCCCAGTTATTATATGGTGCTGGGGGATCAAAGCAGGGGCCTGTGCTTCCTAGACAAGTGCTCTAATCACTTAGCTACATCCCCAGCCCAGGAGGAGAATGTTTTTCCGAATCAAAAGCCACAAAAGAAAGCAGAAACAGGCTCGTCCCTAGTCCTAGTGGTACAAACCTGTACTTCTAGCACTCTGGGAAGATGAGGCAGCCTGGGCAATTAGTGACTTAGCAAGATCCCTTCTAAAAAAAAAAAAAGGGCTGGAATGGCTCAGTGGTTAAAGGGCTTGGGCTTGTCTAACAAGTGCTAAGTCAAGCTGAGTACTCAAGTTAGCAAAGTGGTTAAAGTATTTGCCTTGCAAGCTCAAGGCCCTGAGTTCAATTCCCCAGGACCACATAAGTTGGGCATTGTGAAGCATGCCTGTAATCCCAGCACTTGGGAGGCTGAGACAGGAGAATTGCCATCAGTCCAAGGCCAACCTGTGTTCCATAATGAGTTCAGGGGCATCCTGGGCTACAGAGCGAGACCCTGTCTCAAATAAATAAATAAATAAATAAATAAATAAATAAATAAATAAATAATGAAGTCTGCTGGGGGCCCAGCTCAGTAGTTAGAGAGCACTTGCCTAGCAAGTCCAAGGCCCTGGTTTCAACTCCCCAGCACCACATAAACTGAGCAAGGTGGTACACTCCTACAATCCCAGCACTCAAGAGGCTGAGGCAGGAGGATTGACTTGAATTCAAGGCCAGCCTGGGCAACATAGTAAGTTCAGGACCAGCCTGGTCTAGACCCTGTCTCATTAAAAAAAAAAAAAAAGAGGGAGAAAAGAAAAAGAAAGGAAGGAAGGAAGAAGACTAGGGATGTAGCTCAGTGTGTGGAGATTCTGGACTTAAACCCCTATACTGCAAGAAAGAGAAAGACAGGAAGGCAGGCAGGCCAAGACATGGCAAGGACACTAATGAAACCTTTGAACTCACGGATTCAGCTGTGAGCTGGGAAGCAATAATTATTATTACTATTAATTTCTTTGCATCAGTTTGAGTTTTCTGCCATGTGCAAGAGTTCTGACTAAACATGCCGACGATGTGATTTTATATATATATGTGTGTATAAATATATATGTATATATAGAGACAGCTATAGAGTACAGATAGAGATATAAAAAGAATATATATAAATACATATACCTTTAATTAAAATGACAGTGCATGTGGAAGACTCATGAGTAATTACTACTTCTGTTTTACGTACTTGGCTTGAGAGAACATGGAGTAAGACTTTAAGATCCAGAACACCTAGGTACAAATTAAGGGCCTTTACTCACTGAACTCGCACTGTCCTGGAGTGGCAGATGTAGACTCCTGGCTTGGTTTAACCATGGTTTTCCTTTCTGCCTGTAGGAAAGTGTTTCGTTTCCACCCTGGGCGTAGTCTGTCCGCCTTTGTCTGTGAGCCGGTGCTGTCAGAGCCCATAACTATCTGTTTACAGTTTCAGACACAAGCATTAATTGCCTTTTGAACTTCCATTTTCCTCTGAGCTCCCTGCTCAACTATGTTAACTGTCTCGCTTGTGTTTCTTATTGCCCAAAGAAAAATATTGGGGCTGGAGGAATGGCTCAGTGGTTAAAGCACTTGCCTGGCAAGCACTAAGGACCTGAGTTTGATTCTCCAGTACCAGATGAGCTGGGTGTGGTGATGCATGCATGTAATCCCAGAACTGGGGAGGCTGAGGCAAGAGGATTGCCATGAATCCACAGCCAGCCTGGGTTCCATAGTGAGTATAGGACCAGCCTGGACAACAGAGCAAGACCCTGTTTCAAAAAGAGAGAGAAAGAAAGAGAGAGAAATATCTACTCCCTCTTCCCCAAAAATCTGAATACCTGCACATTCCTCTGCATGTCCCTTATGCACAGGCAACATAAATACAGGCATGTAGGCACCGCATATTTGCACAGACCAGAGTTTACAGGACAAGTTGTCACAACTCAGAGATTCTAGGCCAGGTGACAAGGCAGCTGTGCAGGGGTATGATGAGCCTCAGAACTGAAGTCAGATCAGCATTTGAAATCTGGTTTTCTCACTAACTTGCTATGTGACCTGGGGCAAAGTTACTTCAACTGGCTGAGTCTCAGTTTCCTCAGCTGGAAACCAGACAGGATAGATCATATCTGCTTTGCAAGGCTAGATAAGGTAAGGACTTGACAAAAGTACTTTTCTCTGGAAAAAGCACTGTTCTCTGCTCTTCATGCCTCTGGTTTAAGGTGGCAGAGCACTTGCCTAGCACGTGGAAGGCCCCAGGTTCTATCCCCAGCGCTGTAAAAAATAAAAATAAACTAACATTCACAGAGTACTCACGGGCTCAGCACTGTTTCTTGTGTATTCAGGCTTACAGCAAGCCCTTTGAGCGACTGCTGTTATACAACTTTCACTTTACAGGGGGAAAAAGTGGATCAGAGAAATTAAGTTGCTGAACTCACACAGCAAAGGACAGAGGTGGCTGGAGGAATGGTACAGCACTTAAAGCGCTTGCTTAGCAAGCGCACAGCTCTGAGTTTGATTCCCTAGTACCACATAAACTACGTGTGGTGGTGCACGCCTGTAATCCCAGCACTTGAGAGGCTCAGGCAGGCAGATTGCCATGAGTACAGGGAGCTACACAGTGAGTTCAGGACCAGCTTGGGCTACAGAGCATAACCCTGTCTCAAAAAAACAAAACAAAACAAAACAAAACAACAACTTCTTGCTTCCTGTGGCACTGGACCAACACCTGGAAGGATGAAGGTTGCCGCTAGCATGGTATTTGAGCTCCCTGTGCTTTTGGTATCCCTTGATGGTTTTCAGGATGTGCAGATAGCCTGTTCTTACTACTGGCTGCAGGTGAGAGTTAAAAGGAATCCTCACTGACCTGACAGCTCTAGGCCTCTGAGCTGTACCTGGGGAACAACCGCCCTGCAGCTGGACTGGTGCTGGATTATTTTGAGTTTCTATTCTGTCTCTTACTGTGGGATCAAACTCAGGGGCAAGCGTGGAATACTCTCATCAAAAGGTCAGTCACGTATGAGTCCACAAACCAGATGTCCACAGCTATCTTACTTCATTCAAAGACTGTTCACAGTCACTTATTCAAAAAATGCAGAAGGGGCTGGAGGAATGGCACAGCGGGGTTAAAGCACTTGCCCACCAAGTGTAAGCCCTGGGTTGATTCCCCAGCTTCACATAAACTAGACGTGGTGGTGCACGCCTGTAATCCCAGCACTCCAGAAGCTGAGAAAGGAGGATTGTTCTGAGCCGAAGGCCAGCAGGGGCTACACCAGTGAGTTGAGGACCAGCCTCAGCTATAGGGATACACAGCGATACCCTGTCTCAAAATAAATAAATAGATAGATAGATAGATAGACAAATGCAAAAGACAATGTCAGCTGTGGATCAAAAAAAAAAAAAAAACAGAGAAAATGAAAACCTCCACTTCCCATCAAGTTGGGAACATGGGGACCCACCCAGGAAGACCCTCCAGGAAAAGCTGTAAATCACACTTGTTTTATCCCTCCCAATTAACTGATTAAGTATGGGAACTGGCTATCAGCTCTGGATTGAGGGGCATCCATACTAACCTGGTCCTCTGGCTTCCTGAGGAGTATACTGCCCAGTATTAGGTACCATATTTTATTTATTTAAAATTATTGTTTTAAAAAGAGAAGTTTCAGTGGTGCACAACTGTAAACTCAGAACCCAGAACACTGAGACAGGAGGATTGCCATGAATCCAAGGCCAGCCTGGGCTCTGTAGTGAGTTCAGGACCAGCCTGGGCCCTATCTCAAATAAATAAATAAAATAAATGAAGAACTTTCCCTGGACTCTGTATTTGTGAAGTCTTTGATAGGAGAGCTGCTTCTACTTTTAAATTTTTCATAAAGGGGGGCTGGAGGAATGGCTCAGCAGTTCAAGTGCTTGCCTATCAAGCACTAAGTGAAGCCCTAAGTACCTGAGTTCGATTTCCCAGAACTACAT
Source organism: Ctenodactylus gundi (assembly GCA_004027205.1). Classification (NCBI taxonomy): domain Eukaryota; kingdom Metazoa; phylum Chordata; class Mammalia; order Rodentia; family Ctenodactylidae; genus Ctenodactylus; species Ctenodactylus gundi. The sequence continues at coordinate 362,839 of PVKB01000712.1, forward strand.
AAGCCAGACTTGGTGGTGTGCCTCTGTAATCCCAGCACTCAGGAGGCTGAGGCAGAAGGACTGCTGTGAGTCCAAGGCCAGCCTGGGCTCCACAGTGAGTTCAGGACCAGTCTGGGCAAGACCCTGTTTCAAAAGGAAATAAAATTGTCCTAAAGGTACCTTTTAATAATAAAGTCCTGAAATTCTTTAAAAAGAAAAGGATATAAAAAGACCTGAGGATATAGTTCAGTGTGAGGTTCTGGGCTTGATCCCCAGTGTCACAAAAATGAACAAATCAATAATTTAAGAAATGACAGTCCTATCTTAACTAGCATGTCCTTTAGATTAGTGGTTTGTGTTAACAAGGGATGATGGTTATCTATACAATGAAGGGATGGAGGACTGGAGGAATAGCACAGAGGTTTAGGTGCTTACTTTGCAAGCACATGGCCTTGGATTCAATTCCCCAGCACCACATAAAAAGACGCATGTGGTGGTGCACACCTGTCATCCCAGCACTAGGGAAGCTGAGGCAGGAATATTGTCTAAGACTAGCCTGAGCTACATAGTGAGTTCAGGACCAGCTGTGGGCTACAGAGCAAGGCTGTCTCAAAAACAAACAAATAAATAAAAATAAAAAATAAAACGAATAGATAGGCAGAAAGACAGATGATGGGTGGTTGGGTGGATGGAGACTTGAAGTGGTGCTGAGTTGGTGGATGGATGTGGCTGAGTGGACAGATGGACAGTCGGACGTATAAATGAGTGAACCCATGAATGGATGGACAAAGACTGAGTATCCTGTCTTTCCTAGACCTCCCCATCCCACTAGCTGCACCTGGTCCCCATCTACAGGGAGCAGGGCTCAGACCCTTGTAAGAAAGGCATGTGGAGGGGGTGGGGTAGAGGGGCATTCCTGGAGGAATAGCACAATGCTTAGAGCCTTTGCCTAGCAAGAACAAGGCTCTGAGCTCAATTCCCCAACACCACCTAAAGCAGGCATGATGGCACACACTTGTAATCCTAGCACTTGGGAGGCTGAGGCAGGAAGACTCCTGTGAGTTCCAAGCCAGCCTGGGCTACATAGTGAGTTCAGAAGTAGCTTGGAACACAGAGTGAGGCCCTTTCTCAAAAAAGAAAGGGAGAAAAAGAAAACAAGGGAAAGGAAAAGATGTGGATCCAGATCTATCTTTACCCCCTGAGGCTCTGACCTTTGGCCAGGGGACAGTAGATAGTGGACCTCAGGGACACCTCAGAGGCAGCAGCCAACCCCAGGCTTTCAGCTCCATGTCCGAGGAGAGCTTTTCTCTTGGTGCTGCAGCAGCTACACATACAAATACAGTGGCTGGAAATTCTGGGCCACACACCCTACAATTCTTAGAAGTAGGAACCTGGCCAGGGCATTTCATCACCTTTCACCCTGTTACCCGCAGGGACAGCCAGATCCCAATTCATGTCTTCAGGCCCGGCCCATCTTCCTGGGGAAGCCCTGCCCCAGATACCTTCCTTCTGTTCTTTCTGTCTTTCCTTCCTTTGAGAAAGGGTCTTGCTAAGTTGCTAAATTGTCCAGGCTAGGCTTGAACTTAAGATCCTCCTGCCTCTGCCTTCCAGACTGCTAGAATTAACTAGGCCCAGCTCATTCATTTTCCTGACCTTCGCTCAGGAGCCCAGGCTGGCCTTGGACTCACAGCAGTCCTCCTGCCTCAGGCTCCCGAGTTCTGGGATTACAGGTATGCACCGCCAAGTCCAGTTTATGTGGCACTGGGGAATCGAGCTAGGAGACTTAGCACTTGCTAGACAAGCACTTTAACCACTGAGCTATTCCTCCAGCCCCTCTTCCTCCTTTGTGGTGCTCCATTCTAACCATGGCCGGCTGGGCTGAACACGAACAGGGGCTGCCAGTTTCCTCCCTGTCTGGGCATGTGGCACTTAACTGCTATTTCCTCTTTTATGATGGGCAGGTGACACCCAGCCCCAGAGGCGAGACGCACAAGAGGGCGGCAGTTCACAGAGACTCTGACTCTTATTGGAACCCAAAAGCCCCACAGGAAGATTCTCTCAGGCAGTGGTTTGGAGGTCCTATGCTCCTGAGTTCCTAGATCGGCACCCTGGAACCAGACCTTGAGCTGGAGTGACAAAAGCCGAGTGATCTGGGCTGGGCTCTTTTCTGTCACTTTGGGCAAGTCATGGCCCTTTCCAGGACATTCATTCTTTCAGTCTGTAAGAGGAGAGTTTGAACTTGTAAATTCATACAAAGGGAGTGTGGTTGCCTGATTCTAATCTCAGCCATAACACACACCAGTTACATGACCTTGGGAAAGCTACTTACCTCTGTAAGCCTCAGTTTCCTCATCTGTGAAATGGGAATGGTAAGATCACGGATTTCATAGGGTTCTTGTGGGGAAATAGAGGATGTGGTACATGTCAAGTGGAAGGCACTGTGTCAGAGACAAAGTGAAGGCTCAGTGATTGGCAGTCATTGTCGCAATCTTGGGGAAAGGAAGGAAAGGGGGAGGGGGGCCGGAGAATGGCTCAGAGATTAAAGTGATTGCTTTAGCATGCACATGCCCGAGTTCAACTGCCCAGCACCATATAAACTGGGCATGGTGGCACATGCCTGTAATCCCAGCACTCGGGAGGCAGAGACAGGAGGATTGCCATGAGTCCAAGGACAGCCTGAGCTCCATAGTGAGTTCAGGACCAGGCTGGGCAACAGAGAAAGACCCTGTCTCAAAGACAGAAACAGAGAAAGAGAGAGAGAGAGAGAGAGAGAGAGAGAGAGAGATTCCTTTCTCCCCAAAAATCTGAGTACCTGCACATTCCTCTGTGTGCCCCTTATGCACAGGCAACATGAATACAGGCATGTAGGTGCCACATATTTGCATAAACCAGAGTTTACAGAATAAGTTGTTGCAACTCATGCACAGGCCCTGGGTTTGATCTTCAGTACAGAAAAAAATAATTTTACCTTTTTTTTTTGAGGCAGGGTCTCGCTCTGCAGCCCAGGCTGGTCCTGAACTTGCTATGGAGGCCAGGCTGGCCTTGGACTCACACAACAATCCTACTGCCTCAGCCTCTAGAGTGCTAGGATTACAGGCAGGTGTCACCACGCCCGGCTTATGTGGTGCTGGGGAATCAAACAAAAAATTTACTTTGTATAGTATAAATACGTTATCAAAATAAGCAAATACACTTGCCCTGGTGGTGCAGAACTGTAACCTTGGCACTCCAGAGGCTGATAAAGGAGAATGGCAAGTTCAAGTCCAGTCTGGGCAACTTAGTGACTTATGAGAACTTGAAGCAAAATAAAAAATCAAACCAGAGCCTGTGGTGTAGGCCTGTGACTCCAACATCCTCGAGGCTGAGGTAGAATTGCAAATTCAAGCCCAGCCTGCCACTTAGGAATTTAGCAAGACCTTTATAATATAGAAATGTGCAGGAGATGTAGCAGCTCCATGGAGGCTCTAGGCTCAATCTCCAGTACCACACACACAAAAAAAGGCTGGAGATGTAGCCTCGTGTGAAGGCCCCACGTTCCAATCCCAGAACTGCAGAAATCAATGAAGAAAGAAAACAAAAAACAAACCCTAAAACCTTTCTATAGAAATAAATCATCACTTTGAGAGGTTGAGGCCAGCATACAAGTTTGAGTTCAACCTGACAAATTTAGCAATTTAGTGAGACCGTGTCTCAATATCAAATAAAAATGGGCTGGGGGTGGGAGCACTGGGAGGTGCTGGGGCCATAGCTTGGTGGTTAGAATGTCTGCCTAAATCCCAGCACTCGGGATGCTGAGATAGGAGGGTTGCCATGAGTCCAAGGCCAGTCTGGGCTCCACAGTGAGTTCAGGATCAGTGTGGGCTGCAGAGTGAGACCCTGCCTCAAATTAAAAAAAGAAAAAGAAAAAAAGAAAAAAAAGTAAAGAATGCTTGCCTAGAAAGCACAAGGTCCTGGGTTTGGTTCCCCAGCACCACATAAACTGGGCGTGGGGGATGCACACCTGTAATCCCAGCCCTCAAGAGGCCCGAGGAGAAGGAGTGCTGAGAATTCAATGCCAGCCTGGGCTACATAGTGAATTCTGGATCAGCTTAGACTACAGAGGAAAATTCTGTCTCAAAGAAAAGGGGGTGGTGGTGCTGGGGATGTAGCTTAGGGTTCAATCCCCACTTAAGGAGGGGAAGAAGAGAAGCAAAGCAGAGAAAGGAAGTAATCACCCACATCATATGCCTAAATAATAAAAATGGTTTTTCTGGGGCTGGAGGAATAGCTCAATGGCTACAGTGCTTGCAGAAACAAGGCCCTGAATTTGATTCCCCTGCACCACCTAAACCAGGTGTGGTGGTGAATGCCTGTAATCCCAGCACTCAGAAGGCTGAGGCAGGGGGACTGCTGTGAGTTCAAAGCCAGCCTGAGCTACATGGTGAGTTCAGAACCAACCTGGACTGCAAAAAATTTTTTAATTTTTTTGATTTTTTTTGGATGGGTGACTTTTAGGCATTTCTTCTCCATGTTTTACAATAAATGTGAATTTCTTTTCTAATCAAAAAACAACAGCATGAGATTTATAGAAAGTAACCCTCCTCTTAATCACTATTTTTTGTTGTTGTTTTTATTTTTGTTTGAGACAGGGTCTTGCTCTGTAGTTCAGGCTGGTCCTGAACTCACTATGTAGCCCAGGCTGGCCTCAAACTCAGCAATCCTCCTGTCTCAGCCTCCTGAATGCTGGGATTATAGGTGTGCGCCACCATGCCTAGTCTACCCCCTTTTTCTAATTATTAAAAGCAAAACCTCGTCATTGGAACGTCATAAGTCAAAGAAATGTAGAACTGGGATATGGCTCTACACACACACACACACACACAAGCACACAGAAAATGTTAATAATATTCCTCTCCTGTCTTTGGGGTAAACAGTGTTAAGGCCTGGTGTGAATCTCTTCCCTACTTTTTTCTAGAACATGTTCTCCTTCTCCTCCTCCTCCTCCTCCTCTTTCTTCCATTGTTGCAGGCCTGGGAACTAAATTCAGGGTCTGCCATGCAAGGCAAGGACATACATTGCCACTGAGCTATACCCCGGCCCCTCCATGTTACTTTTTATTGGAGAAGAACTTTCAAAAACATCTATTTTAATCACATGTCCCCTGCCCTGGCCTTCTAGTAGCATCGCTCTGCCGAGCTGTTTGTCCCTTTTGATATCCAAACTTCTTTCCCTCTATGAAGCCCACAGGGCCCCACTCCCTGAAGACACCTGCGCCTCAGCCTGGGCCCCGGGCCCGCAGCAGTTGAGGCCCCAGAGCCAGGCGAGGGCTTTCTCCAGGGGTAATTAACAGTGAAATCCTCCTCCCAGTGACCCTGTGCTCCTGGCCCGGCTGATTTACACATGAAAGGTGCACGAGGGCCTGGGCTTTCTCCTTTTCACAGTCACAATGAGGTGCGGCCTATAAATAAAACCTCCCAGAGAACTGGGAGGTTTTGGAAATGTGTGTGTGTGTGTGTGTGTGTGTACGTGTGTGTACGTGTGTGTGTGTGTGTCGGGGTGTGTGTGTGTCGGTGTGTGTGTCGGTGTGTGTGTGTCGGTGTGATAGAGAGAGACCCAGTGACGGAGGTTCCCTAGTAGCTGGAAAGAAGAGACTTTGAAAAAGGAGTATCCTAACAATGGCTGGTGTTTATTGAGTGCTTACTGTATGCTAGGGTCCTCATAGCCCCCCTCCCCTCCCCAGTGACAGAGGAATTATCATCCCCACTATACAGATGAAGAAACTGAGGTTCCTGGAGAGGAAGATTTGCAGGAGGTGGAACCATGAGTAGGGGGACAGCGAAGACTGGGGAAGGGATGAGCCTCCGAAGTAAGTAACATTCAATCACCTTTACACAGGGCTGGAAGAATAGCCCTGCAGTTACAGCACTTGCCTAGCAAGCACAAGGCCCTGGGTTCAGTTCCCCACAACCACATTCATCTGGTGTGTGGCACAGGCCTGTAATCCCAGCACTTGGGAGGCTGAGGCAGGTGGATTGCTATGAGAGTTCAAGGCCAGCCTGGGTTACAGCATGTAGACTCTGACCCTGTTGCAAAAAAAAATGGCAAGGGGGGGTGGTGTTGCTGGAGATATAGCTCAGTGTGAAGACCCTGGGATCAATTCTCAGTACTACAAAAATAAATAAATACAGAAATAAATAAATAAAGGCTAGAAATATAGCTCCACGGTGGTGTTCTTGGGTTCCGTCCCCAGGAGACAGAAATACTCATGCACACCCACAGAAAGAGAAAGAAAAACTCTGGACAGATACCTTACTACCAGCTGAGAAGGTTGTCCCCTCCAGGACGCCTGCTTGTATGCCTCCCACCCTGTATTAAGGAGCCCCTCCAGGGTTCTCCTGAGCCGCTGCTGCCTGTCTCGGCACTCGACATAGCACAGGCTTTGTCTGGTGCCCTGTGTCCTCCACTGCCCATTCAAGCTCCCGTGGCAGCTATCTTACTGTTCTAAACTTCCAGTACCTGGCCCACAGCAGGTAGAAATTCTGACACCTGGAATGTACGAATGAATGAATGCATGCATGCATTTATGAGTTGTGGTTTCAGGTCTGCAAGGGTATCACGCCAGTATGTCCTGGGACTGAACACGTGTTCCAGGCTGCAGAAACAGGCCAGACAGAAGCAGAAAATCCCTGTGCAGCTGAGTTGAAAGCCATGACTTCTCTGATTCTCAGACCCCTTGCATCACCAAGCCCTGCTTGAAAACATTTTTTAACCACTAACATCTCCCTCTTCCCCTTTCTCCAAAAGGTGTATCGCCCTAATCAGAGGTGCCACTCAGCCATTCCTACGAATAGTAGCGATTCCTCCCATCCAGCCAGTGCCTGCTGTGTTTCAGGAGCTGGACTAGGAACTCACATGTATCATTTTATCTGATCATCATAATTCCTTTGTAAGGTAGGATTGTAATTATTCTTACGTTTCAGAGAAGAAACAAGTTCAGAGAGGTGCAAGGACTTGTGGAAGCTCCCACAGTCTCTGCCTGGAGGAGCCCTGGAGTCCAAGGGAAGGCTTGTTGGAGCACACCCTTCTGGCCACACCCGCAGAGTGGCTGACGCAGCAGGCCCAAGATGCACCCCAAGAATTTACATTTCTAACAAATCCCCAAGTCTTGTTGCTCCGGCTGATCCTGGGGCACACTCTGAGAACCACTGCCTAATACCATGAAGTCTGTACTGTCATTATCCCAATTATTCGTGTTAGGTCACGTCCAGGGGATTATAATAGGCCCCATGCATGGAATTTCAAGTGCGTATAGTTCACTTGGTACTTAGCATATATATAACCCTACAGTCATAGTGAAATCTTTCTTTAGAAAAAAAGAAAGAAGAGAAAGAAAGCTGGAGGAATATCAATGGTTAGAGCACTTGCCTAGCAAGATTAAGGCCCCGACTTCAATTCCCCAGCACTATATAAACTGGGAGTGGTGATGCACATCTGTAATCCCAGTACTCGGGAGGCTGAGGCAGGATTGCTGTGAGTCCAAAGCCAGACTGGGCTACACCAGAGGGATCAGGACCAGTCTGGGCCACAGAGCAAAACCCTGTCTTAAAAAAGAAAGAAAGAAATTTGAATGCTTTGGAGAGACTAAAAAGTTAGCTGGCTGCTTCTATTTGGGTAGCCTGGAGGAAATATTTGTTTTAGATAGTACATACTTCTGTCTTAAATATGTGCTCTCTGCTACTTTCTTGCACAAGTGGATTTTTTGTTTGTTGATATTGTGTTTAAAATGCAAGAAAAAAAATAATAATACATGCAATATAATTTCATACTGGCTTGTCTGAAAAGTCACGATGCACTTTTTTTTTTTGGAGACAGGGTCTCATTCTGTAGTCCAGGCTGTTTCTGAACTCACTATGGAGCCCAGGCTGGCCTTGGACTATCAGGAATCCTCCTGCCTCAGCCTCCTGAGTGCTGGGATTACAGGCGTGTGCCATCATGCCTTGCTTTATGTGGTACTGGGAAATCAAACTCAAGGCCTTGAGACTACTAGGCAAATGCTTTAACCACTGCGCCATTCCTCCAGCCCTGTCAGGCAGTCTTTTAAGCATTTCATAAGAAAATCACTCTATCCTTAAAATAACTCTTTGGAACACGAAGGATATATGTATACAATTAGCTTCCTTTGCCGGAGGAGGGAATTAAGGCATTGGAAAGTTAAGTAACATGTGCCCATAGACAGATCATTAAAAAATGGTCCCATCATGATTTGAATCCAGGCCAACAAGAGCCAGAGTTCTTCTACCTACCTAAGATGAACCTGAGAGGCTGGGCCTGAGAAGCCCTCAGCTCCCACTACAACGGATGTCACTTCTGCAACTGTCACCACTTCCTGCTGGGCACTAAGGACTCCAGATAGAAGGACTTAGTTCACACAAACAAAGGCTTAGGCTGATAAAGGAGGTGAAAACTGCACTCACATTAGCGGCTGATCCAGCCTCCACCCCCTGCCTCTGACACCTGCATCAGCCTGCTTCTCTTGTGTGTGTCCATTCTCACTCAGGATGTGAGGGAGGACCAAGGGTTACCCAGTGACCCTTTCCTAGAAAGCTGAGGCCTGGCTCCACTCCCCAGTCTGCATAGTAGCTGGGCAGGCATATCACACAGGTTTATACACATCATCAAGGGAACTTCTTGGAGTTCATGAGGAATTCAAACATCAGGGGCATGCTTCCATATTCCAGCTTCTTTAGGTATCTGTGAATGCTGAATGAAGGCTGCTCATGTTTCCACAATATCTTATGTCATTCAATAGGGTTTGACTCAATTAGTGCCTTTGTGGCATCCTCATCCACTTTGGTGGCCCTCCCTGACCAAGGAGCATCATTGAGAACAAAATGACCAGCACAGGGCTGAAGGAATAACACAGCAGATAAAGTACTTGACTAGCAAGCTCAAGGCCCTGGGCTCAATTTCCCAGCATGTACATAGCCTGGGCACGGTGGTACATTCCTGTAATCCCAGCACTTGGGAGACTTGAGTTTGAGGACATCCTCGGTTACAAGATGAGTTCAGGACCAGCCTGGACTATAGAGTGAGACCCTGTCTCAAAAAAAAATTTTTTTTAATCAAAATGACTAACACAGAATTTATTTTTTTTTTTTTTTTAGTACAAAGTTACTTTTTTGGGGTAAGTACAAGGGAAAAATAAGGTAGAAACTAGGAACTTCCCTGCAAGTGTGAGGGGCCAGGGCACCTGAATTTTTCTTTTCTGTGAGACAAAGTCTTGCTTTGTAGCCCAGGCTGGCCCTGGACTCTTTATGAAGACCAGGCTAGCCTTGGACTCAAGGCAATCCTCCTGCCTCAGCCTCCCAAGTGCTGGGATTCCAGGCATGCACCACCACGCCCAGCTTATGTGGTGCTGGGGGATCGAACTCAGGGCCTCGTGCTTGCTAGGCAAGCGCCTTAAACGCTGTAGCACAGAATTTGCGAACCATCATTGGCACTGACACTCTTCTGCAGCACGGTCACTGTAAACTGTGTGCAACTTCTCGGAAGCCTGATGCTTGTTCTTCCCTGGATATGGAAGTAAAACATTAAGATCTGGCGAAATGTAGTTTGCTCTTCCATATTCAACTTGTAAAAATCTCCAAAACACAACCAAATTGCTCATTTTTTTAGAAGGAAGCTGGAACTGTCAAATGGTCAAATGACAGAAACAATGTAGATGTGACTGACTCTAGTACTGCCAAAATGAACTAGCACCATCTTTTGCAAAAAAAGTGCATCCTGAGGCTGGAGGAATGGCATAGTGGTCACAGCGCTCGCCTAACAAGCGCAAGGCCTTGAGTTCAATTCTCCAGCACCACATGAACTAGGCACAGTGGCACATTTCTGCAATCCCAGCACTCAGGAGGCTGAGGCAGGAGGATTGCCTGAGGCCAAGGCTAGCCTGGGCTCCACAGTGAGTTCAGGACCAGACTGGGCTACAGAGCAAGACCCTGTCTCAGAAAGAAAGAAAGAAAGAAAGAAGGAAAGAAAGGAAGGAAGGAAGGAAGGAAGGAAAAGAGAAGCTCTTTTAAGCACAGTCTCTCTGAGAAGTCCGATGCTGAGGGGACGCACACCACGTGACCAGCTGGGGAAGGGGGTTCCAGGCTGGGGCCCCGAAGTGGAAATAAAGTTGGTTTATTCAAGGAACTAAGAAAAAGTCAACATGACTGGGGTGTGATCCTTTCCTCACCATCACCATTTTATAGAGTAAGAAAGAAGGCTCTGTTCAAGGGCACACAGGAAGTGATGCAGGCCACATTTGACCCTGGGCTCAGTTTAACTAGGTATTTTATCAAGTATTTGATATTTGAATTTCACCATTCCTCAGAAAGGTTGGAATCAGTTAATGTTCACTGACAGGAGTCTGAACCTAGAGGCTGATTAAAGTCTGAGGAAGGACTACGGATATAGTTCAGATGAACTGCTTGCCTAGCAAGTACAAAGCCCTGAGTTCTATTCTGCAGCACCACATAAAGCCAGGCATGGTGATGCATGCCTGTAATCTCAGCACTTGGGAGGCTGAGGCAGGAGGATTACCTTGAGCGAGACCCTATCTCAAAAAATAAAAAAAAGGATTCAGATGCATTGGGTTGGACACCCAGAGCTGAAGTAAATAATGTGAATACTCTGTTCCATCAGAGACATTTGTACCAACCTCTACCTTTTTGCTTTTTTGAGACAGGATTTTGCTACATAGCCTAGCCTGCTACTGAATTCACTACATAGCCCAGCCTGTCCTCCAACTCAAGGCAACCCTCCTGCCTCAGCCTCCCACATGCTGAGATTATAGGTACATGCCACCATGCCTAGTTTATATGGGGGTGGGGAATTCAACTCAGGGCCTTGTGCTTGCTAGGCAAGCACTCTAATCATCATGTTATCTTCTAGCCCCTGCTAAATTTTCAACACAGGTGTCATCATGTTATCCTCCAGCCCTTGCTAAATCTTCAACACAGTTGATGCCTAATGTCAGAATTAGCCATGTGCATAATTAAATGATAGGTTAGAGATTAGAAATTAAGATGAGATAAGCGGGCCCAATGGCCCAGGTCTGTAATCCCAGCACTGTGGGAGGCAGAGGCAAAAGAGTTACAAATTGGAGCCCAACTTGGGCAATTTAGTGACTTAGCAAGACCCCATCTCAAATTTTATTAACTTTATTTTCTTTTTACTTTTATTTTTGAGACAGGGTCTCGCTCTGCAGTCTAGGCTGGTCTTGAACTCACTGTGTAGCCCAGGCTGGCCTCACACTTGTAGCAATCCTCCTGCCTCGGACTTCTGAGTGTTGGGATTATAAGCATTTGCCACCATGCCCAGATCATGTGGTGCTGGGGAACTGAACTCAGGGCATTGGGCCAAGCACTCTAACTGCTGTGCCCTTCCACCGGCCCCCTGGCCTCAAAGTTTAAAAATGAAAATGGTGCTGGAGATGTAGCTCAGTATAAAGGCCTTGGGGTCAGTCTCTAGGACACAACACACATGTGTGCACACACACAAGCAAACAGGAATGGTGATCTAAGATTTGCACTTCAGAAGTATTACTCTGGCAATGTGGAAAACTGGCTGACTGAAGGAAGTGAGGCCTGAGGAAGGAGACCAGTCCTGAGGCTGCTGTAACAGCACACACCATCATGAAGAAAACAGACACAGAGCAGAAAAGATTTAAAAGACATATTCAAGGTAAAATCCACAGGACTTGGTTGTTGATTGGAAATGATGAAAAAGACTGATTTCTAGCTTCCTAGCTTGAGGACTGGCTGGATAGTGGCACCATTATAAAGCCATCTAACTAATGATAAGAGACACCTAAAAATAATCTAATAGGAAAGCCAGGCATAGAGGTAGCCATCCACCACGTGTGGTACAATGTGCTGGAGAGAGAAGCGGGCAGGGGCTCTGGGAGCAGGAAGGGAGGACACAGCGATTCGGTCTGGGGACCCTCAAGGAGCAAAGGGATTTCAACAGATGCAGACAAAGAAATGGGGGAAATGATGACACGGCCCAAATCTTTGGAGACCCACGTGGCTGAGACACAAGTTGGTTAAACGGGCCCTAGGGAGGCCCTGAATGCCAACCCAAGGGAACAGAGAAGTGGAATCACACCTAGTTCTACAGAAGAAAACATGGCCCATCCTATGTTTCAGAAAACCAGGGGTGAACATGTAAGAGGCAGCAAGAGAGGTGCTCATCTGCCCACAGGAGACCTCTAGGACACATTGAACTCAGGATTTTGTGCTTACTTCTTGAGAATGGGGCTGGGGTGGCTGGAGGACAATGTTGGAGACAGGTCTTTCATTCTTTATTATTTATTTTGTTTTGCTTTGTTTTGTTTGTTTTTTGAGACAGGGTCTTGCTCTGCAGCCCAGGCTGGTCCTGAACTCACTATGGAGCCCAGGCTGGCCTTAGATTTACAGCAATCCTCCTGTCTCAGCCTCCAGAGTGCTGGGATTACAGGCATGCACCACCACTCCCGGCTTATGTGGTGCCGAGGAATGGAACTTGGAACTTGGGTACTTAGTGCTTGTCTTATCACTTGCTAGGCAAGTGCTTTAACTGCTGAGCCATTCCTCCAGCCCACTATTCAATTTCCCACCCCCCACCCCCAACCCCCTTTTTTTGAGACAGGGTCTTGCTCTGTAGTCCAGGCTGGTCCTGAACTCACTATGCAGCCCAGGCTGGCCTTGGACTCACAGCAATCCTCCTGCCTCAGCCTCCCGAGTGCTAGGATTACAGGCGTGCACCACCACGCCCAGTTTATGTGGTGCTGGGGAATTGAACTTGGGTACTTAGCACTTGAGCCATTCCTTCAGCTGCTCTCCCCCATTTTATTGAAATGTGTAAGTACAAAATTTAAGGTTTACATTGGTTTTGAGCATTTTGTGCACATACATATCTAGTCAAGGTAACAAGATCTTCCCCACTTTCCTTTTGATCCACCCCCTACCCACTCCCACAACCCATCCCCTGACTCCCCCTCCCCATTCCCTTTATTTTTCACTTTGAGTTCTGTGAGATAATTGTGCTCTGGGTTTCTCATATCAGAGAAACCATTCAATACCACTATTCAATTCTTAACATAGTTTTTTTTTTCTTCTTCTTTTTTGCAGGAGGCAGGGAAACAGTCTCACTCTGTGTGAAGTCCAGGCTGGACTTGAACTCACAGCAATCCTCCCGCTTCAGCCTCCTCACTGCTAGAATTATAGGTGTGAGTCTCCACACCCTGCTTTATGTGCTGTTGGGAAATCAAACTCAGGACTTTGTGCTTACTTGGTAAATGCTATAATCACTATGCTATTCCTCCAGCCCCCACCCCATTTTACATAGTTATTAAAAGGAAAGTAGGGGGCTGGAGGAATGGCTCAGCAGTTAAAGTGCTTGCCTACCAAGTGCTAAGTACTTGGGTTGATTCCCCAGCACCACATAAGCTGGGTGTGATGGTGCATGCCTGCCATCCCAGCACTCAGAAGGCTGAGACAGGACGATTGCTGTGAGTCCAAGGACAGCGTGGCCTCCATCCTGAATCTGGGACCAGCGTGGAATACAGAGGGAGACCCTGTCTCTAAATAAATAAATAAATAAATGGAAAGCAGTACTGGCTGAAAGCACAGACTTTGGAAATTTGAATTGTGGCTGAGGTAAATGAGTGTCAACTGAGGCTTCTTTGAATGTCAATTTTATTATGAGTAAATGAGGATAATGATAGACATTTCACAGAGATGTTGGAAGAATTAAATGAGATAATGTGCCGAGTGCCATCATCAAATACGGTTAAATGAGTGCTATTAGCATTAATAATTAACAGGAATAAATTAGACAGATTCTCTGCGAGGCTGCCTCAGCTTAATCCACACAGATGGATCAAAGGAAGCGATCTGGAATTATTTATTTATGTATTTATTTATTGAGACAGGGTCTCACTTTGTAGCCTAGGCTGGTCCTGAATTCACTATGGAGCCCAGACTGGCCTCATGGCAATCCTCCTGCCCCGGCTTCCTGAGTGCTTGAGTTACAGGTGTGCACCACCATGCCCAGTTTACGTGGTGCTGGAGAATGGAACTCAGGGCTTTCTGCTTGCTGGAAAAGCAATGCAACCACAGCGCTATTCCTCTAGGCCAGGGATCAGGAATTAGGCAATACCAAGGCCTAAGCAAGAAGGACCTCCTACATCACAGTGGCTCCCTCTGCAAAATCCCTCTTAAAAATCTAAAAAGCTACCAGGTAGAGATGATGAGTGAACTGTCAAATGCTGCTCCCTGAGATATATGAGCTATGACAGTGACAATGTTGAGCGTGGGGTTGGATTGCAGCTCAGTGGTACCACGCTCACCTAGTATGCTCAAGGCTGCGGATTTGGTTTCCAGTGTTGCAATAATAATAACATCAATTAATTACTTTTAAAAATTAGGATAGGGGCTGGAGGAATAACACAGCAGTTAAGAGTGCCTGTCCAGCAAGCACAAGGCCCAGAGTTCAGTTCCCTAGCACCACATAAACCAGGTATGGTGGTGCATGTCCATAATCTCAGCACTCAGAAGGCTGAGGCAGGAGGACTGCTGCTAGTCTGAGGTAAGTACAGTGAGTCCAGGACCAGCCAGGCCTACAGGGCAAGACCCTGTCTCAAAAAATAAATAAATAAAATACTAAGCTGGGCATGGTGGTCCATGTTTGTAATCCCAGCACTCCGGAGGCTGAGGCAGGAGGACTGACATGAATCCAAGACCAACCTGGGCTCCATAGTGAGTTCAGGACCAGCCCGGCTATAGAACAAGACCCTGTCTCAAAAAAACAAAACAAAGCAAAACTGAATAAATAGTAAAGAATGAAAGATCTGTCTCAATAAATAAATAATACAAGTTACAATAAAATAAAAATCAGCATGGTCCCTCCCCTTTTCTCTGTTTCCCAGCCCCACGAGGGAGGTCATTCAACACCTTCTCTCTTCATCCCCACCCCAAGTGGGAAGTTCCAAGATTTCTCTTTCTGCTCCAATCTCGGGAATATGCAGAAGTCTCAAAGGGAAGGCTCTACAAGAAGTCCCCGGATGTCCAGTCTCTATCCCTCTGACAGGTTCCACCTTCCCTCTCCCCGCCCCGCCCCCCTCCCCCCGCCCTTCCAGAATCCTGAGACTGGATAGCCACGTTGAAGGTCGAGAGTCTGACACTCGCGATTGGCTCCTGGGCGGCATCCGCACATGCGAAGCCTGCCACCCGCGGGAAGAGAGCGGTACTGCATGCGCGGGTGCCTAAGAGGCTATCGGCCAGGATCCTTCCTATTAACCCATTGCCAGCTCCATGGGGTCCCTGCCCTCAGGCAGCTTAAAGTCTCACAGAGCTCACACCTGCAAAGTTGTTGTTGGTGGCAACTTCATAATCTGCTTTTTGGTAAAGCCTTTATTCTCTCTCTCTCTCTCTCTCTCTCTCTCTCTCTCTCTCTCTCTCTCTCTTTTTTGAGACATGGTCTTGCTCTGTAGCCCAGGCTGGTCCTGAACTTGCTGGTGTAGCTCAGGCTGGCCTTGGACTCAGAACAATCCACTTGCCTCAGCCTCCCTAGTGCTGGGATTATAGACATATGGCACCATGCCCAGCTTTATGTAGTGCTTGGGAATTGAACCCAGGGTCTTGCGCTTGCGAGTGCTTTAATCGCTGTGCCATTTCTCCAGCCCCCAAGTTCTTACGGCACAAGAAATACCCATTGATGGCATAAATTTTAAAAAGAAAATTAAAGACCAGATGTAAGGTCTACTGACATTGTAAATGTAGCCCGCAGTATTTTTCTGTGCAGTTTACGAAAGTGGAAGCATTTGGGCATGACGGTGCAGATCTATAATCCCAGCACTCTGGGAGGCAGAGGCAGGTGGATTACAATTTGTCATGAAACTCTGTCTCCATATCAAAAATAAAGCATGGGCTAAAGATGTAGCTCACACAATGTGAAGACCCTGGGTTCAAATCCCCAGCACCAAAAATACCTAAATATGTAAGTAAATATAAGCAGACATTTTATAATCTTTTGTAGCTTGATTTATTATTTATTTTTATTCTTGTGTACTGGAGATTGAACCCAGGGCCTTATGTTTATATGTGCTGTACTACTGAGCAATATCTCCAGGCTTTTTAAAGTTTTTATTTTGAAAAAGGGGCTCACTAAATTGCCCAAGCTGGCCTCTAATATGAGATCCTCTTGCCTCAGTCTCCTGTGTAGTAGCTGGGATTATAAATGTTCACCACTAATCAAGCTGATTTATTGTTGTTAATAGCTTTAAAGATACAACATAGGAACTGGGGACATAGCTCAGTGGTTAAAGCACTTGTCTACATGTGCAAGGCCCTCAGTTTGATTCACCAGTACTTGGGAGGCTGAGGCAGGAGGATTGCCACAAGTTCTAGGCCAGCCTGGGCTACATGGTGAGTTTTGGGGCCAGCCCTGTATTGAAAAAGAGAGGGGCTGGAGGAATGGCACAGTAAGGCCCTGGTTCAATTCCCCAGCACCACATAAAGCTGGGCTTGTATTCAATATTAATATAAACTTTATGTATTGCATTTATACATATCAATAAAATGGGAGGAAAAAAGCTGAGCTTTGTGGTGCATGCCTATTACTCCAGCACTCAGGGGCTGAGGCAGGAGGATTTTCCTGAGTCCAAGGCCAGACTAGACTAGCGAACGAGACCCTCTCTCAAAAAGAAAGAGAAAGAGAAAGAGAGAGAGACAGAGAAAGAGAGAGATAATATGGGAGCTTGGCATGATGTTGCTTACAAACCTATAATCCCAGCAGTCTGGGAGGCTGAGGCAGAAAGATTGATCACCAGTTTGAGCCCAGAGTACACAATTTAGTGATTTAGCAAGACCCTATCTCAACATAAAAAATTTAATAAAGGATTAGAATGCAGCTCAGTCCAAGATCCTGGGTTCAGTCCTTAGTATTAAAGCCTGGGCTCCAGAGTGAGCTCAGGACCAGCCTGGAGTGCAGAACAAGATGCAGTCTCAAAAAACAAACCAAAACAAAAATTCGAGTTCCTAACCATTTTATTATGCCTGTTCTGTACCAGCCCTCAAGGGGACTCAGAGGAACTGGAGACAGGGAAAGAAAAAAAGAAAGAAAGAAAGAAAAGAAAAAGAAAGAAAGAAAGAAAGGCGCACAAGCAGGATCTCTGGAGCTCATAGTGGAAATGAAGGGATGAAATGGTTGGTTCTTGTATGAGGCACATGGACCTTAAGCACTGCTGGGAGATCAGAGGCCAAAGGGCAGGGGTGAGCAGGAGAGGCGGGTGGGGGCGGTGGGAGTTGTGGGAAGTAGGGACAAAGGTGAAAGAGGCAGAGCTCCCCCAGCAAGTCCACGTTGTGTCCTGTCGGGGGTCCCGTCTGAGCCAAGTGTCTGTCCCAGGCAGGTACCCGAACCAGGGCAGCCAGGAGGAAGTCAGCTGAGCACCAACCTCTACTGCATCATAGAGATGCGTCATCCCAGGGGCTCCTCCAAAAGCTGACGGTCTAGTTTGGGAGGTTTGGGGGTGAGCTGTGTAGTAAGCCTGAGTTCCCCCCAGGGTCCCCCACCTTCCATGTGCCAGGCCCTTTACCTATACCATGGCATTTAAGGTCACAACATCCCTGAAAGATGGGCAGTCATTAGCCCTGCTTACAAATGAACAAAAGAAAACTCAAAGAGGTAAGGTGGGCTGGTGGCACTAGGACCTCCCAGCAGGAATGGCAAGGGCCAAGGCTCAGAGCCAGGCGGCTGCCAGGAGAATCCAAATATCACTTTCCAAACTGCTAGCTGCTCTACTGTGCCCACTCCATCTCTGGGAAATGGACTCTCAATCCCTGCCCTCTCTGCAAACCTCCGGGTTACCCTGCAATCAGGGAGCTTTCTGAATTGCAAAACTGATCACCTTTTCCTTGCTTCAAATCAAGGCTTCCCAAGGCCTTTAGAGCAAAATCCTCAGAGGGCGGAAGGCACAGCTCAGGGCTAAAAGCACTTGCTTAGCATACAGCCTGCCAGGTCCCTCACACCTGCAGCCTTAAGGAACAGTTTAGAGCACTGAATTTAGTACCCACATCTTTTTTCTTTGGTGATGTCTGCCTGGAAAACTCTTCCTACCTCCCTTTAATAAAGCTCAAATTTATCTATGACTTCCTCATATTAACCTCTGTGTGTGTGTGTGTGTGTGTGTGTGTGTGTGTGTGTGTGTGTGTGCGCGCGCACATGCATACCTTAGGCAACACTTCCTACAGGGAGCTTCCCTGGCTGCCTTTTTAGAGTCCATGCCAACCCTTCTTCTTCTTTCTTTTGTTTCTTCTTCTTCTTTGTTGTTTGTTTTTTGAGACAAAATCTCATGGTATAGTCCAGGCTGGTTCCGAACTCACTATGTAGCCCAGGCTGATCTCAAACTCACAGCAATCCTCCTGCCTCAGCCTCCCAAGTGCTAGGATTATAGGCATGCAGCACCATGCCACGTTTATGAAGTGCTGGGAAATCGAACCCAGGGCCTTGCTCTTACTGGGCAAGTGCTCTAGCCACTCTGCCATTCTTCCAGCCCCAACAGCAATTGTTTGTTGTTTTGGTTTAGTTCTATAGTACTGGGAATTGAACCCTTCACACTGAGCTATATTCCCAGTCCCATCCACCTCGCCCCCTTTTTAAATTCTGAACAGATTCTAAATTGCTAAATTGCCCAGGTTGAACTCTAAGTTGTGATTCTCCCGCCTCAGTCCCCCAGAGTGTTGGCATTATGAGTGGGAACCAACAGGCTGGTCCTGAACTCACTACGGAGCCCAGGCTGGCCTTGGACTTAGAGCAATTCTCCTGCCTCTGCCTCCTGAGTGCTGGGATTACAGGCAAGTGCCTGTAAAGCTATTCCTCCAGCCTGAATTCAGACAGCTTATTCAAAAGACAGAGGTGATGGTCACAACACGCTGATTTCCTCCGAAGCCCGCTGGGAACATGCCTTAGCATCTTCCCTAAGGACTTGTATCTAGGAGGACAAATACCTACAGGTCCAGGAATTCAAGGCCACGTTAACAGCCCAGATGCCCCAGATAAGCTTTCCCTAAGCAAACCCATGCTGGGCCAGGCAGCTTCTCCGCCTCACTCCCCTCTTCCTTCTACACAGGCAGCTGCCCAGCAGGGAGGGGCTGCACACTCATCCGCCTGCTCCCTGTTTTGAGGAAATAGGGCATAAGAGACGACCTTAGCAGCCGCACACAGCGTAAACATCACCAGCTGCCGGAGAGGGTGACGTCAAATCCAGGGCGGGCTGGCTATGGCCTTGGGGAGGCTCCCTGCACACACAGGCTGGGTGCCCTGGGAAAGAGGGATCGCAGAGAAAGCAGCACCTGCAGAACCACCACCTCAGCACACCAGGAACACAGTGCATGGTTCCATCTGTTCTCCAGGATGACTTTTCTTTTCTTTTCTTTTTTTTTTTTTTTTTTTTTTGAGAAAGGATCTGACTCTGTAGTCCAGGCTGGTGCTGAACTCAGTATGTTGCCCAAGCTGGCCTCATGCACAGCAATTCTCCTGCCTCAGCCTCCTAAGTGCTGAGATTACAGGCATGGGCCACCATGCCCGACTTATGTGGGGCTGGGGAATCGAACCCAGGCCTTGGCTCGTAAACGTGTTTGCTAAGCCAGCACTGTAACCGCTGAGATCACTCCCAACCCCTCAAGGATGACTTCAAATGTTTCCTGTTTCCAAACTGGCCGAACTCAGAAATTTTATTTACTCACTGTACTGAGGATTGAACTCAGGCCTTCACACTTACCTATATCTCTGATTATTTTTCATTTCTGATTTCAAGACAGGCTCTTGCCAAGTTTCTAAGTTGCCCAGGCTAAGCTCCAGCATGTAATCCTCCTACCTCAGCTTCCCAGAGTTGCTAGGATAATAGGCCTGAGGACTGTAAAGTAGTTTAATTAATCTGCAATCCTTGCACATATTAACGGGACTCACTGTGCTATTTCCACACACATGCAGTGTGCACCCATCACACCCAACTTCCTTATCCACTGTTCCTACTCAACACATACCGTTACAAAACTCTAGCCATTCACCGCTGTACATTCAAGTCTCCACATTCAGACCTCAAAGTCAGAAATTTAAGTTATTCCCTTCTCATTAATCTTTTTTGTGGTGTTGGACATTGAACTCAGGACCTTCACTCGGAGCTACATCTCTAGCCCCTTTTTCTTATTTATTTGAGAAACTGTCTCACTAAGTCACGAAATGGCTCAGGCTGGGCTTGAACTTGCAAACGTACCATCCTTCTGCCTCATTCTCCCAGGGTGCTGGGTTACAGGTCTATGTCTGTAAGATTATTGGGCCTGGACTTCTTCCTAACCCTAATTATCATTTTTCCCATAGAGTTTTGAGGCTAAAGAATAGCCTTGATTCCCCACTTGTCTAAGGTAGTGTGACCCTGAGCTGCTTCTTGTACCTCAGAGTCTCCATTTCATCATCTGAAAAAAAAATGGGGAAAACAGTATCTACCTCATGGGATCATGGTTATATTAATACGTACTCAATGAGGGCCTATCCTGTGCCAAGTGCTGGGATCACCCCAGTGAACAGCACTGAGTCCCTGCCCCCATGGTATTGGGCGGAGGCAGGCAGACAATAATTCCATAAATATTTAATCTAGCAGATGGCGGTGAGTGGGATGAAGATGGATGAGCCATTGTGGAGACAGATAGAGTGTCAGGGTGAAGTGCTGTTTTGCTGCAGGGTGGTCAGGTGTCTCGGGTCTCGGTCCCTTTATGGGTCAATGGCTGGAAAATGGTGGAATCACATAGTTGGGCCGCAGCCAGAGCTGGAACCGGAGTTCCTGGGATAAAGATTCTTAGAGCATGGTGGAGCAGAGAGAGACTGGGAGGGAAGAGTGGAACCAGGCCCCACCTCCCACCTCTACAAAGTATCCACAGGAAAATGAGTTTTTTGGGGGATACTCCAGATCCAAACCACAACATCAGGAAAGGCCTCTCTGATATGGAGACTTTTTTTTTTTTGACATAGGGTTTCACTCCATAGTCCATGCTGATCTTGGACTCAGACTGGCCTTAAACTTCAGGCAATCTTTCTCTACCTCTGTCTCTCCTGAGGGAAGATTACAAGTGTGCGCCACCATGCCTAGCTTATGTGGGGCTGGGGAATCGAACCCAGGGTCTTGAGCTTGTTAGGCAAGCACTTCCTCTGTTGAGCTATCCCTCCAGCCCTGATATGATGACCTTTAAGCAAAGATCTGAGTGTAACAGTGGAGCCATTCAGGGGACTATCTGGGAGAAAACTCTCCCAGAGAAAGTGATCTAACTTAAAGGATCCCTTTAGCTGGGACTGGTGGCACAGGTCTGGAATTCTAGTACTCTAGGACGCTGAGGCAGAAGGATCACAGGTTTAGTCCCAGGGCTGAGGGCATAGCTGAGCAGTTAAAGTGTTTGACTACCAAGCACAAGTCCTTAGATTTGATTCTCCAGCACCACATAAAACAGGTGTGCACACCCACAGTCCTAGCACTCAGGAGGCTGAGGCAGGAGGATTGCTGTGACCTAGTGAGTTCAGGAGCACACTGTACTACAGAGCGGACCCTGTCTAAAAAAATGAAAATGAAGATCAAGTCCAGCAGGGGCAACACAGTGACTTAGAAGACCCTGTCTCAAAAATCAAAAGCCAAAAAGTGGGCAGGGAATGTAGTATAGTGCAAAGGGTGCCACCTCTAGCACTGGAAAAAAAATATCCCTCAGACTGCTGATTGCTATTCAGAGAAGAGACTGTAGGGGACTGGGTGGTGGAGAGACCAGCGAAAAGGCTTTGGCAACTGTTCACGTGTGAGATGAGACCCCTTTGACAAAGTTGGTAGCAGGAGGTGGTAAGAAGTGATAGGATACACCTAAAGGAAGGCTCGCAAAATTTGTTAACAGATTGGCTATGAAATGTGTGTGTGTACCTGCATGATGGGGAATATGTACAGACTCCAGAGTGTTTGACTTCAGGAAAGAAGTGACTTGAGCTAGGGAAAGACATTTTTTTCTTTTTGTTTTTCTTTCTCTTTCTTTCTTTCTTTTATTTTTTGAGACAGGGCCTTGCTCTGTAGTCCAGGCTGGTCTGAACTTACTGTGCAGCCCAGACTGGCTTCAAACTCTCAGTAATCCTCCTGCCTCAGCCTCCCGAGTGCTAGGATTACAGACTTGTGCCACCACATCCAGCATATATGCTGCTGGGGAATTGAAGTCAGGGCCTTGTACTTGCTAGGCAGTCTAACCACTCTGCTATTCCTACACCCCTAAGGAGGAAAACAATTCATATAAAGTGCTTAGCATAGATTTGGGTACAAAACAAGTGCTCAATGAATATTACATATTTTTTTGTACTGGAGATTGAACCCATGATCTTCACACTGAGCTATAATCAAAAAAATTTTACTTTCACCCTACCTACATATATTTAAAAACTTTATGTATTTGCTTATTCTTTGTTTTGTGGTACTGGGACTTGAACCCAGGGCCTCAGGCATGATAAACAAGTACTTTACCTTTGAGTTACATACCCAACATTTTTTCCCAGGTGCGGGGAAGGTAATTTATTTTGGAACCTAGGACAGAGTGGAAAAGCTTCTGCTAAAAAGTAGAAGGCCCCAATAGGGTTGCATTTTTTTTTTCTCATTCAGGCCAGTCCTGAACTCACTATATTCTATGGCCATACCATCCTGAATATGTCTGACCTCATCTGAACTCACTATGTAGTCCAGGCTGGTCTCAAACTCATGACAATCCTGCTTCAGCCTCCCAAGTGCTGGGATTAAAGGCATGCACCACCACACCTGGCTTACTTAACTTTTACCTTTAAAAGTGCTTCTAGACAATGAGGAAGAAATGGAGAGAATTGTATAGACAATTTAAAAGATGCCTTTTTTTTTTTTTTTGAGACAGGGTCTTGCTCTGTAGCCCAGCTGGTCCTGAACTCACTATGATGTAGCCTAGGCTGGCCTTGAACCCAAGGCAATTCTCTTGTTTAGGCCTCCAGAGTGCTGGGAGTGCAGGGATTATAGGCGTGTGCCACCACACCCAATTTATGTGGTGGTGGGGAATCAAACTAGGCCCTTGGCTTAGTGCTTGCTAGCACTTTAACCTCTGAGCCATTCCTCCAGCCCTAAAAGATGTCAATTTTTGTTTGTAGAATTTCAGGGGAGAGAAAAGTAGCATGACAAGAGGCCAAACATTAAGACAGATTAGAATCTAGATTTTCTAGCATCAGTTCCAGGGCTTGTTTCTGGTTCCATTTGCTATTCATTCACTCATCCTCCATTCATTCCATAAATTGTACAAGCTACGTTCCCTGCAAGGTCCCAGATTACGTTATTCCATATTACTCCAAGGATTATGCAATGGCAATCTCTCAGTACCACAGAATTTATATTTCAGTTGAGGAAAAGGGTCAGTCCAAAAAAAAAAAAACATAATAATGACCATAAAGACGATGTTGTTAAGTACCTTGAAAAATATTCTGCAGAATCAGAAGATGGCGAGGAAGGGAAATAAAACTGCAAAGAGGACTTTCGCTCTTGCAACTTTCAAAGAACAACCAGACACACACCAGGACGCCTCGCACCAAATATCTCCTCAGCTCTCGCGCGCACCAAGCCACATAGAAACAACGCATGCGCAGGAAAGGAAGCCAACTCCGAAAGAAAGCACAAGGCGCATGCTCTCTTCTAACTCCGCGGCTCGCAGGATTTTAACAAGGACTCGGTTAGAGAAGACAAGAGTGCGCAGGCTTCTCGAGCGCCTTAATGTGATTGACAAGGCATTGCCCAATAGAGCCCTTCCTTTGAGCTTGGGGTCCCGCCTCCTGACCCCCTTTCCTACTTCCGCTTCCGGCTCTCCGGGTCCAACATGGCTGCGGCGGCAAAAGCTGCGTCCCGGGTTTCTCGGCTGTTCGGCCCGTCCCGCCTACAAGTGGGGCGGCCTATGTCGAGTGGTGCCCACGGCGAGGAGGGTTCAGGTACTGGGGCCGGCGTCGGTGTGCGGGCCTCGGCCCCACTCGGGCGACGTGGGGTGGGTCTGTGACCTTGGCTTGAGGCCTTGAGGGAGAGAGAGCGAGGCCTGGGCGGGTCACTCCCCTAACTGAGAGGTTACGGCTCCTCCGCAGCTCGCATGTGGAGGGCCCTCACCTTCTTCGTCGCGCTGCCTGGGGTTGGAGTGAGCATGCTGAATGTTTTCCTGAAGTCGCGCCACGGCGAGCACGAGAGACCCGAGTTCATCGCCTATCCCCATCTCCGCATCAGGTCCAAGGTACGGCCGTGCGGGCCCCTCAGCTTTAATCATATATGCCCTAATCTACGTTTTTCTTGCTCTAGAAATAGCGTGGGTGCCCTGCGTGTTCAGTTTTCTCGCCTAATCCTCGCCACCAGCATTTATTTATTCCGTGTTTACGGAACGAAAACAGACTTGGGGTGCGATCCCAGTTTTCTCCTAAGGTCATGCAATAAATGCTCTTCAGGTTTTCTTTTCATCTACTCGTTTCACCCTTTGCCTTCGGAAACAGTGTGTGGCGTAAGACTTGAAGGTTTGGGAAACCTTTAAGAACAAAAACTGGAGGTGGATTTAAGATCTGGGCTTCTAGAGTGTACTAGCCGCATAACGAGGAGACTCAACAGATTTCTTTCCCTCCAACACTTTCTTCTTAACTGTTTATCTTTTGGCTGGTCATGTATTGCAATCATTTGTTCACTGCTCCCAGTATTTTTAAAAAGGCCTCTTGTTGGTAAATAACTATGACATAACCAAAGCTTTGTAGGGCTTGCCTTATACTAAGCCAAGACTCTAGAAGTTTTGAGTCCTTGAGCCCCACTCCTAACTTTGTACACTGGAATTAGGAGCCAAACATTAAGGTAATGTATCTTACCTTCACGCTGTAAGCATTTTGGCCAGGTAATTTCTGGGGTAAGGGCTATCTTCTGCATTCATTGCAGGATGTTTTTGTGCATCCTCCTGGCCTCTTCCCACTAGAGGGCAGTATTGCCCTCCCACTGTCTCCTCACGTTCCCTGGAGAGACAAAAATGGCCCTGGTTTAGAAAGCATTGCCTTGGCTAGAGGAAGAGCGCAGAGGTTAAAATGCTTATCTAGCAAATTCCATGCCCTGAGTTCGATTCCTGAGAACCACATAAAGCTGGGCGTAGTGGCACATGTCTGTAGTCCCAGCCCTTAGGAAGCTGAGGCGGGAGGATTGTGATGAGTTCGAGGCCAGCCTGGGCTCCATAATGAGTGAGTTCAGGACTAGTCTGGACTGCAGAGCAAGACCCTGTCTAAAAAAATTTTTTTTTCTGTTGGAGCCGTGCTTTTTTTTTGGAAAAGATAGTAGGCAATTTAGGGTTTCTCAGTCTAGAGACAGTTTCAAGTCTGTAACAGAACTTAGAATGTACTTATTTAGCCAGACCTTGTTTCAAAATTTAAAAAATCCAAAAAGTGCTGGGGGTGAATGTAGCTCATTCTCAAGTCCCTGGATTCAATTCCTAACACTGAAGGCGAATATAAATTTTAAAATAAAAATGTTCTCATGTATTTACTTATTTTTTTTGAGACAGGGTCTTGGTCTTTAGCCAGGCCGATCTTGGGACTCAAGGCAGTCCTCCTATCAACCTCCCCAGTGCTGGGATTACAGGCCTGTGCGGCCACACCAGCTTAGGTGGTGCTGGGGAATCGAACTAGGCAAGTGCTTTAACTGCTGAGCCATTCTTCCAGCCCCAACTGTTGTTATTTAAATAAGCATCTCCTTCCTGAGGGTTACTTTTTTTTTGATGGTGATGCTGGATATTTAACCTAGGACATCAGGTATGCTAGACAAGTGCTCTGTCATTGAGTTATAGCTCCTTTATCTCTCTCTTTTTTTTTTTTTTTGAAATGTTGTGGGGTTTTTGTTTTGCTTTAACAGGGTTTTGCTTTGTAGTCCAGACTGGTTCTGGACTCACTGTGTGGCCAAGGCTGCCCTTGATACATGGCAGTCCTCCCTCAACTTACGGAGTGCTAGGAACAGGCATTTGCCAGCATTCCTGGTCTGTGTGCTGCTGAGGAATCCAGTGCCTTGCACTTGCTAGGGAAGCGCTTTAACTACTGACCTATGCCCCCAGCCCTTGAGAGGATGTCTTGCTGTGTTCCCTAGCTCATGGGCTCAGGTGATCTTATTGCTTCGGCTGGAATCACATGCATGCAGAACCACGGCCAGCTTGAGGATTACATTCTCATGAACAGCACTGGATATGCTAGTTACCGGGCATAGGCTTTGCTATCTTGCTTGCTTCCCCTCACCCCCATTAGTACTGGGGATTGAACCCAGGACCTTCACACGAAGCCACATCCTTAGCCCTTTTTGATATGAGACAAGAACTCAGTAAGTTGACCAGTTTGGGCTAGAATATGTAATCTTCCTGCCTCAGCCTCCCAGAGTACTGGGATTGTAGGTCTGTGCCATCATCCTTGGCAGATTGTGAAGTTTATATCCGCTTAGTTATCCCAAAGGAGTGCCCCATTCCTGGAGGTACTGCAGTATCAGGTCACTTCATGGAGTGGATGGAGCAAGTTCCTATTCCTTCTCCCTGCTCCAAAAATCCATTGAATATATTGTCCTCAGGCCAGGTCTGTTGGTACAAGTATGTAATCACAGCACTCTGGGAGGCTGAGGTAGGAGGATCGCAAGTTTGGGCCCAGACTTGGCAACTTGACAACTTAGAACCTGTCTCACAATAAGAGTTGCGGGGGGGGGGGGGGGATGTAGCTCAGTGTGAAAGCAGTATTGTTTTTTTTTCTTGTGGTAGTCTGGGTGGAACCTAGGGCCTTCACACTGAGCTATACTCCCCTGTGCATATTATATTTATTTGAAGATAAAGTCTCATTAAGTTGTCCATGTGGGATTTGAACTTGTGGTCCTCAAGAGTGCTAGGGTAACAGTCATGTGCTACCACACTTGTGTATATATTTCCTCAGATCAAGGACATAATCAGATAATTTGGCAAACTCTACAGTGACCTTTGCCACAAGCCTGAGAAACTGCCAAGCAACCCCTTATGAGTCACAACTAACTTGCTTTCTTTTCCCTCGCCCACTTTTAGGAATGGCCTTTCTTATGGGTGGTAGTTGTATGAGCTCCTGAAATACTCCAGTGGCTAAAAGGCTGATTTCCTTTTTTTTTTTTTTAACTTGTAACCCTGTTTTAGCAGTTGATGGCAGTGTTCTCACTGAGCTATTTCTTGAAATGACCTACTTTGCATCCTCACTCCACAGCCCTTCCCATGGGGAGATGGCAACCATACTTTATTCCATAACCCTCATGTGAATCCACTTCCAACTGGCTATGAAGATGAATAGAGAACCTGGACCATTACCCAAGCACCGGGGACCATGGCACTGATTTGGACCATTCCTTTGCCTGTGGACCAGGAAGTATGGGGGACCCCAGCTCGCCTTCGTTACATCAAATGATACTTATCATACTCAGCTTCCATCTCTGCATATAGCAAGAGATGGCTTAAATAAAGTATCTTAAACTTGGATTGGTCGTGAGCTGAGATTTGTGTTTTCTCAGAAATTAGCGTTAAAGTTACATGTTTTTTCAATGAGTCTGTCTATTGCTTACAGTGTGCAGATCCACTTCAGCACAAAGTAGCTGCTTAAAATGGGCTGCGTGGTTTCTTGTGCACAGGGTGCATAAAACCAAGAAACTTAAGAGTGCAGGGCAGCAGGGCTAGTTCAGGTGGGATCCGTGGCAGACTGGAAAGCAGAGCTATTGAACAGCCAGCAGGATGGCTGCAACTCGCACCTGAGAGGCATTTGAGAGTTGGATTGAGTAGGAAGTGCTTCCTCTGTGTACCAGCTTTCTCTTGTCTCTTTCCCCAGCACTTGATGCCGAATCCTCCCTGTAGTTGGACAACTTTCTCCACTGGAGTCAAGTTCTTGTGTATGACTCATCTCTCAGCACCCTGAAGGCTGGCAGGGCCTGAAACCTTTAGAAAAATAAAGGCAGTAGGACACATTTCTGCGTAAGTGTGTTGGCTTTATTTCTTTCTGAAATAAAACTGTCCCATAGCCATGAGAATCAGGAAGGAGAAACAGTAGTAATGGTTACCCTGAAAAGGCAACTAATTCATCAACTAAAGTAGCCGAGGTAGTTGGAGTTACTTTCTGGAAAG
The DNA here is from genome assembly GCA_004027205.1 of Ctenodactylus gundi. Classification (NCBI taxonomy): domain Eukaryota; kingdom Metazoa; phylum Chordata; class Mammalia; order Rodentia; family Ctenodactylidae; genus Ctenodactylus; species Ctenodactylus gundi. The sequence continues at coordinate 391,008 of PVKB01000712.1, forward strand.
GATAAAGTCAAAACAGGATGAGAAGCAAATATTTTTTTCAGGAGCAGTTTTAAGATTCCTCTGGGCAGGATGTGGCCAGAAGGAAACTATTAGTATCTGGTCTTTTAATATGTCTGCCTGGTAGCCCTAGATTTGTGCTTTATGGTCTCGCTGTTACCCAGGCTGGCCTTGAGTGATCCTGCTGAGTAGCAGGAACTCCATGCCCTCCCTGCGCTTCAAGGATTTCAAGTCTGTTCTGGCAACTGAGTCAGGATGTCTTTCTCAGCGAGGTGTGAGGTACACACTTGTAACCCCAGCTACCAAGGAGAGTAAGGCAGAAGGATTAAAGCTGAGATCAAGAGGCTGGTGGAATAGCTCAGTGGTTAAAGCGCTAGTCTATCAAACACTTAAGTACCCGAGGTTGATTCCCCAGCACCACATAGGCTGGGTATCGTGGCACACACTTGTAATCCCAGCACAGCACTCAGGAGGCTGAGACAGGAGGATTCCTGAGTCCGGGGTCAACCTGGACTAAAGAGTGAGACCTTGTCTCAAAAAAAACTTTAATTAAAATGAGGTCAACCTGTGTTATTTAGCAAACTCAAAATAAGAGCTGGGAGCCTGGTGTAGCAGCATATCCCTGTAATCCTTGCACTCTGAAGCTGAGGCAAAAGGATTTCAATTCCTCCTGGGCAACATAGCAAGAGTTTGTCTCAAAATTTTAATAAAGGACTAAAGATGAAGTTATGCTTGTAGAAAGTTTGCCTGGTATGCTCAAAGCCCTGGGTTTGATACCAAGTACCATTTTTAAAAATCCATTATCTTGGCCATTTTGCAATACACCATCCTGCACCGGGAGCCCCTTGGAGCCATTTCACAGTGGACAGAGTTGGGGAAATGTGTTTAGCTTCAGCTTAACTGCCTGTTTCTTTGGCTGGGTCCAAAAATTTTCTATAAAAATCATTAGATAATAGATCTTAATCAGTCAGAAAATATCATTACATGACACTCGAGAAGTGTTGAGCTGGTCCTGCCCTGACCCCAGTCCTTATGACAGCCCCACCTGTCCTGGGATTGAGCCAAAGGCCTTGACGCTAAGCCACATTCCCCACTCATTTTTAACAAAATTTCTGAGACAAGAACTTGCCAAACCTTCCTACTCAGGCCCCTAGAGTGCTGGGACTGTAGATGTATGTCACCACACCAGGCTTGATCCTACCTTTCTGGTACCATGATTAAATCTGTACAAATTACCATACTACCTAGCTTAGACAAATCTTTGCTTTATCTTCACCATTAAACTGAGCAAAGCTCTGCAGTGCATGTTGACATATATGGATCACAGGATAATAAGGATTCTATAGAGTGCCCTGAGTTCCAGGGGCATAGAATGCTTAAAAACTAAATGTGAGAATTTATTCCATCCTCTTGATTACAGACATTACAGGGCAGGGTGGGCAAAGAAGGCAAACAAAGCAAACATCTTCCCTCCACTAAACCAGACACAGCACCCTGGCTTTTCCATGGTAGGCAGCTTGACTTAATTCATCAACTTGGATTGAAAGCTGGCAACAGCAAATTGGATTTCAATTCTCCCACAGGCGCTCCAAGCACCATAATTGCTCAGCTATACTGCGAGCTCTGAAATGATGTTTACTTCAGCATTCTTGACGCTTTCATTCTTAAATGGCACCAAAAGGCAGAAAACTGGTAAAAGCTGTCTTCCTCTTTGCTAACCCAGGCTACCAGCAATATTTTAATGGTTAGTATATAAAACCAAAACTTACCAAGCATTGAAACTGTTGTACCCAGATCCCTTTTTAGAGCATTAGCTCCCTGAGACAGAGGTCCTACCTAACCAACTGCTTTCAGGAATAGTGACCCCAGTACAGTATTTCTAATGTCTTTTGCAGCAGAATCACGATGTCAGCACATCCTGATCATCTGGACTCGTTTACCGTTATTTACATAGAAGGCATATTTAAAGCTGATTCCAGACCACATATTGCAACCATAATCCCAAGAAATTGTTCAGTTTTAGCACACTGGGTCCCCAGATGCCAGAGCGGTGAGAAATCATCCCAAAGCAAAGAGTGATAGTTCATCATTTACAAGTGAGAGGAAAACATCAAGGAGGAAGAAATCCCACTGCTATCTTCACAGCCTCAGCTGAAAAAATCCAGAGTCGCCATTCCCTGATGAGGAACACGCCCATCTCCAAGATCAAGATGAGTTTTCAGGCTTTTCTCTGCCATGGCCCATGAACTCCAGTCCTTCAATAGGAATCTCTTTCTCCTTTATTGCTTTCTGATGAGAGAAAATGACACAATATAAAGATCTATAGGAGGCTTGAAGTAAAAGTTTGTAAATAAAAATGTGACAGTCTAAGAGGAAAATCAGACTGAACTGTAAGAAAGCAAGCTTTTTTTTTTTTTTTTTTTTTTTTTGATGAGACAGGGTCTCAGTCTGTAGTCCAGTCCTGAACTCACTGTGTAACCCAGACTGACCTTGCAACACACAATCCTCCTGCCTTAGCCTCCTAAGTGTTGTGATTCCAGGTGTATACCACCACGCCTTGTTTATGTGGTGCTGGGGAACTGAACCTAAGGCTTTGTGCTTGTTAAGCAAGTGCTTTAAATACTGACTGAGCAACACCCCTAACAAAGCCCTTTGTTTTAATTTTTGATTTTCAGACAGGATCTCACTAAGTTGCAAAACTGCCCAACTTAGAGTCTAAGTTGGGTAGTTTTGCAATCAGTCATCCTGCTTCAAGCCTCCTGGAGTGCTGGGACTAAAGGTTTGCATCCAGCAAAGTGACATACTTTTAAACAGATATAGTATTATAAAGAAAGTAAAGCTAGGGCCAATGGCACAGGCCTGTAATATTAGCACTTTGGGAGGTTGATGCAGGAGAAATGCAAGTTCAAGCTCACCCTGGGAAAGTTAGCAAAAGCCTCTCTCAAAGGACAAAAAGGCGCTGGGGATATAACTGAGTAAAGGCCGTGAGGCCAATTTCTAGTACCACCAAAAAACCAGAAAACAAAATCCAAGCAAGCAGAAACCAGAGAAAGACTGAAAGAGGAGCTGTAGGTGAATCATTAAATTTTATTTATATATTTATTTTTATATTTTATGTATTTATTTTTGAGACAGGGTTTCAATCTGTAGTTAAGGCTAATCCTGAATTTACTATGGAACCCTGCTGGCCTTCAATACATGGCAATCATCTTGCTTTAGCCTCCCAAGTGCTGGAATTACAGGCACGTACCACCATGCCCACTTTATGTGGTACTGGTGAATTGAACCCAGGTCCCTGCAAATGCTAGGCAAGTGCTCTAACCAGTGGAATATGACCCCCAGCAGAATCAAAATTTAGAATGTCGGGCTAGGGTCATAGTTCAGTAGTTAAAGCACTTGTCAGGCAAGGAAAGGCCCTGAGTTTGATTCCCCATAACCACATAAACTGGGCATGGCGGTGCACACCTGTAACTCCAGCACTCGGGAAACTGGGGCAAGAAGACTGCTGTGTTCGAAGTCAGCCTGGGCTGCAGGGTGAATTTACAACTAACAACATGGTTACTTCCGGACCTGTCGGGACTACAGAGGTAGACCCTGTCTTTAAAAAAAAAAAAAAAAAAATATATATATATATATATATATATATATATATATATATATAGTTTAGAAAGATTTGAGCAAGATCTCTCTCTCTTTCTCTCTCTCTCTCTCTCTCTCTCTCTCTCTCTCTCTCTCTCTCTCTATATATATATATATATATATATATATATATGGCCTTTAAAAAAGGGCTGGAGACTGACCTGCCTCAAAAGCACAGAGGTTACAGCGCTTGCCTAGCAAGCCCAAGGCCCTGAGTTTAATTCCCTGCACCACATAAGCCAGACACAGTGGCACATGCCTTAACACCACCACTTGAAGGCTAAGGGAGAAGGATTTCTAAGAGTTAGAGGCCTGCATAGGATACACAGTGAGTTTGGGGCCAGCCTGGACTACAAAGCAAGACTCTGCCTCAAATCAAAAATGCGGTGGGGATGTATCTCAGTACATAAAGGCCCTAGGTTCTATCCCCAATAGGAAAATAAAAAAGGTAACATTTGCAAACTGATATGGGGGGGTAGCTCAGCAGTAAAGGCTAGCACAAAGACCTGGGTTCAATTCCCTAGCACCACAAAAACTGAAATGTGGTGGTGAAGGCCTGTAATCCCAGCACTAGAGAGGCTGAGGCAGGAAGATTACCATGTGCTCAAGTCTAGCCTGCGCTGCACAGTTCATGACCAGCCTGAACTGCAGAGTGAGATGTCTCAAAAACAAAAGCCATAAAAGGTAAGAAAGAAAAAGAAAACCAGTATCACCAGCTTTAGCACACAGGTTCAACTCTGAGTTTCATGATTTACTGGCTATATGTAACCTTAAGCCAGCCTTAGGGTCCTTATCTGTAAATGAGGTAAAGAGAGCAACTAGCTTATGGAATTACTAGAAGACAGTTTAGGTCTTCCCCCCCCACACCCCACACCCCCCTTTGTACCAGGGATTGAATGCAGGGTCTTAAGCCTGCCTGGCAAGTAACTGTGTGGCTGTACTTTTCCCTGGGCTAGTCTTGTCATTCAAAGCTGTTCCCACATTCACTGAATTGGAATAAAGCTTTACTAGCTGCAGTTAGAACTAGACTAAAGAGATAAACCAATCACACAGATTATTTTTTTTCTTTTTCTTTTCTTTCTTTTTTTTTTTTTTGAGACTGGGTCTCACTTTATAGCCCAGGCTCGTCCCGAACTCACTATGGAGCCCAGGCTGACCTTGGACTCACGGCAATCCTCCTGCCTCAGCCTCCTAAGTGCTGGGATTACAGGCATGCACTACCACACCCAGTTTATGTGGTGGCATTTAGTACCTGACTGAGCCATTCCTCCAGGCCCTAACCACAGATTGATTTTTTTAAAAAACAAAAAGGATGGTTCTCTCTGTAGCGTCTAATGGAATACAGATGGGTGAACACCTTGTCCACACAAATATAACAGGGAAAAGTATCAACACGTTAGTGACTAAAGAATCAAGGAAACCGATTTGAGTAAACTTGCACAATCAGCTCATGTTCGCTTGTTTCTGAATGTCCATTTTTTTTTTTTTTTTTTTTTTTGAGACAGGGTCTTTCCTTGTAGCCCAGGCTGGTCCTGAACTCACTGGTGTACCCCAGGCTGGCCTTGGACTCAGGACAATCCGCCTGCCTCAGCCTCCGGAGGGCTGGGATTACAGGCTTGCGCCACCACGTTTATGTGGTGCTGATAAATCGAACTCGGGGCTTTGACAGTGCAAGGAAAGCAGGTGTCCTAACCGCAGTGCTACTCCTCCAGGCACTGGGTGTTAATTTTCCACGTATAAAATGAGTAACTATAGCTACTTAAAAAGTTTAGGGCGGGACTGGGAGAATAGTTCAGCGATTAAAGCACCCGCCTAGCACACGCGAAGTACTCGAGTTCGATTGCCCAGCACCACGTAAATCGGGGTGGTGGCGCCCGGCCGCAGTCCTAGCACTCAGGAAGCTGAGGCAGAATTCCTGCGTTTTCGAGGCCCATCCGGACTCAGAGCGAGCTCAGAACCAGCCTAGATTAGAGACCCTGTTTTGAGAAAAAAAAAATCTTTTTTAAAATAAAAGTTTAGAAGCACCGAATAAAAGACCGAAAGATACTACTATGTCTGTAGGAAAGCAAAAGCACTGAAGCCAGATGTTGTGGCATTCTCCTGAAATCCCAAGTACTTAAGACGCTGAGGCAGGATCGTGAGTTCGCGGCTCGCCCGGGTTAACACAGCAGGAACGTCTCAGAAAGAAGGAAAGCACAGAGAAGGTATCTCGTCAGTCGAAGAAATAGGCAGTGCCGCCAACCGGTGGCGACGGCCAAGGAGAGGGCTGGCGACGGGCTCGCAGCTGCGGCCCGCCTTTCCCGTCGCTGCCCCAGCCAGAAGTGCGCGGGTGGCGGAGCGAGCGGAGAGCGCGAGGCCTGGGGCAGCGGAGACGGCGCCGGTCGCGGCTCACCTGGACGCACTGCTGGTAGCGCTTGAAGAGGTCGCTGCACGGGTCCCCGGAACTGTCCCCCTTGAGGAATTTTTCGGCAAACCAGCGATTGAAGCACTGGTCGTACTCGCGCTTCAAGTCAGTGCAGGCCTCCCCGACGCTGTTCATGGCGATGGCGGCGCGGCGGCAGCGGCGCACACCTATGACATCACTTCTAAGCGCGTCGCTCGGCAGTGCGTGACGAGTGCGACGGCGGCCGAGAAGGGAAGAAATGTGGACGCGGGCCGTGTGGCGGATCCCGCGGGTCCCGGTCGGCGGGCGCTTGGCCTTGGCCACTGAGGCGGGTGCGCAGGTAAAGAAAGGGTAGGGGGGCTGGATGGGCGGCGACGCGAGCCTGCCCGTGACCCTCGTCCTCCGCCTCGCTCCCCAGGGAGGCAGCCGCGTCACTCCGCGCATGATCGAGCACCTGGAGCGCCTAGCGCTGGTGGACTTCGGCAGCCGCGAGGCCGTGACGCGGCTGGAGAAAGCCGTCGCCTTCGCCGACCGGCTGCACGCGGTGGACGTCGATGGGGTACAGCCCATGGAGTCGGTGCTGGAGGACAGGTAAACTCGCGGTTGCGGGCCCAGAAGCCCAGCCGCTTTGGGGGTCGATGAGTGTCCAGTTGCACAGGGATGAAGGGACCATGGCGGTATTAGGGATCTACCCTCAGTCACCTGCGTCGGTGGCTTCCCTCTTCAGCGTGGAGCCTGTCACTCCCCCTTAGGACTCTTGGGTCCTCCCAGTGTGTCGCTGCCTCCGTGCGATAGTTATGCCGGCCTCTGCGGCATGTCTGTTGTCCTCCCTGTGTCCTCCAGCTTCCCCAACTGCTTGCCCTAACAAGCTCGATCCCTGGCCAGGGGATCACTGACAGCCGACCTTTTCTTGACCTCTTTCTCCAGATAGCTGCATGGCATTCCACCTCTTGACGTGCGAGTGTCACTTCTTATAAAGGCCTCTTCAGATTCCCTCGGTCCTTCGGGTCACAAACTCTTGCTTTTTTAATTTCTGATTTTTGTTTGATAGGGACTCACTCTGTAATCCAAGGTGGTCTTGGGCTCCATATGTAGCCCAGGCTGGCCTCGAACTGAGAGCAATCATCCTGCCTCAGCCTCGAGTGTGGAATTACAGGTGTGCGCCATCACCTGTGTGGCTAATTTTTAATGTGGTGCCAGAGAATCAAACCCAGATCCTTTCATATGCTAGGCAAGTGCTTGAACCATTAAGCTACACACCCAGCCCCTTCCTGCTATATATTTATGTATTTATTTAGAGACAGAGTCTTCCTCTGTTGTCCACACTGGCCTCAAACTCCCAGCAATCCTCCTGCCTCAGTCTCCGAATGCTAAGATTACTAGTATGCACCACACACCCAGTTTAGTTTCCTGATGTTTAAAAAAATAAAAATTGACACATGCCTATTATTACAGCTCCCTCTCTGACCTTAGTGATCCACCTAATTTTTGTTTTTTCACACTGAGGATCGAGCCCAGGACCTTCACTTTGAACTACATCAGCAGCTCCCCTGCCCCTTTACTGTTTCTTGAGACAGGATCTTGATAAGTTGCCCAAACTAGGCTTGCACTTGCAGCGCTCCTGCCTCAGCCTCTCAAAGTGCTGTGCCACCAGGTCCGGTTTTCTATTTCTTAACACAGTTTTTGACCCCGTGGTTGCCTATGGAAAGGACTGTGAAAGCATGAGATACATGCATAGGGGGCTGTGGGTATAGCTCAGGGTGAAACACTTCCAAGGCCCTGACTTCAGTCCTCCCTAGCACCACAAAGGGAAAGAAAACTTACGCACAAATGTCCACTGCAAAACTGTTTATAGTACTCGAAGCAAAACCCAACCTGGAAACAAATGACACATATGTCATCATACAGTAGAACATTTGGCAGTGATTATATAGTGAAACAAATGCTTCTTGCAGATGATTATGTACTGGTGTGTAACATAAATACCTTCATATGGAAAAGTTTGCGAGAGCTAAATAAAAAGCAAGTACAGTATATTTTTACGTGCTAACATATATGTATTCTGATATGTGCATTAAGTTTTGTTTCCTGAAAGTCTGTGCAAGAAACTTAACAGTTTTAAAGAAAGTAAAAAGTGGAGCATGATGGTAGACACCTCGAGTCCCAGCTACACAGAAGGCTGAAACAGGAAGATCCCAAGATTTTGAGGCTAGTGCTTGAAACTCACAGCAAAACCTGATCTTAAAGGTTTTTTAAGTGGGAATGTGAAAGTAATAGTTAACACTGGGCCTGCAACACGAATGCTATGGGGGCAGAGTACTGCCTAGTGGACTAGTGTAGTAGAGTACAACATGGAGGGGTATGTGGTTGACACACTAGCTTGTAATTGCTAAAAAGCAATGGGATGTTAGATCTTGAAGTCGCAGCTTCTTAGGAGCTTGGTTGGCTCATTTCTGTACTTAGGATCAAGTCCAGGGCCTTCACACTGAGTCTTTTTTTTTTTTTCCCCTGAGATAGGTCTTGCTCTGTAGTCCAGCACTGTTTGTTCATGCCTGTACATACAAATCTGTACTTTGGTTGGCTGCAGAAAGAGCACAGCGGTTAAGAGCACTTGCCTATGCACGGCCCGTGCTTTGGGATTTGACCAACTCTGGAAAGCATTTCCTGCATCCTGCTGGTTACAGAAGTGTTTTCTCTGAAAAATGTTGAGGTGATTTGAAGGGATGGTAGTTGAGGTAAAACTGCAGCCCATTTCGTTCAAACTTTGGAGGATTTTGTTTTCTGAGACAAGAGTCTCACTCTGTAGTCCAGGCTGGAGTAGTTCTGCGTCAGCCTCCCATATACTGGGACTACAGACATATGACACCATATCTTTCTTACATGGTGCTGGGGAATTGAACTCGGGGCCTTGTGCTTGCTAGGCAAGCCCTCTAGCCCCTGTTCTATTTTCCAAGTGTTGGTTGTCTGACATGTGGGTGCTGCTGTGTGAATTGGACCCTTTATGTTGACCGGTATGAGCTTCACACACACATTGCAGTTTTCAATGTATCTTGTCTGTTAAGCATACTCTTCAGACTGGGTTTCACCAGAATATACAGAAATCTGTCACGGATCAGACACCAGACCACCACAGTGACCACTGACTTTTACTTGGAGCAATTCTGGCTTAGGGCAATGCTTTGGAACTGCTTCTTTGTGTCTGTCTGGTATAGGTTCTGTAGCCTGTGATAATGAAAATAGGGTTAGACACTGTGGCACACCAGAAACCCCAGCTCCTCAGGTGGCTGGGGCAGGAGAATCATGAATTCAAGGTTGGCCTGGGCAATACAGTGAGACCTTGTCTTGGTATTTTTGTTTTGTCAAGACATGGTCATGTTCCGTAGTCCAAAGTGGTCCTGAACTCACAGCAGTCCTCCTGCCTCAACCTCCCAAGTGCTGGGATTACATGTGTGCACCATGATGCTTGGTTTATGTGGTTCTGGGGAGTCAAACTCAGGGCGTATGTTTGCTGTGGAACTATTTTAACTGCTGACTTACACCCCCAGCCCAGGACTCTGTCTTTAAAGAAAAGGAAAGGGGCTGGGGAACAGCTCAGCAATTAAACGTTTGCCTAGCAAGCCCTAGGTCCTGAATTCAGCTCTGCAGTACCACATAAACTGGGCGTGGTGGTGCAGAGCTAGAGTCCTAGCACTTGTGAGGCTGAAGCAGTATTGCTTCGGGCCTTTTGGCCAAGATCCAGGGTAGAGTCTGAGGCTGGACCATTACTGTATTACTGTGTTTAAGGCCAACCTGAGCTACACAGTGAATTCAGGACCAGCATGGACTGAAGAGCAAGACTGGTCTCAAAAACAATGGAAAGAGAAAGTAGAGATGTATGGATAACTCAATTATTAAGTGTAACTAGGTGACAATGTGTGACATTCACTTTTCTGGAAATCACTTATATAGGAAATCTGATTACCAAATAAGCAAAGGAATCAGGTGCTTACTAAGTCTGCTATTCTGAAGCAGTGGGTTTAACCCAGGCAGTAGAAGTACTGTCAGAATCTTCAGTGCTTAGGAACCCAGACTCACTGTTAATGATTTGCTGAAGACTGGCTGAGGGTGCGGCCTCTTATTGCTACGACAATGTAGGCCCAGCATTATCAAAGCCTATTTTTTTCACATGAACACCTGACCTTCCAGGAGTCCTATGAAGCATTCTACAAATAAAGATACTGAAATACAGAAAGGATAAGTAACCAGGTTCCTGGGATTTAAGACTTGGGAGCTTGAGCTCTTAGCCATTTTGTTACACCCACCAGCACAGTCTAGTGGTTATCTTTCATTCGGCCACGAATAGTATTTATTCTGTTCTCTCAATTCTTTTCTCGTTTTTTGGAGAGTATAAAGTAGGGAGAAAGTGAGATTATAAATAGGAACTCTGCTTCAGGAAGGGGAGAGGCTGGCACACCCTAAATTGTCTTAAATGCATAATCCTTTAACACACCCAAAATCAACCCTTTTTTGACAAACATAAAACCTGGAAAGATTCTCATAGCCTCAGTATCGATTGAGGGTCCGGGGATAGACTGTAATTCTCCACTATTTGTTTCATGAATACTCATTGCGGGAGTTAGGGGAATAGCTCAGCAGTCAAAGCGCTTGCCCAGCAAGTTCACTGCCAAGTTCAATTTCCTAGCACCACATAAGACAAGTGTTGTGCACACCTGTAATCCCAGCACTTGGGAGGCTGAGGTGGGAGGGTTGCTGTGAGTTCGAGGCCAGCCTGGGCTACATATTGAGTTCAGGACTAGCCAGGACTACAGAGTAAGACCTTTTCTCAAAAACAAAAAACCCCACTCGTTGTGTGTAGATCAGGCTGAGTGCCAGGATTCCTTTATCCTTTCCTGAAAACAGAAACCTCATGTGCACCCTCTGCAGTGCTCACATCACATTCCTGCCCCTCTGTAACATAGCTCAGAACTAGCTTCAGTCGATGCTCCACTCAAAGCGCTTGGTTGCTCCCCATCAGTGATTTCAGATTGCAACAGGTTCAGAATTCTCATCAGGCACATTTATGCCTTGAAACAAGAGGGAGGCTTCAGACCTATATACATTCCTATGCCATCTTGTTAGTTCAGTGAAGGCACTCAGCCTGCAGAGTGAGATTCCTGAGCTGTTTGTGGCACATCTTGCTCAATGACAAGCATTTGTAATGCCCACCGAGGTGGGTGTGATGAAAGTAGCAGTGATCTTAGTGGTACCTCAGAAAGCCCCAGTCACAGGGCAGCTACTCAGGAGCCAGCAGCCTTGAGCAAGTCTTTCTCCAACCGTTTGTAGGTTTCTAGCTTCCTCTTCCATTCAGGCAGGCCTGCTGTGCTGCTCCCTGCCTGCCCCAATTTCCGCTAGGCTCTTTCTTTGGGGTCTTGCCTGCTTCACCTTCCAGGAAGTCCATTCCCCAGGAAGCAATTTCTTGGCCATTCCTTGGCACCAACATCACCTATTCTGAGTACATGCTTCTCACCCAGGCTAAGTACCCTTTGATTCTTTGGCAGGCTGTCCCCACTTCTGTTAAGATGTTAACATAACTGTACAGTCCCTCTTCATCTGTCTCGTCCCAAAGTAACCTCCCTACAGTAATCACCCAGAAATACTTGTTAAATATATCCTAAAAAGTAATTCTACGTACTCTCAGTTGTGGGAGGATCTATACAGTGCACTTACGTGGTGTACTCTCAACCGTAACACAAGGGTAAGCTGCTCCCATTCTTGACCCTCTCCACCACTGCCCTAGGTGTCCCATCCTCTTTTTTTTTTTTCAGTTTTGTTGTTGAGACAGGGTCTCAAGGCTGGTTCTGAGCTCACTATGGAGCCCAGGCTGGTCTCGAACTCAGTGCAATCTTCCTGCCTCAGCTTCCTTAGTGCTAGGATTTAGCATGCACCACCATGCCCAGCTTATGCGGTGCAGGCAAATCAAACTCGGGTACTTAGGGCTTGCTAGGCAAGTGCTTTAACCTCTGAGCAATTCCTCCTGCCTCAATATTCTTTTACTAACATGTATTTGTAATACATGAAAGTCAGCTTGAAAAATTGGCTTGTTTACATATTGCATCTTTTTTGTCTTCTGAAACAGGGTCTCACTCTGTAGCCCAGGCTGGCCATGGACTCAAGCAATCCTTCAGCCTGCCAAGTGCTGAGATAACAAGCGTGTGCAGCCACGCCCAGGTGAATGTGGTGCTGGAGAACAGAACTTGGGTACTTAGCCCTTGCTATGCAAGTGCTTTAACAGCTGAGCCATTCCTCCAGCCCCACATATCACATCTTAAGAGAAACCACAACACATTTAACCTGTGCTTAACTAATTTTGCTAAGCATAATGGTCTCAAGATATATCCACTTTCCTACAAATGATTCAAACTTACCTTTATGGTTACAGTAGTTACATCGTTCTGTAGATACACCTCATCTTTATCCAATTGTTGGTGGATATATCTGCTACCTACAAGATTTGGCTATTATAAATTGCACTGTTATAAACATGAGAATGCATGTTTCACTTTTTTTTTTTTTTTTTGGAGACAGAGCTCTTGCTGTGTAGTCCAGGACCGCCGTGAACTCACACAGTCCTGTTGCCTCAGTCTCCCAAGTGATGGTTTACGTTCCTTTGTAAGTGGTGCTGGTAAATCAAACTCAGAGCCTTGTGTTTGCTAAGCAAATGCTCCCAGCTCTGCATGTAACTCTCTCGTATGATGACTTTTAACTCTTCTGAGAAGACACCTAGAAAAAGTATTGGAACTGTTCTTTCTACTGCAAAAGTAACCTTGACCTTCTGGGTTTTATAGATGTCTATACTTGAGATCTGACAATGTAGCAGAAGGCAACTGTGCTGAAGAATTACTACAAAATTCCCGCCGTGTCGTGGAGGAGTATTTTGTGGCTCCCCCAGGTATGCATTACCCTGAATGGTTTAATAGTCCATATGTCCCACAGTGTTCTAAGGAATGAAATAGGAAGACAGCGTGTGAAAGCACTTAGAAAAAGAGGAAATGCGCACACATGATGACATTAAGATGGCATTAGAGTCCAGGTATCACTCTTACCTCTAGAGGCCAGTCCGTTTCAGGAATGAGCAGTGGTGATGAAGACGTATACTGTACGTGGCCAGTGTAGAGCTAGAGCTCTGGCTAAGCAGGTGGAAATCACTGCTTCTCTTTGGTATCAGGTAAGAATGTGAGTCCATTTTCCCAGTATCTGGCATTTTTTGGGTTCCCAAATTTTAAGTTTTATATGCCAATACAAATTTTAAAAATAAAGTACTGTGCAGGCCAAATGAAATATACTCAGCCTACAGCACTCTGAAAAGCTGACACAGGAAGATTGCAAGTTTGAGCCCATCCTGGGCAACTGAGCAAGACCCTGTCTCAAAATAAAAAAGGGCTAGGGCTAGAGGAATAGTACAGCAGTTCAAGTACTTGCCTTGCAAGTACAAGGCCCTGTGTTGATTCCCCAGCACCACATAAAGCCAGGCATGGTGGCACATGCCTGTAATCCTAGCACTTGTGAAGCTGAGACAGGAGGATCACCATGAGTTCAGGGCCAGCCTGGGCTACATAGTGAGTTCAGGACCAAACCTTCTCTCAAATAAAAAAGGAAGATTTTGTAAAAGAAAGAAATATTCCGTGATCCCACCAGGCCTGTAATTTTAGCACTCCAAGAAGCTAAGTTTGAGCCCAGCCGAGGAAACTTAGTGATGTAAGTTAAGACCCTGTCTCAAAATCAGAACTAAAACTGGGTGACAGTCCTGGACTCAATCCCCAGAACCACCAAAAAAAGAAAAAAATTATATATATATACTATCTTCCTTGAAAACCAAAGTATCTAATGTAGCTTAGCCAGTTGGACAGCAATTGCAGGTCTAATACTTTTTTCTTATTATTTCAAACAGGTAATATCTCTCTACCAAAGCTGACTGATCAAGGGCCCTTCCCACACAGCTGAGTTGCTAACCTGGGAAGAGGAGACCCTGTGAACACATGGAAATGCAATGGTAGTATTTTGATACTATAAACCCTATTCTTCCCACTTTCTCAGTCACCTAAAATAAGCAATATTCAGGCTTGTCTTAGTAACAGACTCATCTGAAGACAGAATTGGCAAATTTTACGTAAAACAAGGCAATGAGTTCCTGATGCTAACAGACGTAAAGAGCAAAGTCAGCTTCCAAAGGATGAAATCAAGTATTCACTCAGAAGCATGTTCAGTATGGGGAACAGTTCTTCCTTTATCTACCCCTAAAAAAAAAAAAAAACAAAAACCACTATGTGCTAAACTACATGTAAGTGAACTTTCTGTTTTATATCTGAGACAAGATTATCTGGCGACTATGTGACCACCAGAGTTGTCATTCTTTGTTGCTGTTTTCGTTGACCTGTGTGCGTGTGTCTTTCTAAGCATACCTGTATTTGTTCCAGGGTTTCCATTTTCTACTGAGCAGAAGGCGAACTTTCTGCTAAGGTCTTAAGAAAAAGTAGACTAGTTAAGGAATTCCCAGAACCATCCTTTGTCTACAAATAAATTATATGCAAATGGAACCACACCCACAGTTTTTTTTATAGTGCCCTGATCTCTTCATTCTTTCCATTCCCTTCCTTTGTCTTACAAAGTCAAACTTGAATTACAAGAGAAACCTGGACTTGTCCTTGAGGTTGATGTTCCCACCATCAAAGCAAACATTACTGCTCCTTGAGTACAAGATGCTACTGTCACTGAATTAAAAAAGAGTGTCTCTTAGGTGAAATCTACATAGTTAATCAAGGACAACCACACATGCCAGTTACTAAATGCTTAAAATATATTTCTAAACAGAAGGGGCCAACTCTGTCACAGTAGCTGCTGATCTCCATAGCAGAGCAACCCACAAAGACACAGCACTGATTCTTTTTTCTCCATAACCAGAGGTGAAAAATATACAACTTGTTTCTGAACCAAAACCACAATTTCTGCAGTTTAAAATGCTTCACTGCTAATATGGCCCCAGTAGAAATTATGTATTTTCTTTTTCTTAAAAAAATTTTTAAAAAAATTTTCTAAGACACTAAATCATCAATCTGGAATGTAGATTCTGAGCACAAAGCAGCTCAGCTTATCTAAAAAAAAAATAAAAATAAAATAAAGAAAAATCTCCCATCACCTGTCTCAGTAGGGCCTGAAAGGAGAATAGTAGTGTGGGGAACCCCTGCTTTGGTATGGAGAGTCACGGCCCCTTGACCCAGACCGAGACCGTGAGTAGCCATAGCTGGTGCTTCTCTCAGGATAAACTCGGATGTACGAAGTTTCACCCTGAAATTCAAACAGAGTAAGTGAAAAATTTAAGAACCAGGAAAATAAACACAACAATATCTACCCTAGCTGCCGAATAATAATAGAAAGTCCTAAACACTGTGTACCTGCCACTGTTACCTCATTATACCCTCGCAAAGTTATGGAAGCAGATACTCATACTATCCCATTCCAAAAAGGAAGTACATTAAAGGTTGTCTGTTACTTGCCCAAGGTGACATAAATAATAAATGGCAACTTAACATGTTGGATGCATCTATGGAAGAAGCTAGTCTGTATTCAACATCACTCAGGTGTCAGGACCCGGGCAAGATGCTCTGGTCGTCCTCATAGGTCAGCTTCCTGGCAAGTCTTATGATCATGCTGTTGTGGTCGTTTTGCATCTGGATCATCTGGGGTTCAAAATAACACATCAGCTAAGAAATTAGTAACTAGCGGAAGAGTCATGTCCAGGCTGGTGTAACTCCAGGTGCTCTCAGAAGTTCCAAAAAGGTAAGGGTGACAATGGCGAGGTGCTTTTTCTTAGGTGAAACTCATTGGATTTCAATACTGAAGACCTGGCCTTGTAGGAGGATTCAGTGCTGTTGTGTTTCTTCTCCAAACCGAAGTCCGTGAGGGCAGTTTGAGCAAAAGCATTGTTAAGCTATGTAAGGAACAGCCTTTAAGCCATAAAACTAGGGAATTATTGGGCTGTCAGAAAAGTCATGACACGTTTTTTTTTTGGCAACAAATGGTGCTAGTTCATTTTTGAAAATAGCAGAGTCATTTTTATCTAACTATTGCCGTGTCATTTGACAGCTGACAACTGTAGCTTTGTTCTTTAAAAAAAACAGCAATTGGAGTTTTGCAAACTTTACAAGTTAAAGATGAAAGATCAGAGCATGCATTTTTGCCATATTTTACTGTTTTACTTCCATAAAGACTGTACGTTCAGCTTATGATAAGTTGCATATAGTTTACCATAATAATGCTCTACAGAACAACAGTACCCTTGATGGTCCATTAAGTTCTGTGCTGATCCTTTTGATCTCAGCAACACTCCACAGTCCGGACGGCCCACTGAGGTTGATGACAAAATAAAGGCATTGATGGAGTCAAACCCACGTTACTTTTAGTGAAAGATGCAGACACATTGAACATCCACCATTTAAGCATTCACAGCCACCTGAGGAAGCTGCATTTCGTAAGCAAGCTCAGTATTTGGGATCCTCATGAACTCAAACTTCTTTTGATAGCACATATAAATATCTGTGATGTGCTCACTGTGATGAGGAAAATGATCCTTTTTTGAAGCAACTGGTAACTGGCGATGAGAAGTAGACTGTTAATAACCCTTTGCTGCATAAACAGTCTTGGTCCCAATGTGAATCATCTGAAATGTCATCAAAAGCAGATGTTCATCTGAGAATGGTTATACTGTCAGCGTGGTGGGCCTTTCAAGGTATCATGTTTTTCCAGCTTCTACTAAGGAATCATACAATCAATTCAAATGTGTACTGTTGGCAGTTGAACAGTTTGAAAGAATCCATCATCCAGAAACACCCAAACCTCATTAACTGTCAAGAAGTTGGGTTCCATCACAAGAGCACACACAAGTTTGATCATTCATCAAAAATTACTGAAGCTTGGATGGGATGTGTTGCCACTCTCTCCCGACCTTAAGCCTTCAGATTCCACCTGTTTGACTCTCTTCAGAATTCCTTGAGTGTTATAATGTTCAATTCAGATAAGGCTATAAATCAGCATCTTATTCAGTTTACCGATAAAGACAGGAATTATGAAGCTCACTGAAAGATGGCAAAAGGTTATAGAAAAAAATGGGCAATGTATCATTCATTCATCTTTGTTCTTTATATAAATAAGTGATCTTTGAAAAACAGGAAAAATGCGTCACAACTTTTCCAACAACTCAGTATATAAATCCTCAGAAAAAGAAAAAAGCCTAGACATGTCCCTTAGATATCCCTAAATACCACAGCAACTCAGGAAAGATAACCAGAATAAAATCTAATTTTAATCTGATAACCTGGCCTAGCGGGATCAAAGACTTCATGAAAATAAAGATATTGGGGCTGGGGAAATGGCACAGCGTTTACTGTGAGCACAAAGCCCTCAGTTTGATTCCCCCAGCACCACATAAAACCAAGCGTGATCAAGCATGCTTGTAATCCCAGTACCCGGGAAGCTGAGGCAGACTGCTGGGAGTTCAAGGCTATCCTGAGCAACACAATTGAGATTTTGTCTCCAAAAAAAAAGTAAAGACATCAAGAAATAAATCTCTGTTGGGCATGGTAGCTTAAGCCTATAATCCTGAAACTTCAGAAGACTGATGCACAAAATTAAGCCCAGCCTAGGTAGCTTAACAAGAGACCATGTCTCAAAATATGAAAAGGGCCACAGATGTAGCTTCAAGTATAGGCCCTGGGTTCTAACCCCTATATCCCTTTAAAAGAAGGAAAAAAAATCTCAAGCATGTGGTAACCAATTATATCAAAATGGCTCAAATCCCAAAAGAAGCCTTGGGCCAAGGATATCACTCAGTGCTTACAGTGCTTGCCTTACGTACACAGGCCTTGAGTTTGATTTCCCAGCACATTAAAAACAAAATTAGAGCTGGGAAAATGGTGCACACCTGTTATCCTAGCACTTAAGAGGCTGAAGCTGGAGGTCTGCCATGAGTTCAAGGCCAGCATGGGCTACATAATGAGTTCAAGACCAGGCTGGAATACAGAACAAGACCCTTCACCCCCCCTCCCCCGCTCCAAAAAAAAAGAAAGAAAGAAAATAACAAAATTTAGAGACTGGCACACTAGAATCATAGGTTTGAGCCCAGCCTGGGCAAACTAGTAACTTAGTAAGATCCTGTCTCAGAGTCTCAAAATTTAAAATGGGAAGGTATGGGGATGCAACAAAGTGCAAAGACCCTGGGCATGGTCCCCAGCACCCAAAACAAAATTGTGAAATGCTTATTTCTCTCTACTGTGACCTTGTAGGGCTGAGGCATGACAAATTTTCTGGCTTTGTTCATTTGAGACAAATCTTTAGGGCAGTGTAGCTCAGTGGTGAAGGCACCTGCTTAGCACTCACAAGACTAGATGGATGTGGAGGCTAACAGCTGCCCATGAGTTCAAGGTCAGCCTAGGCTACATAATTGAGCTCAGGACCAAGCTGGACTACAGAGCAAGACCCTACCTCCAAAAAAAGAGAGGTCTTTAATGATAGTCTGAATCATTAAGTGGCAAATGGCAAATGCATGGTCCACTGCTACTCTGCTAGGTTAGATTCAGGAGTAACACAGAAAGAGCTTAGTAGCTCAACAGAAGGCAGGGACAGACCTCATGAGAGCGGAATTTGGTGTCATCCAGTTTACGCAGGGCATATTCCATATCTTCCTTTCTGAGATATTCAACCATCCCCATGCCATCCTTTTGTACATCTGCATAACAGACATCCCCAGCTTCTCGCATGTGATCTTTCAGGTCCTGCCAGCTGCCTGATGGAGGAAGGCCTAGACATAAAGAACAAAAGAGCCCACATCTTTCAGCCATGTTAACTGCCCTTACCCAACACCACCAATGAGCTATCTCTTCTCTATTAACCAGTTAATTCTTGGTAATCCCCAAATCATAAATTTTGAAAAGGGATATAAAACCATAATAAAGCACCAAAGTATGTACTGTACACCACCTTGAGAAGCTGGTTTAATAAGCACCTTGTTATAGGTTTGGTTGAGAATTTACAATCTCTCTGCTTCACAGTTGATGTCAAACTCCCAAAACTGAGTTCCAGTTTTTTTCTATAATGAAGTTTACCTTAAGGACCAATTACTTTTTAGCTGACCAGATTTCCCAGGACATGGGCACTTTGAAACAAGCCAATGAAATAACCAATTTGTTGCCAAAGGTAACAACACCATGAAACTCTAAATTGTGTTTTCTTATAAAAGTAAATGACTGATGAACTAGACAATATACCTTTGCACAGATCACCAACACTTCATTACAGTGGGGGAAGGTAATACTCAGGCGCTAAAACTAGCCGGGAGTCACACAACCCTACCTGATATCATGAAAGGGAAATGTGCTCCTGCTCTCACAGGCTGTGTTACCGCTCACAGCTCAGGACTGCCGCCATTTCCTAATAGCTTTTAAGCAGGATTTCAGAGCAGCATGGAGAGAAAAAAAGATAGCGTATGACATCCTGAAGGCGGGAAGAGAGTTCTAGGGTAAAAGGAAATACAAGACAGGCAAGTTGGAATGTCACCCTTAAGTGCATGGGAATCTGCTATTACTGTGGGACGGTCACATCCACAAAGGTGCCAGGCTCCTCAAACATACTTCAGTCTATCAGGTACCTAAATTCTCCTGCAATGCGCAGAAGGCCCCAGAGTTACTATTTCCCACTATATTAATATTTCAAAGATACATAAGCCTCTGAGCATGTCATCAATTGTCAACACCAGACAGAAATGCTCTACACTTTTCCAACATAATCTTCATGATTCCAAGTTGTAAGGTTTTCTTTGTAATTTAATTCCCCAAACCACCACAAAATTTAGCCTTTTCCAGGATCCAGAACTGGGTAAGTTGTTCAAATCTGGCTTATGTTTCAAATGAGTCTGATACCAGGGTATGTTCCAAAACAAAACATCTTGGGCTGGGAGCATGCCTCAGTGGTTAAACGGTCTGCCGAGCAAGCTCAAGGCCCTAGTTTCGAATGTCCAGTACCACAAGCTGGGCATGGTGATCCATGACTACAATCCCAGCTCTCGGGAGGATGAGGCAGAACTGCCTTGAGTCAGAGGCCACCCTGGACTGTGTACAAAGCGACTCCAGGACCAGCCTGGGCTACAGAGTACTTTGTTTAAAAAAACAAAAGAAAACAAAAAGAACATGTTATGTTCTACCAAGGCCGACTACTAGTGTGATTACATTTGCAGGATATTTGCTACACTAAGAAACCAGGGCAGGACTGTGCTGTGCACAGGCTACTGAATGTTCTTGGATGTCAAACTACATAGTTTCCATGCATCATCTCATTCAGTTTTTTAAAAAATCATACCTGACACAAGAACTCGGAAATCAGATCTTCTTGTAGGAGGCCCAGTCCTCGCACCTCGGGGCCACCCACCCCGACCTCCATAAGTCCTGGGGAACTCCACACGAAGCCGACACTGGCCATAATCATAACCATTTCTTCCATAAATTGCATCCTCAGCATCTCTGCAAAAAGAAAGGTTTGGGGTTAGTGCTGCCCTGAGTGACTTCCCATTGAAGGGCATCTGTAAGTAATCAAACCCAAGAGCAAAATGGGGGAGACCCAAAACTAGGATCTTGGTATTTTGAAAGAAAAAATAAAACTAAATGAATAAAGGCTCAGGCTGAGCCTGGTGATGCAGGTTTGTAATCCTCCCACTACTCTGAGAAAAACAGGCAGAGGATTGCCAAGTTCAAGCCTAGTCTGGGCATTTCGATGAGACCCTGTCTCAAAAAACAAAAACGGGGTACAGTAACAGAGCATAGCTTAAAGCACTTGCCTAGCAAGCTCAAGGCCCTGAGTTCGATGCCACAGCACTATATAAAAAGAGGTGTGGTGGCACACACCTGTAATCCCAGCATTCTGGAGAGAGACTGAGGCAGGAGGATTGCCATGAATTAATTCAAAGCCGGCCTGGGCTCCACAATGAGTTCAGGACCAGCCTGGACTGCACAGTGAGACCTTGTCTCGATTAAAGCACTTGCCTTGCAAGTGCAAGGCCCTGAGTTCAATTCCCCAGCACCACATAAAGCTGGGTGTGGTGACAAATGCTTGTAATCCCCACAGTTGGGAGGTTGAGGCAGACTGTTCTAAGTCCAAGGCCAGCCTGGGCTACACCAGTGAGTTCAGGACCAGCCGAAGCTACCAAGTGAGACCCCTGTCTCAAAAATAAAAATAAAAATGAAAATAAAATAAAAAATGGACTGGTGACATAGCTCAGTGTGAAGGACCTGGGCTCAATCCCCAGTACTAATAAACAGGCTCAGAAAAAATGTTTGTGATGAAAACAGAACTCTTCTAAATGTACTTTCTTACTACACTGTCTTTAGAAAATTACACTGTCAAAGCCCTTCTAGGTACAGCTTCACTAAGAGGTAAATTTATCTTTTGTTTTTCTGGTAGTGATGCCACTGGGGATCATGCTCAGTGCCTCTTGCCTGACAGTCAAGTGCTCCCCAGCCTGAGACACAAATGTAGGCATTACCCAGTGTCACAGGCATGTAACAGCTTATTCACTTTCTAGAGTCAAAAGCAACAACCACAAACCAGTGGTGTAGGTCTATAATCCCAGCACTCTAGAGGCAGAGGCAGGAGGATCACAAAGTCAAACCCAGCCCAGGCAACTTAGCTGAACTAAAAATAAAAAAAGGGGGGCTAGAGAAAGAGCTCTCAGCAGTTAAAGCACCTGCCTAACAAGATCAAGACCCTGAATTCATTTCTCAGCACCACATAAGCCAGGCGTGGTGGCACATGCCTGTAATCCCAGCACTTGGAGGCCGATGCAGGAGGACTGCCATTAGTTCAAAGTCAGTCTGGGCTCCATAGTGAGCTCAGGCCCTGCCTGGACTACAGGGTAAGACCCGGTCTCAATAAATAAACAAATAATAAAAAGAGGGCTGGGATATAACTTAGTGTGTGCCCTGGATTCTGTCCCTAGTACCTGGCCCCACACAGTAAACTCTGAATACAAAGTGACTTGTATTCTAAAGTTTTCTGCCACTTAGTTATAGTCACCTCTGGCTAGGTGTTTAATCAATCATCTGTTTTTTTTTTTTTTGAGACAGGGGGTTTCACTCTCAAGTCATGGTTGGTCCTAAACTTTGTAGTTCAGGCTCAAGGCAATCCCCCCAGGCTCCTGAGTGGTGGGATTACAGGTGTGTACCACCACAGCAAGCTATTATGTGGTGCTGGGGGATCAAATCCAGGGTTTCACAAGCACTCTAATTACCGTACTACACCCCAGCCCCAAGTTTCTATATTTCTAAAGTGATTAACATGCCTACCTAACAGAGTTGTTAGAATTAAGTAAAATACCAATGTTCAAGTGCTCTGTTGAAACTTGTCACAGTGGAATCATACTA
This sequence comes from Ctenodactylus gundi, assembly GCA_004027205.1. Lineage (NCBI taxonomy): Eukaryota > Metazoa > Chordata > Mammalia > Rodentia > Ctenodactylidae > Ctenodactylus > Ctenodactylus gundi. The sequence goes on from PVKB01000712.1 coordinate 413,466, forward strand.
TAACTTTTTTTTGCAAAGGTCTAGAGACATACCTCAGAGGTTAAAGTGCTTGGCTAGCAGCACAAGGTACTGGGTTTGAATCCCTACCAATACAACATAAGCCGGTCTTGTCAGCACATGTCTGTATTTGCAGCACTTAGAAGGCTGAAGCAGAAGGTCTGCTGTAGCTTGGGCTACAAAACAAAGCTGTCTTTAAAAAATATGTGTGTGTGTGTATTACAAAAAGACAGAAGAATAAATGTAACTTGACCACACAGCACACATGTATTCTAAGGACAAGACTGACATTAAAAATCCCATCTTGGGCTGGAGGAATGGCTCAGCAGTTAAAGCAAGTGCTTGCCCAGCAAGTGCTAAATCAAGTGCTAAGTACCGCCAGCACCACATAAGCGAGGTGGCACTCAGGAAGCTGAGGCAGGCCACCCTGGGCTCCACTGTGAGTTCAGGACCAGCCTGGACTACAGAGCAAGAACCTGTCTCAAAAAATAAAATAAGTCCTATCTTGAGGAGGTGGAGGAATAGCTGGGTGGTTAAAGTGCCTGCCTAGCAAACTCAAGACCCTGGGTTGATTTCCCATCACGACATAATCCAGCATGGTAGCACACACTTGTAATCCCAGCACTAGGAGGCTGAGGCAGGAGGACTGCCATTAGTTTGGGCTCAGCCTGGGCTCCACAGTGACCAAATTTCAATCACGGAATGTGACCCAGTCTCAAAAAACCAAACCAAAACAAAAAAATCCTACCTTGGGCCTTACTAACCAATTTTATCAGCGCTCTCCAAATCCACAATGTCTTCATCTCTAAAATGTTTGTAACAAAATCTCTGTCATTAGCTGTTGGAAATCCTAAATCCACAGCATGATCCTTGACACCTAGGATTGTCTACAAGACATAGCGGCCGTTATTAATTTTTTTGAGGCAGGGCTTTGTCCCGTTTAGGTATATAAATGCCCGGCTCCACTCTAAAGGCAAACGGTAAGACACAAGGAAGCAGCTCTGTCGAGTCTTCAACAACAAACGCCTCAAGGTGCTCCTGGCCACCTCGGCCCCAGACGCGCTCCGGGCCAAGCACTCCCTCACCTCAGGGGAGCAGGACACCCCAAGGGCAGTGAGAGTAGCGAGGGAGAGGCGCCAGGAAAACGCGCATAGAAAACAGCGCGGTAGCTTCTAAGAAGCACTATCTATTGAAAGTTCCGGGTCCTTTTCCAGCCCGAGGGCAACAAGCTTTTGCAAAGTCACAAATCTCATTTGAGCCAGCTCAGGGATCCGAAGTTCCCTCATCCCTGGGACTTTTAACATCTAGCGGGACCTCGTTACAGGGAGTCAAATCCGAGGCCACCGTCTCCGCGGCTTCCCCGGGTCGGGTCTCCGCAGGGAGGGGGCGCGCCGGTGGGACGCCCCGTGGCGGAGATCCCCACAGCCCACTTCCCAGACGGAGCGTCTCCGCCGCCGCTTCCCCGCTGACTGCGGCTTCTGGCCCGCGGCTTCTACTCCGGCTTGTCCCCCGCCCCAGCTGGTTTCGGGGGCCGAGGCGCTCCCCGAGCGGGAGGAGGAGAACGCTAACTCGGAGCATGCCCGGGGCGCGTCTGGGCGGTTAGCGACCCTCCAGGGCCCAGGTTTCGAAGTAAAATAATAAAGGAAATGACGCCGGAGCAGGGGCCGCCCGGAGCCACCGCCTCCTACTCCCCGGGCGCGCGAGGGGGTCTGCGCGGAGGGGGAGGGGAGGGGGGAAGGGCCGCCGGGCGCGACGCGAGCGCCGGGCTCCACTCACCGGGGGTCCTCGAAGCGCACGAAGGCGAAGGGCACGAGGCCGTGCCGGTTCTTGAGCTCGATCTCGCGAATGCGGCCGTACTTGTAGAACAGGTCTTCCAGGTCCTTCTCGCGCACGTCGGTCGGAAGGTTCCCCACGTAGATGCGCCCGTCGCCCTCGCCGCCGCGCTCCTCCGCCCAGCCCGACATCCGCACCGCCCGACGCCGCAGCCCACGTCGCGCCGCCTCAGCCCGGGTTTCCCCCGCAGCGTCCCCGCGAGCTCTGAGGCGCTCAGCAGCACTGCATTGTGGGATCGCGGAGCGGAAGCGGAGGGGTCGACGGAGGCAAAAAATCCTCTTAAAGGGGAAGCGGCTGCGGCGATTGCGCGTGCGCGCGGAGCGGCCCTGAGGGGGCGGCGCGCCTGGGGCCGCAAGAGAAAGCGCTTCGCTCTCGGCGAGGAACTTGCCTCGGTTTCCCTCTCTGTAGCGCCACCTGCCTGGCAGGCTTTCGCGAGCCGGCTCAGGTGTCCCGGGTGGGAGCGCGGGACGCCTGAGGGCCGGAAGCCCGCGCGGCCGCTGCCCGACACAGCGACGGCGCGAGCGAGTCCTTAGCTCCGGGCTGTCGCGCCCCGCAGCCGCAGGTCCAGTGGCCTGCGAGTGACCCTGTCCCCATTTTTCAGCTGCTTAACCCTGGCGAGGTAAGCCTGAGACGGTCTCCAGAGCTTGGACTTGGAGTTTATGGGAGACCAGACTGTGAAACCGTCCATAATGGCGGCCACAGCCATCGCTGTGGCGCTCGCGCGACTTGTGCTTTCAGTCCTCATCTAGAGTGGAGGGACATCCATCTTTCAGAGGAGAAAGCTGAGGCCTCAGAATGCGATGAGTAGGTTTAGAACGGAGAGCCATGCCCCTCGTGTGTCCTCGGCACATTCCATACGCACGTCCTAATATGCGTAGCCATGAACCCAGCATGGCAGAACAGTGAGGACTTAGAGCAGTGCTAACCTGAAGGTTTGTCAATGAAAAATGAAACGAGTGGATTGATGGATGAATGTGATACCTATATGAACACGTGCCGGGTGCTCACTGCCTGCACTATTCTTTTCTTGAATCATATTTTCTGTTTTTCACTCCACTATGCTTTAATCCATTCTGTTTCAGATTTTTCCTAATAAAATGCTCCAAGGGAAGTGAAGTTTGTCATACTCTGCATTTTTTTTTTTTTTTTTTTTGAGACAGGGCCTCCCTATGCAGCCCAGGCTGGTCCTGAACTCAGTATGGAGTCCAGGCTGGCCTCGAACTCATACCTGTAATCCCAGCACTCAGGAGTCTGGGGGATGAAAATTGGCATGAATTTTAGGCCAGTATTGGCTCCATAGTGAGTTCAGGACCAGCCTGGAATACAGAATAAGAACCTGTCTCAAATAAATGAATAAATTTATGCTTGTGGAATTTTATCATAAATTCTTAAGAGGGGCTAGAAAAATGACTCAGCAGTTAAAGTGCTTGCCTAGCAAGCACTAAGTCAAGCGCTAAGTACCTGAGTTTGATTCCCCAGCACCACATACGATGGGCTTGGTGGCGCATGCCTGTAATACCAGTACTGGGTAGGCTGAGGCAGGATGATTGGTGTGAGTCCAAGGCCAGCCTGGGTTCCATAGTGAGTTTGGGGAATCGGGCTCAGAGCCTTGCATTTGCAAGGCATACTCCTAAACCACTGTGCCATTCCTACAACCCAGAATAAATCTAAAAAGGGGGCTGGCCAAAAAAAAAAAAAGCGTAGTGGGGGGGAATACACCTATAATCCCAGCACTAGGGGGGCTGAGACAGGAGGACTCCTGTGAGTCCAAGGCCAGGCTGGGTTCCATAGTGAGTTCAGAACCAACCTGGACTACAGAGTGAGACCCTGTGTCAAAAAGGGGTGGGAGGGGGCTGGGCATGTAGTGAAGTTCCTGGGTTTAATCCCTCATATCACAAAAATTTTAGAAATATTACAATACATATTATATATGCTTGGTAAATAAATCATTCCTAATATAGTAAGAAAGATCAATGGGCTTGTCCTCAGATTGAAAAAGCAAAAAGCTTTGAACTTGGCAGACTCTTGGTTTTTTTGTTGTTTTTCAGTACTGGGGATGAAGCCCAGGGGCTTCACACTGATCTATATTCCCAGGTGGTTTTTTTTTTTTTTTTTGAGATAGGATCTCACCGAATCATTAATTTGCCCAGGCTGAGCTCGAACTCACAAACTTCCTATCTCAGTCTTCCAGAGGGCTGGGATTACACAGAGATCTGCACTGCCCAGCCTGGCTTGCACTTGGCTGACTGTTAACAATTAACACACTTCCCATGGCAAGCCATTTGCTGTCTGTGAACATGCTGCAAACCCACCCATCTGGTTTTCTCTCTTCCCCTGTGATGTCAGGTCCTCTGCCATCCCAACAAAGTTTTCTTCTGAGTCAGGCCCAGTCATGGGTTTCTCCCACACCAAAGCTGCGGCAGTACCAACAATAGGCCCAGGGAAGTGACATGTAGTGGACTAACAGTGGGAAAATGAGTCATCTGGGAGCAGCTGCTCCAGGCTAGCCAGGGAAAGCCAAAGGGGAAAGCCAAAAGCCGCAGGGAGGTCACTGCGTTGTGCACTCCCCTTCATGGTAGCTTGAATATTTGCCTTCTGTCATGTGCTTCTGTGCTTGTGAGAGTGTCAAACAAAACAGTTCTGGGCTGGGAGTGTGGCTAGGTGGTACAATGCTTGCCTTGCATGTGCCAGGTCATAGATTTGATCTCCAGAACTGGAAATAATGATAGAAATAATAACGGTGGACACAGGCCTGTAATCTCAATACTCTGGGAGGCTGAGGCAGCCGGATCACAAATTTGAGTCCAGCCTAGGCAATTAGCAACCTAATGAGTACTCTCAAAATCAAAAATTAACTGGAAATGTAGCTCAGTCTGAAGGCCTTCAGTTGGATCTCCAAAACCACCAAAAAAAATATATATCATGAACTACATTAAGAACGGATCCAGGAGAGCTGGAGGAGTGGCTCAGTGGTTACATCACTTGTGCTAAGTACCGGAGTTCAGTTCCCCAGCACCACATAAGCCAGGCTTGGTGATGCACGCCTATAATCCCAGCATTTGGGAGGCTGAGACAGGATTGCTTTGAGTCCAAGGCCAGCCTGGACTCCATAGTAAGTGCAGGATCAGCCTAGGCTACAGAGCGAGACCTTGTCTCAAAAAAAAAAAAAAAAAAAAAAACATACAGGTCCAGGAAAGAAAGAAGCTGCAGCTAAACTGGAGGTCTGGAGCATTTCACATGATGGAGCCAAGCTGTAGGAAAGTCAGTGCCAAGTGTGGGAGGGTGAGATGACGGACAGGAGGGAGATAGGAAGATCTGCTGCAGCATGAATATAATTCCCCTTTTATTTTTTTAGGAGACTGCAGAAAATCTTTAACATGGTCTTTCTATTATTTTTGGATAAGGAAGGAACTGATGTTTCTTTGCGGCCGAACAGGTGGGAAGGCATGGCCTGGTTTTCTATGAAGTTATTTAAAGCAGTGAGCATATTGAATTTGTAGCTGCTGAGTTGATTTATTTTTGCTAAGTTGTTGCTCTGAGAGAGAGTCCTTAAATCATTGTTTCTTTTTTTTTTCCTCTTGATGTATTTATTCTGAATAGCTTCTTCTATCAGGGAATCTTTTTCTTGGAGTCAAAGGCTTCAAGAAATCAGTGAATATATCAGGTATGATAAAACAGATCTATACTTTCAGCCCTGGGGAATGTGAAGCAGGAGGACTTCAAATTCCAGACCATCTTGGACTATGAAGTGAGATACTGTCTTAGAAAAACAAAAAAAAAGCCAAGTGTGGTAGTGTATGCCTGTGCCTGTAACACCAGCACTATGGGACGTGGAGGCAGTAAATTCACAAGTGACTTTCAAGACCTTGTCTCAAAAGACTAGGAGGTTAGAGGCATAGCTCAGTGATTAAAGCACTTGTCAAGGCCCTGGGTTCGAATCTCCAGCACCACATGAAAGATTAGATAAGCATGGTAGCACACACCTGTAACCCCAGCGCTTGGGAGAATGAGACAAGAGAATTACTGGGAGTTTGCGTCCACCCTGGGCTCCATAGTGAGTCCAACACCAACACCAGACTGTACTACAGAGTAAAACCCTGCCTCAAATAACAAAGGGGCTGAAAAAAAAAAAAGGAGCTGGAGGGTAGGGAGGGATACTAATATAGCTCAGCGTAAAGGCCCTAGGCCCAATCCTCAGTGCTACAAAGGAAAAAAAAAAAAAAAACCAAAACACTCCCTCAGTTGCCATCCCCTCTGAGCCTACAAGATATATTCTGCAGGACTAGGGACATAACTCAATACTTAACGCAGTCATCTAGGGGCTGGAGGAATAGCACAGTAGCTAGAGCGCTTGCCTAGCAAGACCAAAGCCCTGAGTTCAGGTTCCCGGCACCACATAAACTGGCCATGATGGTGCGCACCTGTAAATGCCAGTACTCAGAGGGTGAAGTAGAAGGATTTCTGCAAGTTTGAATCCAGGCTGGGCCATACAGAGTTCAGGACTTTGGTGGCACATACCTGTAATCCCAGCTACTAGCAGCCTGAGGCAGGAGGATTCCAAGTTTGAAGCCTGTTGGGGCAATTAAGCAAGACCCTGTCTCAAAAACTAAAAAAGGTCCAGGCCCAGTGGAACAAGCCTATAATCCCAGCAGTCTCATGCTGAGGCAGGAGGGTCACATATTCAAGTCAAGCCTGGACAATATAACAGCCTGGCGAGAACTTGTCTTACATGAAAATTTAAAATGGGCTATAGATATAGCTTAATACGTGGAATACAGGGCGAGACCTTGTCTCAATAAAGGGGGGGCTGGAGACATGGCACAGTGATTAAAGCTCTTGCCTTGCATGCTCAAGGCCCTGAGTTTGATTCTCCAGAATCACATAAAGCTAGGCATGGTGGCACATGCCTGTAATCCCAGCACTCAGGAGGCTGAGGCAGGTGGGTTGCCTTGAGCCCCAAGGGTAGCCTGGGCTACACAGTGAATTCAGAACCAGCCTCGGCTCCTGTCTCAAAAAAAAAAAAAGAAAGAAAAAGAAAAAAAGCTCAATACGAAACCCTGTAATTCCAGCACTTGCGAGGCTGAGCCAGGAAGACTGCTGTGAGTCCAAGGCCAGTGTGGACTCCACAGTGAGTTTAGGTCCAGCCTGGGCTACAAAGTGAGACCCTGTCTCAAAAAAGGGCTGAGAATTTGTGATGCCTTAGCTTCAATCTTGAGTACTGTTACTACTGATAAATAATAATCTACATGAGCAGAAAAGTCTTTTTTGTACTCTTAACTGCTATGCTATTCCTCCAATCTTATACTTTTTTTTTTTTTTTTTTGTAATACTGGGGAGGAAACTCAGGGCCTTGGGCATACTAGCCAAGTGCTCACACTTGAGCTACACTCCCAGCCAGCCCCCTCCCCCCACCTTTCTCAGTACTGGGTGTTAAGTCTTGGCTTTTCCTCTGAGCTACATCCCCAGCCCTTTTATTTATTTATTTTTAAATTTGAGGCAAGGTCCTGCTAAATTGCTGAATTCCCCAGGCTGGTATGAATTTGCAATCCTCTTCACTTTCGTACTTAATCTGAATTTTAATAGCCTAAAGTGGGTAATGCTACCAAATAGGACAGTGTTGGAGTTTCTCATTCTCAGTTGGTTTTTGTTTTTTCTTTTGATGCTGGGGACTGGACCCAGGGCCTTGAACACACTAAGCACAAACTCTAATACTGAGCTCGATCCAGTCCTAATGTTCATCAGTCTCAAAAGGTGTACAAATTTATCCCTATCCCCTCCTCCAGAAAAGGTCATTAGGAGCTGGGGGCATAGCTCAGTGTTTAAAGCAATTGCCTAGCAAGCGCAAAGCCCTGAGTTTGATTCTCCAGCATCCCATAAACCTGGCTTGGTGGCACATGCCTGGCCTGTAACCCAGCACTTGGGAGGCTGGGGATTGCTTTGAGTTTGAGGCCAGCATGGCTTACCTAATGAGTTCAGGACCAGCCTGGACTACAGAGCAAGACCCTGTCTCAAAACAAAAAAAAAACAAAAAAAAAAAAAAAGAAAGAAAGAAAGAAAGAAAGGAAAAGCAATCACTTCCATCCATAGTCCTACTATGTTGGCACATAGTAGGTTCGCAATACACATCTGCTCATTTTGCTCACAACTGATAGTATGTAAAGAAGAGCTGGCGCAATGGCAAATGCCCTCATCAAATTCACAGTTTTTTTTTCCTGCTTTATTTCTTTTCAGTTTTTATTTTCTGGGCCCAAATTCCTGACCCTTGACCCAGAACCAAATGCTTTCTATTATGTCATATAATTTAGAGACTTACTAAACCAGAAACACAGCACAGGATGGGTGTGGAGGATTAGTAAAAGTGCTAAGAATGTTTTTCGTGTGTGTTTTTGCAACAAAAGAATGAATTTATTTAACAGAACCCCAACTTATTTTTCCTGGTGTTACTAGGGATTAAATCCAAGGGTGCTCTGCCATTAAGCTATATTCCCGGCTCTCTTTCTTTATTTTCTTTTTTTCTTGAGTCAGGGTCTCACTCTGCAGTACAGACTGCTTGAACTCACTATGCAGTCAGACCGGCCTTGAACTCAGCAATCTCTAGGAGGCTGATGTGGGAAGATCACAAGCTCAAGACCAGCCTGGGCAAGTTAGCAATTTAATGAGGACTTGCCTCAAATTTAAAAAAATAAATTAATAAAAAGGGTAAAGATGTCAACTGTACAAATCATGGGTTCAATTTCAGTATTGTTTTGAGGCAGGGTGTCACTCTGTAGTCCAGGCTGGTCCTGAACTCACTACACAGCCCAGCTGGCTGCAAACTCACAGCAGTCCTTCTGCCTCCGCCTCCCATGTGCTGGGATTATAGGTGCACTACCACCACTCCCAGTTTATGTGGTGCTGGGGAATCGAACCCAGGGCCTTACACTTGCTAGGCAAGCGTTTTACCCACTGTGCCATGCCTCCATCCCTACCAATCTCAGTATTGAGAGAAAAAGAGAAAGAGAGAGAGAGAAAGAGAGAGAGAGAGAGAGGGAGAGGGAGAGGGAGAGGGAGAGGGAGTGCCAGCCAAGAACATACACCCCACTGCTAGCAAGTGCACAGTGGCTGAATTTCCATGCGGCTGGCTGAGGCTGGCTCTCGCCCAGCCAGCACATGTGCAGAGCTTCTGTGAATGTCACATTGACAAACATTCCCTGCAGCCAGGCAGCTGGGGACCAGTTTCTTTTGCCATTCCATCCTTCTCGGTGGCTGACAGCTTGTCTTGCTAGGGCATGCTCCTTGAAGGTGAAGCACGAGGCCATGTTTTTTCCCCCTCAGGATGTGCTAGGACCCCACCTGCAAAAGCCTCGGGTTTGAAGGTGGCATCTGGAATTTCAGTGGCTTCCTTATTCCTCATCTACTCAACATTTGCTCATTCATTCAACCAACACTGAGCAACACAATCACCTGGCTCTGGGCAGGGTGCTGAGGGTGGGGATCAACATGACTAGGAAGCTGCACATGGTGGCGTATGTTTGTAATCCCAGCATTCTGGGAAGCTGATGCTGGAGGATCGCAAATTTGAGCACTGCCTGAGCAACATAGCGATTTAAGACCCTACCTCAAATTTTTTTATTTTATTTTTCAGGCAGGATCTCATTCTGTAGACCAGGCTGGTCCTGAACTTACTATGTAACACAGGCTGGTCTCTGACTCATGGCAATCCTCTTGCCTCAGCCTCCTCAGTGCTGGGATTATATGCATGCACCACTAGGCCTGATTTATGTGGTGCTGGGGAATCAAACCCAGGCCTTTCACTTGCTAAACAGGCTCTTTAATGGCTGAGCTTCATTCCCAGACCTTTCTCAAAATTTAAAAAGGGATGATGTAGCTAAGTGTAAAAGTCCTAGGTTCAATTCCTGTACTGAAAAAAAAAGAAAAGAAAAAGAAAAAAGCAGACTTGAACGCCGCCCTCATCTCACTTATGTACAGCTAAAATCCCAGTGACAACATAAAGAGATACATGCTTTAAGAAATACAGGCACTGGGGCCTGCGGGGGCATGCCTGGAATCCCAGCACTTTGGAAGACTAAGGCAGAAGGATTGCCTTGATTTCAAGGCTAGCCTGGGCTATACAGTGAGTTCAGGACCAGAATGGACTATGGAGTGAGACCCTCTCTCAAAAAATAAACAAATAGAGCTGGAGCAATGGCACAGTGGTTAAAGCCCTTGCCTTACAAGCACAAGGCCCTGAATCCAATTCCCCAGCACCACATAAAGCTGGGCATGGTGGTGCACACCTATAATCCCAGCACGGGAGAGGCTGAGGCAGGAGGATTGCCTTGAGTCCAAGGCTACTGGACTTCATAGTGAGTTTGGGATGAGCATGGGCTACCGAGCAAAACCTTGTATCAAAAAAATAAAAAATAGAGAAAGAAAAATAAAGAAGATAAAACTAGGGCTGGAAGAATAACACAATGGTTAGAACACCAGCCTAGCAAGTGCAAGGCCCTGAGTAAGATCATCCAGCACCACATAGACCAAGTATGGAGGTGCTGGAGGTACACACCTGTAATCCCAGCACTTGGGAGTCTGAGGCAGGAGAACTGCCATGAGTTGAAGCTAGCCTGGGCTATATAGTGAGTTTAGGAACAGCCTAATCTACAGAGCAAGACCCTTTTCCTTCCTTCCTTCCTTCCTTCCTTCCTTCCTTCCTTCCTTCCTTTTCTTCTTTTTTTTAATGAGACAGGGTCTTAATCTGTAGTCTAGGCTGATTCTGAGCTATATAGCCCACAGTGGGAGCTTGTCTACCAAGCACAAGACCCAGCATTGCATAAACTGGGCATAGTCATGCATGCCTGTAATCCCAGCACTTTTTTTTTTGGTGGTGGTGGTGGTGGTGGTACTGGGGACGGAACCCAGGTGTGCTCTACCATTAACCTCCATCCCTAGCCCTTTTGTGATTGTTAGTATAATTTTGACACAGGGTCTTGCTAAATTGCCCAGCTGGCATCATATTTGCAACCTCCTGCTTCAACCTCCCAAGTACCTGGGATTACAGGCATATATCACTGCGCCCAGCTTCCAGTAGTTCTTCTCCCAGGCGGACCTCAAAACTTATGGCAGTCCTCTTGCCTCAGCCTCCTGGATGGCTGAAATTACAGGCATGTGCTACTATGCTCGGCGTATGTGGTGCTGATGAACAAAATTCAGACTCTTGCGGCAAGCACTCTAACTGCTGAGCTCCTTCAGCCCATTTCAGCCCATAGAGCGGACTTTCTAAAGGAGGTAGCTTCCAGACTGAGACGTGAAGGACCAGATGGTATTAGGCAGGCAAATGAGGAGAGAAGAAAAGCACTCAAGACAGAAGGGACAACATGTGCAAAGGAAGCGAGAGGACAGAAAGCGTGGTGCTCTGAAAAGGCGATGTGCATAGTTCTGCATGGCTGGGGCACAGGGCGGGGGTGGCATGTTCTTTCTCACTCAGAGCCTCCAGTGACTTATGGTGACATGCCCTGATGTAAATCAGAGCCCAGCTGGGTCAGATTATACATATAAATCCTAAGTAATTCAGCTGCTCAATAGGAATCAGTGTGAGTTGTCTTTACCATACAAATGTTTATTGTATATCCCTGAATAAGTGGATTGTCAAGGGGACTCGATGTTCAGCAGCAGTGGGGGTGGGAGGAGCCGGAGAGGAGTCTGGTCTCACAGTCTGCAAAAGAAAACTGCGCCTGGCAAAAGGGAGCTTGTTTGGAAGCCAGGAAGACCGTAGAATTGTACTCAGAAACATTTTGGTGATCTCTCCTGGCCCGAGGTAGAAGGGCCTTCAGAGTAGCTGGATCCAGAATGCTAGGATGGGGCCGGGGGGCATAGCTCAGTGGTTAAAGCACTTGCCTAGCAAGCACAAGGCCCTGGTTCCATTCCCTAACACCACAATGCTAAATAATAATTCCAGAATATTAATAAATAAAATCTTGATGGTGATCTCAGGGTTTATTAAGACAGGGAATGCTGCCTTGGTAGAGTGCTTGTCCAGCATGTGCAAGGCCCTGGGTTCGATCCCAGCACTGTAGGGAGGTGGAGGTTTGGGCTGGAGAAGATAGGGCTTGACTGGAAAATGCATAGTTCTAGTTCTGAATACTGTGTAGAACCTTCAAAAGACCAAGGCCAGCCAGGCCAGGTTGCTCAGGCCTGTGATTCCAGCAGTTTGGGAGGCTGAAGCAGGAAAATTACAAGTTCCAGCCTAGTGTAGGCAACATTGAAACTTGCTGAGACCCTGTATCAAATAATAAATGGGGCTAGATGTGAAACTCAGAGCCAAGGCCTGGTGTTTAATCCCCAGTGTAGAAAAGAAAAAAGTGCCGGGGCATAGCTCAGCAGTTAAAGCACTTGCTTAAAAACCTGAGACCCTGAGTTTGATTCCCAAGCACCACTTAAAATGGTTGTGCTGGCACAGGCCTGTAATCCTAGCACTTGAGAGGCTGAGGCAAGAGGATTGCCCTTAATTCAAGGCTAGTCTGAGCCACGTAGTGAGTTCAGGACAAGGCTGGACTACAGAGCAAGACCCAGTTTCAATGCAAAACAAAACACAAAGCCAAATATGCAGGTATAGAAAGATCTCCAAAATAGGGAACTCCTTCCATGTGCACTGTGCTGGACCCTTGGGACCCAACAGAGAGGGGATGGTGACCCCAAGAGAGTCTCCATGCTCTCCACATCCTACCTGGCCTGCACAACTTGGCCCCTCAGCTTTTCAGCACCGGCCACTCCTCTGCCAGCTTCTCTAGGATCTCCTGTGCTGCAAGCCTGCACCTTCCTTCCGGTCAGGTCCTTGTGCAGGAGCGTAATCCAAACAGTTGGTCTCTAGTAATTTTTTTTAGGATGTGAGGTCTCAGGGTACACAGGAGTCAAGAGAATTTCTCAGTTTTCTTCCTGAGTCCCTGGAAGAATAGAGTTGCTATTTCCTGCGATGAGAAAGACTACAGGATGAGCAGGTTTGAGACGGAAACAGGTCTGTTCTGGGCGTGTTAGGCTTGAGATGTTTATTACACACCCCAGAGAGATTTCGAACAAGGCCTGGGACCAGGCACTGGGGGAAAAGTCTGAGGCAGAGATATAAATGTGGGAGCCGTGAGAAATGAGATGGGAAAATGGACACTGCTGGTGCTGGCAGTGTGATAGAACGCTTGTCCAGCAAGCACAAAGCCCTGAGCTTGATTTCTCAGTACCATTTAAGCTGGGTGTGGTGGCGCACAGCTGCAATCCCAGCACCTAAGAGGCTGAAGCAGGAGGACTGCTGTGAGTTTGAGGTCAGCCTGGGCTCCATAGTGAGTTCAGGACCAGTCTGGACTATAGAGTAAGACTTTGTCTCTAAAAAGAAAGAAAATGGACAATATCGGGGCAGGGAGTTTAAACAGAGAAGCTGTCCAGTAAGGAAGGCCTGGGATGCACCTTCTTTAAGGATTAGGGAAAAGAGGTGGATGAAGTAGGAGATTGGGCAGGTGCAGCCAGGGAGGTGTGAGAAGTCCTAGAGGCCAAACCAGGACTCAGGAGCTTCAGAGAGGAGAACAGCTGTGACTAGGATGTCTGTCGGTGAGGAGCGAGGGGCACTGAGAACTGGCCATACTTAAGCAGCGTGGTGGTCACTGATGACCCTGCCAGCATGTTTCGGTGCACTGGGTTATAGAGAAAGGAGAGGAAACGGTGAATACAGACAACTCGTGGAGGAGGGTCAGATAAGGTGGTAGCCGGTGGGCAGGATGGAGGTAAGGGGAACATTCTTTTTTGACAGTGCTGGGGACTGAACCGATGGCCTTGGGCATGTTCAGCAAGTGATCTACCACTAACCTACATCTCCAGCCCCTGAAGCTGTTTGTTGTTGGTTTTGTTTGTACTGTGGATTGAACCCAGAGCCTTCTTCACACTGACCCACATTCTCAGCCTTTTAAAAAATTTTTGAGACAGGATCTTGATAACTTGTTAAATTGCCTTATTTGGGTTTGAATTTGTGGTCTTCCTGTCTCAGCCTCCCAGAGTGCTGAAATTATAGGCCTGTGCCACCAGGCTCTTGGCTTGGTTTGATCTTTGTTTATTTTGAGACAGGATCTCCTCTGTATTCCAGGTTGGTCCTGAACTATGTAATGCAGGCTAGCCTGGAACCCACATGGCAGTCCTCCTGCCCCAGCCTCCCAAGTGCTGGGATTACTGGTGTGCAACACTGCACCCAGCTAATGGTAGTAGGGATTTTAAGCACATGCCAACACATCTAGCTGCCTTGTATCTTATTTCTATTGGACAGAAAATTTCCTTCTTCCCAACATAAACACTGTTATGAATTTTTTCCTATAGATTAGTTTTGTGTATCACAAAACTTCATATAGTTGGATTCTTTTGTTTTTGAAGGTTGTTGAGACAGATGATCACTTGAGCCCAAGAGTTCCAAGCCAGCCTGGGTAAGATTCTAGCTTGGAAGGGGAAAAGCAAAGAAGCTATTAAAAATTACATTGTAAAAATCTAAATTTTTCTTTGAGACAGGTTCTCACTCTGTAGCTCAGGCTGGTCCTGAACTCACTATGGAGCCCAGGCTGACCTTTGTCTCATGGCAGTCCTCCTGTCTCATCCTTCCCAGTGCTGGAATTACAGGCATACACCAGCACACCCAGCTTTATGTGGTGCTGGCGAATCAAGCTCATGGCCTTGCACTTGCAAGGCAAGTGCTTTAACTACTGTACCATTTCTCCAACCCCAGAAAGCTAAATTTTTAAGTCATGAGAAAGCATATAGCAAAAATGACATGGCAGGGCTAGGGGGATATGCAGGTACCCAGCATGAACCAGGCCTTGGATTCAATCACCAGCAACCAAAAACAAGAAGAAAAAAAATAAAGCCAGGCAAAACTAGAGAGTGCCTCTAATTCCAGCTGCTTGGGAGGCAGAGGCAGGATCATGAGTCTGAGGTCAGCCTAGGTAACTTAGACTCTGTCTCAAAATAAAACATTAAAGTAGGGCTAGGGGGTGTATCTTAATAGTTAAAGTGCTTGCCTAGCCAGGGCAAGGCCCTGAGTTCAGTTTCCCAGCATTATAGAGACTGAGTGTGGTGTCACATAACTGTAATCCCAGAATTTAGGAGGCTGAGACAGGAGGATTGGCTGAGTTTGATGCCACCCTGAACTACATAGTGAGTTCAGAAGGACCCTGGACAACAGATTGGGACCCTGCCTCAAGAAAAAAAGTGGGAGGCTGGAGGGATGGCACAGCAGTTAAAGTGTTTGCCTAGCAAACACAGGGCCCTGGGTTCGATTCCCCAGCCCCACATAAAGCTGGGCCTGGGCACCTGTAATCCCAGCCTTTGGGAGACTGAGGCAGACTGTCCAAAGCCAGCCTAGACTAAACAGTGAGCTCAGGACCAGCCTGGGCTACCAGAGCAAGACCATGTCTCAAAAAAAAAAAAAAAGACTAAAAAGGGTCACAAATTTGAGCCCTGCCTAGGTGATTTAGAAATTTATCCAGACCTGTTTCAAAATCAAAAATACTGCTAGGCGTGGAAATGCATGCCTGTAATCCCAGCACTCAGGAGACTAAGACAGGAGGACTGCTGTGAATTTGAGCCTAGCCTGGACCACATAGCTAGTTTAGGGCCAGCCAGAACTACAGAGTAAAACCCTGTCTCAACATTAAAGAAGCCAGACCTGGTGACGCAGGCCCATAATCCTGCACTTTGGGAGGATGAGGCAGGAGGCTTATAAATTCAAGCCCATTCTGGGCAATATAGAGACTTAGCAAGACCCTGTCTTAAAATCAAAATAAACAAATAAGTAGCTCATGTGAAGGCTGTGGGCAAGAGAACAAAACACCTGTAATTCCAGCTCTTGGGAGGCTGAGGCAGGAGGAGTGCTGTGAGTATGAGGCCAGGCAGGGATATATAGTGAGTTTAAGGCCAGCCTGAACTACAAAGTGAGACCTTGTCTCAAAAAAAAAAAAAAAAAATACCCAAAGGTTTAGTTATCTTCATACCATTAATATGTATTACTTTTGTGTTCTTCTGTATATACATTTATTAATTTTGCAGTCTTAAAAGATGGATGTTGAATGGTCATGACACTGAGAACATCTCTGGTTGGTTGGATTAAATATATTTTGTGTGTGTATATGTGGTACTGGGGATTGAACCCAGGACCTTTTTGTTGTTGTCGGGTTTTTTTGTTGTTGTTGTTTTTATTTTTTTGTTTGTTTTTGAGACAGGGTCTCACTCAAGCTGGTCTTAAATTCACTATGTTGCCCAAGCTGGCCTCAAACTCATGATAGACCTGCCTCAGTCTCCTAAAGCATGTGCTCCACGACCATCTAATTTTTATGTGGTAGTCGGAAGTTGAATGCAGGGCCTTGTGCATGCTAGGCAAGAACTTTAACCATTGAGCTATGCCCCAGCTCTGAGCCTAGGGCCTTCGCACTGACCCACAAGCTCAGCCCATTTTATATGTTTGATTTTGATTTTTTTTGAGTCAGGGTCTCTATAGTTCAGGTTTCTCCTGAACTCACTATGTAGCCCAGGCTGCCCACAAACTCATGGCAATCCTCCGGCCTCAGCTTCCTAGTGCTGCCGTTACAGTCTACACCACCATGCCCAGCTTATGTGATGCTGGGGAATCGAACTCGGGGCTTTGTGCTTGCTAGACAAGCACTCTAACCACTGTGCTATTCCTGTAGACCTATGTTTGATTTTGAGTCAGGGTCTCACTACATCATTAAGTTACCCTGGCTGGGTGTGACTTTGCAGTCCTCCTGCTTCAACATCCCACATCTTGATCATTTTTACTTCCCTTCCTCTTGCTTGCCCCATCTCCTTTCCCTCTCCACAAGTTCTATCTTCTTGCTTTCTTCCATCTCTCTCTCTTTTTTTAAATGCTTAATATTTTGAACCAGAGTCTTGCTCTGTAGTCCACTGTGTAAACCTGGTTGGCCTCGAACACACAGCAGTCCTCCTTCAGCCTTTCAAGTGCATGCTAGGATTATCGGCATGTACCTTGGCTCTGGCTTATGTGGTGTTCGGGCAAGAACCCATGGCCTAGTGCTTATACTTTTAACTGCTGAGTTATGCCCCTAGGCCTCCCCCTTTTTTTGAGACAGGGTCTTGAACTCAGAACTCAGAGTAATCCTCTCAGCCTCCTCCTCCTAAGGGCTGGGATTGTAGGTTTGCACCACTTTACCCAGTTTTAAGTGGTGCTGGGAATTGAATTTAGGGCCTGGAGCTTGCTAGGCAAGTGCTTTTAACTGATGTGTTATTCTTCCAGTTGTCTGTCTGTCTTTCTCTTTCTTTCTTTCTTTCTTTCTTTCTTTCTTTCTGAGACAGGAAATTGCTCTATAGGCCCAGATGGTCCTGAACTCACTATGTAGCCATGGCTGGCCCCAAATTCATAAGCAATCCTCCTGCCTCAGCCTCTCAGGTGCTGGGATTACAGGCATGTGCCATCACCTCCAGTTTACGTGGTCCTGGGAGATGGGCCCCAGGGCCTTGAGCTTGCTAGGCAAGTTCTCTAACCTCTATCCTATTCTTCCGGCCCATATGTGTCACTCCCCCATGTTGATTTTTTAACTCTCCTGGTTAAATTGCCAGAAGAGTTATAGCTGGGTCAAATGGGGTATCTATTTCCAGTTTTTTGAGGAGTCTTCATACCTTCATACTCCTTCCCATAATATTTTGTTTTGTTGAAACAGGATTTCACTGTGTAGTCCAGGCTGATCTTAAGCCCACTATGTAGACCACGCTGGGCTCAGACACAAGGCAATACTCCTGCCTCAGGCTCCATAGTGGTAGGATTAAAAGCATTTTATTTGTTTTGAGACAGGGTCTCCCTCTGCAATCGAGGCTGGTCCTGAACTCACTACATAACTCAGGCTGGCCCTGGAGTCATGGCAGTCCTCCCACCTCAGCCTCCCAAGTGCTGAGATTACAGGCATGTGCCACCATGAGCTCAGTTTATGCAGTGCTAAGGAACTGAACTTGGAGCCTTGTGCTTGCTAGGCAAGTGCTCTAGCCCCTGTGCTATTCCTGCAGCCTCTTCTTTTGTTTTGCTTAAAGACTTTTTATGGTAAAACAATAAATATCCATTAAAAAAATGAGTGACTGGGCTGGAGGCTTGGCCTAGTGATTACAGCATTTGCCTGGTATGCTCCAGGACCTGGGTTTGATTTCCCCATACCACAAAAAAATTAGCTGGGTACATGGTGACTTATGGCTGTAATTTCAGCACTCGGAAGGCTGAGGCAAGAGGACTGTTGTGAGTTTGAGGCCAGCCTGGGATACATAGTAAATTCAGGACAGCCTGAGCTACAATAGAGCAAGACCTGTCTCAAAAACAAAACAAAACAAAAAAGCGTCTACTTGGTGACAGGGAGCAAACTCTCAGGACTAATCCTCTGAATGGCCTATTTACTTGGGAAAAATTTAGTAAGTCATGGCACTTCTTTTGGGCAGGTGCCAAGGGAAGTGCATCTATACCCTGCACTGTGCTTGGGACCCAGCCTGCAGTAAATGCTCGGTGAACACAGCGAGCTGAATAAGCATTACCTCTCCATCCACACGTTCTCCACCCTTGGTGGTGATTTCATCCAGTCCCATGGCTCTAAATGTCATCTATAAGCTGATGACTCCCCAAATTATAGCTCTAGCCTGGACCTCTTCCCAGAACTCACATATCCAACAGCACATCTGACACCTCCACTTGGAATGCCTTGGAGGCATCTCAATGCCAAAATGAAACTTTTTGTTCCCTCTGCTGGTGTTCCCATCTCAGCCTATTTCTCTTATTGTGCAGGCCACATGTCTGCAGCCATTCTTGACTGGTCTTGTTTCCTCATATTCTGCATCTAATTTATCAGCAAATCTGTCAGCTCAACCTCAGGAATATAACCAGATTCTGGCAATCTCTCCTACCTTCTCAGCTACTACTGCCCTGGTCCAAGTCACTGTCACCTCTCACCTGGACTGTTCCAACAGCCCCACTGGCTTCCCCAGACTCTTGTCTTCCACCCAGTACCCACATTATAACTTCTTGACCCAAATAGTACCTTCTCAGAGAGGCCTTCCTGAAAATGCAATTTATTTACTTATTCACTCATTTATTTAGGTCTCACTGTGTAGTCCAGGCTGCTTCTGAATTCATAATGGAGCACAGGCTGTCCTCAAACTCACAGCAATCCTCCTGTCTCTTCCCTAGTGCTGGGATTACAGGTGTGCACCACCATCAAACTCAGGGCCTTGTGCTTGCTAGGCAAACACTACCCACTGTACTATTCCTCTAGCCCTTTTATTTTTATTTTGAAACAAGATTTCATTAAGTTGGAGAATTTGCCAAGCTGGCTTTAAATATATGATCCTCCTGTCTCAGGCTCCGGAAGTGCTGAGATTACATGCCTTGTCACCAGGCTTAACATGAAATTCTATTTAAAATAAGACCCGAGACTGAAGGAATAGCATGGCAGTTAGTGGGCTTGCTTGGCAAGTACAAAGGCCTGAGGTCTGTTCCCCAGCATCACATAAAGTCAGGTGTGGTGGCACATACCTCCAATCCCAGCACTCAGGAGACTGAGGCAGCCAGATTGCCATGAGTCCAAGGCCAGCATGGGCTTCATAGTGAGTTCAGGACCAGCCTGGACTACAGAGGAGGCATGCTATAAAGAGTCAAAGTCATCTTATATGAACTTTTGTCTGGGGAAGATAAGGATCATTTTGAGACAGTGTCTTGCTCCGCACTCCAGGCTGGTCCTGAACTCACACTGTATAGTCCAGGCTGGCCTCTTCACCGGTTTCATACAATGAAAGTATTTTAAAAATCAAATTAAAAAATTAAAAATAAAATTTTGCACTTATACATATCAATAAAATGGGGAAAAAATTAAAAATATATACCTGTAAAGAAAATAGCTACAAACCTTTAAAAAATAGAACAAAAGGGCTGGAGGAATAGAACAGAAGTTAGAGTGCTTAACTAGCAAGTGCTAGGCCCTGAGTTTGATTCCCCAGCACCACATAAGCCAGACATAATGGGGCACGCCTGTAATTGCAGCACTTGGGAGGCTGAGACAGGAAGATTGCTGTGAGTTTGAGGCCAGCATGGGCTATGTAGTGAGTTCAGGATCACACTGGACTACAGAATGAAGCCCTGTCTCAGAGAGAGAGAGAGAAAGAGAGAGAAATCAGGACTATTATCCCCACCCTTTTTTTGAGAGAGGGCCTTACTCTGTACCACCATTTCCTTTATCGAGGAGGAAACTGAGGCTCAGAGGACAAGCTTCCTTAGTTAAGGCCACATTACTTAGTATGGACAGACACATACCCAAAGCAGTCTTGCTTCAAAGCCTGTGCTTCTCAAATCTGCACTGGTTGCTGTATCCACTGCCTGGGAGCTGAAGGGCATATGGAGCATCAGCGTGGCACATGCCTGACCTTCTCTGCAGCCCCCCTGAGCAGCAGAGCATCATCAGACTCAGGCGATGCTTGGCTAACAGTCAGAGCGGAGGTCCTTCTTCCCTGGGCCATCTCAGCCCGTCTGACTGCACTCTTCCCACACCGCAGTGCAGTGCTTGGCTCAGAGCTCAGCTCCCTGGCCAGCCCCAAGCCCATGCCAGTGCTTCACCATGGGAGGAAGCTTCGGGATTCAGACCTAGGCTTTGCCATCTTTCCCACAGGGTTCCTCCATTCTGGGCAGGGCCCCTGATTAGACTCTGGAGCCACAAGGTCACTTCACACTTCCTTACACATCAGGGAGGACTGACGCTATGTTGGTCACAGGCCTCATGGTACAAGAAGGGGCTCAATCAATGTAAATATTATGTACCACATATATATACCTATTAATAAAATGGGGAAAAAAGAGAAGGGGCTCAAGGCCCCAGAAAACTTGAAAACCGATTGTTGGACCAAGGCTGGGAACAGAGTCCTCCAGTGGCAGTGGTGATGTGGAGGTGGGGCACGCCAAGGAATCCTGTAGCCCTCTATAAACACTCTGAAGGGCCTTTTAGGGATCCTGGGCAATTCTAATGGCCAGAGTGGAAAAGAACTGCTTTTCTTTGAGACAGGGTCTCACTCTGTAGTCCAGGTTGGTCCTGAACTCACTATGTAGCTGGTCTCACATTCACAGTACTCCTCCTGTTTCTGCCTCCTAAACTCTGGGATTACAGGTATGTGCCACCATGTACACAGCTAATTTTTGTGTTGCTTGGGAATTGAACCTAGTGCCTTGCACAAGGTAGGCAAGTGCTTTAATCTACAGCTGTGCTCCCAGCCCCTAGAAAAGAACTTCTATCTGGGGAAGATCAGGATCAGACCAATGCAGAGGCCTGTTTGGAGTATTCATTGCTAAGGAAGTGATGTTAAATAAGGGCTAGAGACACAGCTCAGATCACTTGCCTAGGATATGGGAAGCCCTGGGTTAAATTCCCTGCAGGAGAGAAAGAAAAAGAGAAAGAAGTGAAAGAAAGAATGAAAGCAAGCTGAAGGAATAGCACAGGGGTTAGAGGGCTTGCCTAGTAAGCACAAGGCCCTGCGTTCAATTCCCCAGCACCACATAACTGGGTGTAGTGGTGCACGTCTACAGTTCTAGTACTCAAGAGCCTGTGGCAGGAGGACTGCCAGAGATCGAGGCCACATGGGCTCCACTGTGAGTTTAGGACCAGCCTGGGCTATAGTGTAAGACCCTGTCTCAAAAAAAAAAAAAAAAAATGAAAGCAAACCAGCAAGCTGAGGGCATAGACCAGCAGTCAAAGCACTTGCCTGGCAAGCAGAAGGCCCTGGGTTTGATTCACCAGCACACCATGCACACCATGCATACCTTTAAATCCTAGTACTCAGAGGGCAGAGGAAGGAAGATTGCCATGAGTTTAAGGCCAGCCTGGGCTATTCAGTCACTTCAGTACAGCCCTGCACTACAGAGCAAGAACCTAACTCAAAAAAAAAGAGTAAGGTTTTGACTCAAATAAAAAGGTACCCTCCTGGAATATAGCCAAAAGAGGCCAAAACAACAAACAACAGAGATATATGTATACCCATGTTCATGGCAGCACAACTAACAATAGCTAGAATATGGAAGTCACCAAAATACCCATCAACAGACCAGTGGATACACAAACTGTGGTACTTACACACAATGGAATACTACGCATCTGTAAGGTCCAACAGTGTGGAGGCTTTTGCAGACAAATGGAAGAAACTTGAGAATATCATGCTTAGTGAAGTGAGTCAGAAGCAGAAGGTGAAACATCGGATGTTCTCTCTGATATGAGACCCAGACCACAACTAGCTCATGGAACTTTAGACAAAAGACAAAGCAAAAGAGGGGGACAGGGTTGGGGTGAAGGGAGGGAAGGGAGGGTAGGAGGGACAAAAGGAGAGCGGGAAAGCCCTTGTCACTTTGACAAGAAACGTATGTGCACAAAATGCTCAACTCCATTGTAAACCTTAAATTCTGCACTTGTACATATCAATAAAATGGGAAAAAAAAGGTAAAGGTGGCCAAGGGGCATGGCTCACAGGTAAGAGCATGTGTCTAGCATGTAGAAGGCCGTGAGTTTGATTCTAAAAACCACATACAAATTAGCCAGGTGTCCAGGTCTATAATCCCAGAACATAGGAGGCTGAGACTGGAGAACCACAAGTTCAAACTCTTTTGGGGCGAATTTAACAACTTAGTGAGACTTTGTCTCAAAATAAGAACCAACAATGGGCTGAGGAAGTAGCACGGTGTAAGGGCACCAGGTTCCATTCCCAATACTGGCCCCCACCCCAGCAAAACAACAACTGTCCCTTTACAGAAGTGTTTTCCAAGTGTGAGACATGTTTAGCATAACGAGACTGAAATGCTGCTGCTTCTCCTTCTTGAGACTGAGTCTCACCATTTTTTTTTTCCTTTCTTTTTCAGACAGGGTCTTGCTTTGTAGCCCAGTCTGATCCTGAACTCAGGATAGAGCCCAGGCTAGCTGTGGACACACGGCAATCCTCCTGCCCCAGCCTCCCAAGTTCTAGGATTATAGGCGTGCACAACCAATGCCCAGCTTATGTGGTGCTGGGGAACTGAACTAGAATACTTAGCTCTAGATTTAGTGCTTGCTAAGTAAGCGCTTTAACTGCTGGACCATTCCTCCAGCCTGGGTCTCAGTCTTTAATCCTGGCTGGTCCTGAACATTAGCCAGATTTCATTAGGTAGGTTCAGAGTAGTTAGGCTGGGTGGTTCAGGATGCCCCAGGTGAGGAACTCATCCTTAAAAGAGGAACTCCGCCCAGATGAAGAACTCTGATAGCCTAATTAAGAGCACAGCTTGAAATAGCCAAAGACAAAGCTAATGTCAGGTCAGTCATTAAGCTGTAGACCCTCATAACCCAGGGTCTGGGGTCTTATCTTGGGCCCTCAAATTTGATCTTAAGCCAATGAGCTATCCTTATGCTAACTCTATATAGGAAAATGAATACACGTGATCCATAGAAAAACCATAAAAGATGACTGTAACTGCTAAATAATTGGTGAATTGGTGCCCTGGCCCCTCCACCTGCTTGCAGAGGAGTTCCTACTTTCTACCTCACTTTCCTTCCCCTTTATACAAAGTCACTTCCTACTTCCAAAGTGTCTTTGTGCGGTGTTCTTTTTTCCACACCTGCAGAACACAGACCCTAGTTTTGAGGTCTCACTCTGCAGCCTCGGCTAGTCCTGAACTCACAAGATAGAGCCCAGCCTGGCCTTGGACTCACAGCAATCCTCCAGCCTCAACCTCCCCAAGTGCTGGAGTGCTGGGATTACAGGCATGTGTCACTACGTCCAGTTTAGTGGTACTGGAGAATCGAACTCAGGTACTTAACAGTTGGTTTAAGCACTTGCTATGCAAGCACTTTAACCGCTGAGCCATTCCTCTAGTCCCAGTTTAGAGCTCTTTAGAGCTCTTTGGTCAAACTGACAGTAAACCTCTTGCCTCAGTCAGCCTCCCAAGGACCCTGATTTTGAGCTGTAGTATCAAACTCAAAATAATCCTCCTGCCTCAGCCTCCCAAATGCTGGGATTAAGGGCATGTGACAGACACTAGCCCAGTTTATGTGGGCCTTGTGTTTACTAGGCAAGTGCTCTAACCATTGTGCTATTCCTCCAGCCTGTTTTGGTTATTTTGAGATGGCATCTCACTCTCTTCCCAGACTGCCAGGCTGGTCTTGAACTCTTGAGCTTGTGAGAGGAGGCAGTGGAGTTGTAAGCAGTCAGGGATACAGGGTCCCCCAGAAATGGAGAATTCACTGCAAGGTGGGATTATAGAAAAGGCAGCTGGCTATAACTGGTGACAGTCTGTAGCATCTCACTCCTTAGAACTTAGTTAAAAGACAACTGAGAAAGATCTTTAAGGGGTAAGTAGTTAAGAGTGGGCTGCAGCAGGCTTAAGGGTGGAGAACCTAGCAACCCAGCCCTAGCAACTGAGCTGCTTAGCATAGGACAGCCTCTCATCCACCCAGACCCTGAGCCACACAGGCACATTTCTGGGTCCCCACCCTTGGCTAGCAAAAGCTTTACTCCTTATTTTATTTTCCCCTCTTGAAAGTTTCCCAATAAAGCCTTTTCTTCACAACCTGCCTCCAGTCTTTGCGACCTATTCTTCAAGCCTGTGGAGACACGAACTCGGTGCCAAGGCTTGTTGGAACTGGAGCCTGACACAGCAACAACTAACAAGCTCAGGCAACCCTCCTGCCTCAGCTTCCTGAATAGCGGGTACTACATGCAAGGTCCCATCCCACGGTTCCCCTCCTCTACCTCTCACTGTAATTTTGTTGTTGTGGTAGTACTAGGGGTTGAACCTAGAAACACTACACCTGAGCTACATCCCCAGGCCTTTAGTTTGTGCGTGTGTGCCTGTGTTGTGTATTTGAGACAGGGTCTTGCTCTGTAGTCTAGGCTAGTCTTGAACTCACTATGTAGCCCAGGCTGGCCTGGAATTCACAGCAATCCTCCTGCCTCAGCCTCCCCATTGTTAGGATTACAGGCATGAGCCACCACACCTGGTTAATCTTTTATCTGGTGTTGGGAAGTAGAATACAGGGCCGTGTGCATGGGAGGCCAAAGCTTTTCATCACTAAGCCAGGACTTCAGCCCTGCATGTATCACTCACTTCTTTTTTTTGAGACAGAGTCTGTAGACCAGCCTGGTTCTGAGCTCACTATGTAGCTTAGACTGGCCTCACATAGTGAGCAGTCCTCCTGCTTCAGCCTCCTGAGTGGTGATTACAGGTGTGTACCACCACATACCCAGCTTACTTGGTGCTGGGCAATCAAACTCAGGGTCCCTGTGCTTCCTGGGTAAATACTGACAGCTGTGCTATCCTCCAGGCCACCTGATCCATTTTGATTTGATTTTGGTACATGGTGAAAGATGTGGGTTTCATTCTTCTGCATGTGGATACCAGTTTTCCCAGTACCATTTGTTAAAACAGGCTACTTGTTTTTGTTGTTGTTGTTGTTGTTGTTGTTGTTGTTGTGGGGGAGGGGGGCGCGGTAAGGTTCTAGCTCTGTAATCCTGGCTGGTCCTGAGCTCACTGGTGTAGCCCAGTCTGGCCTTGGACTGAGGATAATCTGCTGGACTCAGCTTCCTGTGTGCTGAGATTACAGGCATGTGCTACCACACCCAGCTTTTGTGTGGTGCTGGGGAATGTAACTTTGGTACTTAGCATTTGCTAGGCAAGTGCTTAAATGCTGATCTATAACTCCAGCCCCCATATGGGTGTACAATTATGCTCGGGTTTGTGTGGCACTGGGGAATCAACCCAGGGCGTGAATCTAGTAGGAAGATATTCTAACTGCTGAGCTCCGCCCTCAATCCCAAGAGGCTGTCTTTTCTTCAACATATGTTTTTGGCCCCTATATCAAAAATAAGATGGCTATACTTGTTCGGGATTGTTCTGCATCAGTTCTGTTCCACTGATCCACCTGTTTGTTTTTGTGCCAATATCATTTGGTTTTTAACACTGTTGCTATATAATATAACCTAATATTTAGTGTGATGATGCCTCCTGCTTTTTTTGTTGTTGCTTAGGATAGTTTTGTTGGCTAAAGGTCTCTTCTGGTTTCATAAAAATTTTAGAATTTTTTTTTCTTATTCTGTGAAGAAGGCTGTTTGTGTTTTGATTAAGAACTCATTGAATTTACATATCAGTTTGAGTAATATGTCCTTTTTTCCTTTTTGGAGGGGGGCGGGGGACAGGGTCTTGCTCTTTAGACCTGGCTGGTCCTGAACTCACTATGGAGCCCAGGCTAGCCTGGAACTCCAGCAGTTCTCCTGCTTCAGCCTCCCAAGTCCTGAGATTATAGGTATGCACCACCATGCCTGGCTTTATGTGGTGCTGGGGAATTAAACTGAAGGCCTTGAGCTTGCTAGGCAAGCACTTTAATCACTGAGCTATTCCTCCTGCCCCAGTATGGTCATTTTGACAATATTGGTTCTGTCTGTCCAGGAACAGGGGATTTTCTAATGTTCTCTTCAGTTTTTTTCAGAATACTGTAGTCAGTGTAGAGATCCTTCAATTGCTTAGTTAGACTGATTACTAGATATTCAATTTGCTTTGAGGCTACTGTAAATAAGATTATTTTTCTTTTTTGGGGTACAGAGTCTCACTGTGTAGTCCAGGCTGGTCCTGAACTCACTATGTGGCCCAGGCAAGCCTTGGACTCAAGGCAATTCTCCTGCATCAGCCTCCTTAGTGCTGGCATTACAGACATGCACCACCACACCCAGCTTTATGTGGTGCTGTAGAATCAAACTCAGGGTCTTGCACTTGCAAAGCAAGTGCTTTAACCACTGTGCCATTCCTCCAGCCCCAGGATTACTTTTGTAGTCATTGTGTTTTCTTTATTGCTGTAAGGACTGCTATTGATTTTTGTACTGATTATATATTCTACAACTTGGCTGAATTTATTAGTTCTGAGAGTCTTCTGATGGAATTTTTGGGGTCCTGTATGTAAAGGAGCATGTCCTCTACAAGTAAGGATAGTTGACTGCTTCCTTTCCTATGTATATTCCCTTTATTCCATTCTCTTGCCTAATTGCTCTGGCTAAGATTTCAAGCACTATGTTGAACAGAAGTGGTAAGAGTGGACACCTTTGTCTTGTTCCTGATTTTAGGGGAAATACTTTCAGTTTTTTCCCATTTAGAATGATGTTGGCAGTAGGACTGTCCTGAATTGCTTTTATCAACTTGAGCTATGATCCTCCTATCTATTATGAAAGGATGCTGTATTTCATCAACTGCTTTTTCTGCAATGATATTGTGACTTTTGTCCTTTCTTTGTGTGGTATATTAACAAATTACATTTTTTTTTTGAGACAGAGTCTCACTCTATAGACCAGGCTGGTTCTGGGCTCACTATGTAGCCAAAGGTGGCCTTTGACTCATGGCAGTCCTCCTGCCTCAGCCTCTCTACTGCTGGGATTACAGGCATGCACCACCATAACCAGTTTATGTGGTGCTGGGGAATCAAACTCAGGGCAGTGAGCTTGCTAGGCAAGTGCTTTAACCACTGTGCCATTCCACCAGCCCCAAAATTACATATGTTGAACTATACTTGCTTCCCTGGGTGAAGCCAAATTGTTCATAGAGTATGAGTTTTTTTTAGTAATTTGTAGCATTCTTTTTTTTTTCAAGACAGGGTCTTGCCTACACTCCAATAATTTGTTGCATTCTGTTTGCAAGTGTCGTGTTAAGAATTTTTTTCATTCCTTCTGTCCTGTGTTCAAACTAAAAGCATCCCCTTTGGAAAAAAAAAAAAGTTGACTAAGAGCTAGCTAACATGAGCAGTGCAAAAACAGAACATGTTAAAGGCAGGCCAGTAGCCCTAACAATTTAATGTATTCTTAACACTCTTGAGAGGCTGAGACAGAAGGATCATAAGTTCAAGTCCAGCTAGGGCAATTTAGCAACTTAGCAAGACCCTGTCTGAAAATCAACCCCTCCCCCCCGCAAAAAAAAAGTTGGGATGTAGTATAGTGCAAAGGCCCTGTGTTCCTGTGTTCCATCCCCAAAAACTGTGGCAAGGAGGGGAATATATATATATACACACACACACATATATACATATACATACATACATACACACATATATACACACACACGCATATACATACATGCATATACACATATATATACATATACATACATACATACATATATATATATATATATATATATATATATATATATATATGCTTCAGGTGTGTATGCTGGTGCATACCTGTAATCTTAGCTACTTGGGAGGCTAAGACAGGAGGATAGCAAAACTTGAGGCTAGCCTGGGCAATTTAGCAAGACCTTGTCAAAAAATAAAAAGTGCTCAGTTGGGGATGTATTTCAGCACTCCTTGGCTTCAGTTTCCAGTACTGCTAAAACGAAACAGAAAAGAAACCAAAATCAAAAAAAGCTAAGGTCCAAACAGCTAGGATTTAAATCCAAATCTTCTACCTCTAAGACCTTGCTTTTCTTTCTTTCTTTTTGCTTTCCTCTTTCTTTCTTTCTTTCTTTCTTTTCTTTCTTTTTTTTGAGAAAGGGTCTTGCTTTGTAATCCAGGCTGGTCCTAAACTCACTGTGTAGCCCAGGCTGGCCTCAAACACATGACAAACTTCCGCCTCAGCCTCTTCAGTACTGGGATTACAGACATATATTATCATGCCTGGTTTATGTGGTGTGGAGAAACTGATCTCAGTGCTTTGCGCTTGCTAAGCAAGAGCTTTAAACCCTGAGATATTCCTCCAGCCTAGTTTTCATTTTTAAATTTTTATTTATTTATTTTATTATGGTGCTGAGGATCTAACCCATTGCTACATGTACCAGGCAAGAGTTCTACCACTGAGTTAATCCCAGCTTGTTTTTGTGGTACCAGAGATGGATTCCAGAGCCTTAATAATGAGCTGCTTTTTTTTTTTTTTTTGAGACTGGTTTTCACTCTGTAGTTCAGGGTAGCCCTAAACTCGCCACTTCACAAATGTAGCCCAGGATGGCCTCCAATCCACAGCACTCTTCCCGCCTCAGCATCCTAAGTACTGGGATGATTGGGCAAGCACCACTGTGCCCACCTAATTTTTTTGTTCCCCTTCTTTCCTCTTGCCCACCTATTTTTTATGTTTTACTGAGTGGTCAAACCCAGGGTGTTGTTCATGTTGAGCAAACACTTTAACCAGTGAGCAACATCCAGCCTGTCCAGGACATTTTTATGTTCGATTTCCTGACAGGGTCTTGCCAACTCACTAATTTGTTAGCCTGGGCACAAGTTTGCGATCCTCCTCCCTCTGCCTCCACAGTGCTAGGATTACAGGCCTGTGCCAACTGGCCAGTCTCTTTTTGCTTTTTCTTCCTCTTCCTCTTCTTCTTTTAAAAATGGTAGGGGTTGAGGATTTAGCTCAGTGGTATCGCACATGTCTCAAAAGCGCAAAGCCCTGGGTTCGGTCCTCAGCTATAAACAGCAAAAAAAAAAAAAAAAAAAAAAAAAAAAAAAAAAAAAAAAAAAAAAAAAAAAAAAAAAAAAAAAAAAAAAAAAAAAGACAAAAGCCTATTTAAAAATGGTAGTGGAAAGCCAGGCGAGGTAGCGCACGCCTGTAATCCAAGCACTGGGGAGGCTGAGGCAAGAGGATTGCTGGGAGTTCGAGAGTTCAAAGGCAGCTGGGCCACAGTGATTTTAGGACCAGCCTAGACTACAAAGTGTGAGCCTATCTTTAAAAAGGGAAGAAAGGAAAGGAAGTAGGGGAGCTGAGCCTGGTACACTATAGTGGTACAGGACTGTGATCCCAGCACTGTGGAGCACAGGTCTCCAACCTCAGCACTCTGGGAGGTTAAAACAGGATCGCAAGCAAATTCAAGCTCAGCCTGGGCATTTTCGTGATTTAGGGATGCTTTATTCCAAAATAAACACTAGAAAGGACTAGTGATAAAGCTCAGTGTGAAGGCACTGGGCTCAATTCCCAGTTCAAGAAAAATCTATTACGTGGGTGTATAATGGTTGAGATCAATCTTCCCAAACTAGAGGAACCCCTTGCCCATTAGGGTAACTCCCTCTAGATATAAATCCCCAAACCAGCTGGGCGAGGTGAGGCTTTTGTAAATGCCAGCACCTGGGAGGTTGAGGCAGGAGGATCACTGGACCTCAGGAGTTAAGACAGCAGCCTAACGAATATAGCGATATCCCCGGAAAAACCTCTCTCAACACGTGCCACCCCCCCACCCCCCCGAAAAAAAAAACTGAGAAACTCTCATATTAGAAGGACTCTCTCAAGAAAGAAACTTCACCCTGGACAACACACTATGGGACTCCAGCCCCAAATCCTCCCCCTCCATTAAATATTAAGGTCTGCATTGCCAGTCCTCACTCTTGGAAATCATAACCTAATGAAGGAGGAAACTCTTCCCCCTTCTAAAACCCACCTGATTCAATCCCGAGGATGTGGCCCCCACCTCGCCTCCAGCACACATATTTCAAAGTAGAACCGAATGGAGTCCCGTGTTGAAAAATGAAGAATTTCAGGCTGCGTCGTAGTAAACGTCTGCAATTCTAGCTCCTTCGGAGGCGGAGGCAGGAGGATCACGAATTTCAGGCCAGCCTGGGTAAAGCAGAACCTAGTCTCAAAAATAAAATAAAAATCCCAAGAATGTGAATAATGCATTAAACCGAACCCGAGGACTTAATCCTGCGCGCTTCAGAGATGTGCACTTCTCATTGACTTGTTTTAGTTAAAACTCGTGAATCCTTCCGACCCGGGGACGGAGGCACGTGTACCGTTGTGTTGGGGCAGGGGGCTGTCCGCCACTCAACTTCTGGCGCCTCGAGAACACACCTTGAGTTAATCTTAGCAGATTTGGAATTACTTTCTCTGTTCGGAGAGAAACTGCTGGCGCGTCCCTCCAGACACCTGGGTGGTCCTTCGCGACCCAGCCCTGGCTCCACCTTCTGGGTGTGCGAGCTTTACCACTACCAGCCCATCGCCGGGGCAACCGACGCCGTGAGCAGTGCATTGTGGTCTGCAACAAAATGCAGGAGAAAAATCCTGGGGGAACCATTGAATCTCTGGGCCAATGGGAGAAACGTAGGGGCTGCGGTGAGCCAATAGAGGCGTGCGGCATGGGCGGGGCCGGCGGGAAGGGGGCGGAGCCTGTGCGCTAGGCGGCGGCGTCTGGCGTGCGGCTGCTTAGATGCGCCACGGCCTCGCTAGCGACGGTGGCACTGTCTGGTCATCAGTCGCGCCAGCGTTTTCCCCGAGAGACCGTCGCCGTCAGCCGGCCCCTGTACCACGGTGAGAGACGCAGGGCTCGTTCGTCCCTGCCTGCCTGCGCTCCCGTCCCACCCGAGTGACCCTGCTGTGCGTTCGGAGCGACTCGCGCTTCCTGAGACGCGGGGGCCGGGGGTCGCCGTCCTGGGGTGGCGTGGGCCGGGGTGGGGGTGCCTGCGTCTCGGAGGCGCGGCCCAGAGCCAAACCCTTAACCCTGGCTCGCCCCACAGGTGACCATGTGCGACCGAAAGGCGGTGATCAAAAATGCGGACATGTCCGAAGAGATGCAACAGGATTCGGTGGAGTGCGCGACTCAGGCGTTGGAGAAGTATAACATAGAAAAGGACATTGCGGCGCACATCAAGAAGGTGAGGCGGGGCGCGAGCCGCAACTTCGTTCCCCCTCCCCAGTCTGCGCTTCCACACCCCCCGCCGAAATTCATGGGCGCGCAAGGTGGCGTGAGGCGTAGAGGTTTCTAGAAAGGAAGGACGCGAATGATTTTGCGCTCCGGCTGGGAAAAAAAATAAGATAATCGGCGTACGAAGTTGTGTTTTTTTTCTCTCTCTCTTTATAATTATATAGCTCCAAGGGGGAAAGCGCCACCTAGCAACGGTTTCCAAGATAAGGAAACCTCGCGCCCTTCCCCGTTCTGTAGGATTCCTACTCCATGGATCCATCTGGGTGTTCCGGAGGGGGGAGCTGCGTGGGTGTTTCCAGCCGCCCCAGAGGGGAATCTTGCCAGGCTTCCAGTGGGGAGTTACCGTGCAGTTAAGCGCAAGTAGTGGTTGGGGGCTTGGTAAATGACAGTTTGTAGAAAGCTGGCAGCACTGCCAACTTCTTGAGTTTCCGTTTTCTCTGAGGGAAGGAAGCTGGCAGCCTAAACCGTGTGAGGGTTCCAGCAGAGAATGGCAAGATGGAAGAGAAATCAGTACCTTTTTAGAGAGACGCAGCAGTGTGTGCGTCTGACTTGTATGAAAGTTACTCTCTTTAATAGATTGTAAAAAGCTTTCACATTGTATTATGAGGTAGAAGAGGAGCCAAACTTCGAGGACTAGGGCCGTAGCAAATGTGAAAGCCCTGGGTTCTTATCCTCAAGCACGACATAAACCAGACTGGGTATCCCAGCACTGGGTAGGTTGAGACCTGCCTGGGCTACATATTCAGTTCAGGACCAGTCTGGACTACATAGAGCGAGGTCCTGTCTCAAAAAAAATTATATATAGAAATTATTTTTGGCCCTTGACTACTCATCCAACTAGGGAGGAGATTAACCTGTTTTCTAGACCCAGTGCTCCTTGGCATGGGGAAAAGGAAAGAATTTTTGTAACTCGCTAACCCTGAGTACCATCTAATACGTTGCCACCATTAGGATAGGTGTGGAAAGGAGAGATACTTGAATTTTGTGGTACTGAGGATAAAGCCCAGGGCCTTTGCACTGATTTGTATCCCCAGTTTACTTTTTAGTTGCCATTTTGAAACAGTATCTGTCATAAATTACTAGGTTGGGCTGGAACTTGTGATCCTCCTGCCTGGAACCTCCCAGAGTGCTGGGATTATAGGTATGAGCCACCACGCCCAAAAAGGCTACTTAAATTGGAGATACAGTTTGGCTAGTTAGCTGACAGGTGCTGCTACCAACCAACAGTTTTATCAGAAGGATGACCTGCTTAAGAGTCTCGTCTCTTTACAGCTACATTCTGATTCCCCAGTTGTTTGGTTTGGATGCGAATTAAAGCTTTGTTCTTTGTAATCTTATTTACAGGAGTGCAGTTAAGATCTTGCCCATGAAGGATGGACTAAGTTTTTTACCATTTTCTTCAGTTTTAGGTGCATGGTAAAATATAGTGGAACTATTGTTTTATTTCTTTTTACCCAGAATGACTTAGTAAATTACAGCTGAAGAGTTTTCTCCTGTCAGTGGATACGAATATTGTAGAATGTAGGAAGGTATAACCCATTACAACAAAGCCCTCTGTCTGAAGACTGACCTTTCTGCCTTTGACCTTCTCCGCCGCCCCCGTCCACATCTTAGTTCAGACTGCAAGCATGTTTGCATTAATGCACTGTGTAGGCGAATTAGAACTGGGGAACATTCTTTCATTAAAAGAATTTGCAGATGCCAATATTCCTTTCTGCTCCTACAGGATCTAGTTTATCCTGGAAGTAGACTCTTCAAGTTTAGCACTAAAAACCTAGTGTTGTTTTTTTCTTTTTTCCTAGGAGTTTGACAAGAAGTATAATCCTACATGGCACTGCATTGTGGGGAGGAACTTCGGTAGTTACGTGACACATGAAACCAAGCACTTCATCTACTTCTACCTGGGCCAAGTGGCCATTCTTCTGTTCAAATCTGGTTAAAAGCATGGACTGTGCCACATACCCAGTGATCCATCCAAAAACAAGGACTGTAGCGTAAATTCCAGATACCAGAGACTGAAATCTTCAGCCTTGCTAAGGGAACACCTCGATATTTGAACCTTCATTGTGTTTGTACAGGGCCTTCTCTGTACTCGTTTCTTGTGGTTATGAAACAGCAAAGCAGCTTACATTTGTATTTATTTTCTATTCCATACTTCTGTGCCCCATTTGTTTTCTCTTAATCCATTCCTTTAAAAAATAAATCTGTTGGAGATGTATATGTGTGTGAACTACAATTTGTTCAAATAACAAGGTTGAGGGTTACCTATGAATATATTAGGTGAGCTGAGCTGGGAGGTATATTCCTATAATCCCAGCACTCTTGGAGGCTGAAGCAGGAGGATTGTGAGTTTGAGCCTAGCTGGGCAAACTTGGTGAGACCCTCAAAACTTAAGTGGGCTGCTGATATAGTTCCTCATACAGGCCCTGGTTTGTATTCCCAGTACACAGGATGGCTGGCTGCTGCTGACAGAGGCCACAGCAGTACTCTCCGAGGCTAAAACCTTTCCCAAATGGTTTGAGGAATAGCACAGTGATAGTGTGCTTGCCCAGCAACCTAGGGCGTGGTGGTGCACAGGTATAATCCTCACACTTTAGAGACTAGGGCTGGAGAACTCCCCTGTGTTCAAGGCTTGCCTGGGCTGCATAGTTTCAGGACCGAACTAGAGTCTCAGCTGCCAAGCAAGACCCTTCTACAAAGAAAAAAATCAAGGACCAGGCTGGTGGGGGATGGACTGTTGAAATTACCTTTCTATGGGACTAGTCACTTTGGTGTTGTCTTAAATCTTAATCTGACCAATAAATGTGCACAGGAAGCACGTGGCAGCAGCCAGGCAAGGTGCCCAGCCTGTACTACACAGCACAGGTCTCCCAAAATAAATACTGAGGATTCTGGGTGATTCTCAGTACCTCAAGAAGGAAGTTCAGGGCGTTAAGCCTGGCATGATGGATGTGATACTCCTTTAAGCTTTTTTGGTCTGGAACTCATAAGTCCTCCTGCCTCCGACCCCCAAGTGCTGGGGTTACATCCTTGAAACAAGTAACCGGAACAAAGTTGGGATAATGAAATGTAGTGCTATCCTCCAGGCTATCCTCCCTCCACAGCAGGCTATTCTTAGACATGAAAGGTATGCTTTTTTTTTTTTTTTTAAATCTTTTCGTAGTACTGGGGATTGAAACCAGTGACTTTTCATTAAGCTGTATCTTTGAGATTTTGCTAAATCACTGAATTGCCCAGAGTGGGCTCAAACTTGTGGTACTCTTGCCTCAGCCTCACAGAGGCCTGAGATTTTAAGTGTGCATCACTGGGGTTGGAAGGTGGTCTTTAACAGAGCAGTTGAAATTTTGAGGGGCAGGTTCCCATGCTTGTCTAATAAAGTATTATTTATTGAGAAAGGGTCTCGCTCTACAGCCCAGGCTGATCATGAACTCACCTACATAGCCTGGGCTGGCCTTGGACTCTTGGTGACCTCGGTGCTGGGATTACAGACTTGCACCACCATGCCCAGCTTTATGTGGTGCTGGGGAATTGAATTGAGGCTCTTGAGCTTGCAAGGCAAGTGCTTTAACCATTGTGTCATTCCTCCCGCTCCAAAGTTTTTAGTTGAAAGTTTTAGCCTGCCATGCTTTTGGCATGCTTAGAAACTAGGGGCTGGAGGAATAGCACAGATTGGGGCCTTGCCTAGCAGGCACAGGGCTCTAGGTTAGATTCTTCAGGACCACATAAACCAGGTATGGCCGTAATGAGACAGAAGGATTGCTATGAATGAACTTAAGGCCAGCCTCCTGCCTCAGACTCCCGAGTGCTAGAATTATAGGTGTGCACCACCATGCGAGGATAATGTGGTGCTGGGGAACTGAACCGAGGGCCTTGAGCTCACTAGGCAAGCACTTTAACTGCTAAGCCATTTTTCCAGCTTTTTTAAAAAAATGAGATATAAGCCAAGGCTCTTTCAAACCTTCCTTGAGTATGTAAGACTTGATTGAGATTTCTGAATAGCCAGACTATGTCACACAGAAGAGGTAATAAGTATGAACTGCTAAGTGACTAGTACCAATAATTTTTTTTTGAGACCGCATGACTGTTGAAGAGATTATGTCAATTTGAGGGAATCAGAAACCACACCTGGATTAGGGTTTGGGAACCACGCCTAGATTGGGAATTGAGAACCAGCCTGGATTAGAGTGTGAGTGATTTGTGGGCTGGCTAATGAGGGAAGAGCACCCACCCAGATGTGGGTGGGCCAAGTGGAGCTCCAATGGTATAAAAGGAAGGAGGAAGCGTGTTACAGCTTCTTCCTCTGGGAAAGTTCTCACCTTCGCAATTGTCTATGGATGCCGACTTGTTACACACCTCAGATCTTCATCACAGATTGGCTCCAGTCTGGATTTGAGCCTGTCTGCCCATCGCTGTTCTTCAGTCGCTAATCTTCAGGCTCCAGTCTTCGCCCTTGTTCTTCGAACAACAGAGATCTGCAGCCGACTCTCACCTCACCAGGTGTCCTGCAGTCCCAGACTGGAGATCTACTTCATGGCTGAGCAGCCATCTTGGACCACCTATATCCTTGGATTTGTAAGCTTTCCTAATAGATCCTTTTTGTTATAAAATCTATAAATTCTGCCTTTTTAAAGAGCCCAAACTAATAAAGACAGCGTCTCACTCTGTATGTAGTCCAGGTTGGCCTCAAATTCTTGGCAATCCTCCTGCCTCAGCCTCTCAATTGCTGGGATAACAGGCATGTGCCACCTGACTGGCTAATCTTTATGTGGTGCTAGGGAATCAGCTCAGGTCCTTAGGCAAGCTAGGCAAGTGCTACCACTGAGCTAAAGCCCCAGTCCCAGCCTGGGGTTTTATTTTATTATTTATTTATTTTTTTTGAGACAGGGTCTCACTCTGTAGCCCAGGTAGCCCAGGCTGGTTCTGAACTCACTATGGAGCCCGAGGCAGTCCTCCTGTTCAGTCTCCCAGGTGCTAGGATTATAGATGTGTGCTACTACACCTGGTTTATGTGGTGCTGGGGAATTAAACTCCTGGCCCAACCTGGGGTTTTAGAAGTCTTAATGACTTTTTACTGATAAGGACTGGAAGGGTTTCCAGGTAGGTCAAAAATTTGTTTTACTATTTACTGTGGCAGTTAAAATACATTTTGATTTTTTTTTTTTTTTTTTTGGTGGTCATACTCTAGGGATCAAACCCATGGCCTAAGGAATGCTGGTCAAGTGCTCCACCTCAAAGCCACAACCACAGCCCAAAATGAAGAGAGGTTTTTTTTCCTCTGCTGTATTCAGGAAAGAATAAGATACTGTGGAACAGGAGACTATAACAGAGGTAGTTTAGATTTGTAAATTTATGTAAAAAGATTGAAAATGTTCACATGAATCATAGTTCTCTTCAGTGATCTGGCTAGATTTCTATCTGAAGCTCAAGAAGGAATTTGGTTCCCAAAACAGTCTTGTCTAGTACGCCTCTCTCCAAGCAGAGAATAGGTCTCCAGCAAAAGACCTTAGAACTGAGTCAAAAACCATCCAGCTTGCGGGCCCACTGGTGCTCAGCACTGGTGGGCTGTGGCATGAAGACTGCATGTTCAAGCAGAGACCGGGCAACTGACTATCTCAAAGTCAAAAGTAAAATATGGCTAGGTTTCTGCCATATGCATCCACTATTGCTAGCTGCCCATGAATGGACTGAGACCTTCTGAAACTGAGAAAGTTGACATGGGAAGGACAAAGGCATGATCTTAGCCAGCAGCCAGAAATGGCGGCATGGTCCTGGCATAGTGATGACTGACCAGAAGTCCTCAATTTTAATGTTTTCCTAATAGGAGTTCTACATCCTTTAGAAACGGCTTCAACTCAAGTAATAGGAAACTCTGTTTGCTCACAGGAAAAACAGAGTTGCTGTGAGAATTCAGTGGGGCAAGGAACACAGAAAGCCTGGGGAATAATGCCCACGCATCAGTTGGTTCTCCAACTGCATTGACTTTTGCCACACCCCTAGAACTTTATGTACCTGCATTTACATAAATGGCACATCTCCTAAAATAAATTAAAAAAAAAATGGTCTGGCAATTGAGCCCAGAGCTTTCACACTGAGCTTACATTCCTAGCCCTTTTAGGTGTTTTTTTTTTTTTAAAGATTGTTTTTGTTTTGTTTTGTTTGAGACAAGGTCTTGCTCTGCTAGTCTTGAACTCACTATGTAGCCCACGCTGGCCTTGAACTCATGGCAATCCTCCTGTTTCAGCCACCCACGGGGGGAGGGGGGGATTTTTTTTTTTAAAGAAAGTCCAAGCTGCTCCTGCACTCACTGTGGAGCCCAGGCTGGCCTTGAACTCATAGCAATCTTCCTGCCTCAGCTTCACAAGTGCTGGAATTACAGGTATGTGCCACCATGTCCAGCTTGAAAAATACGTATTTCAAGGCTAGGGATGTAGCTCAGTGGTGCAGTGTTTATAAGAAGTCTTGGGTTTGTGTCACACACACACACACTCTTTCTCGTAAAACCTCCACAAGAAAGCAATGACAAACTAATCTCCAAACAATGAACGAATTTACTGGTTCTGCATGTAATTCTTTTTGTTGTTTTTCCCCAATTGTGGTACTCACTAGATGGAGTGCCCAAGACCTTCACCCTGAGCTACACACATCTGCAGCTGATTTTCATTTTTGATTTTGAGTCAAGTATGTGATCTACCACTAAGCCACACACTCAGTACACAAGTCTTTTTTCTTTTTTTTTTCTTTTTTTTTCTTTTTTTTTTTTTGAGGCATGATCTTGCCCTATAGCCCAGGCTGGTCCTGAACTCACTATGAAGCCTAAGCAATCCTCGTGCCTCAGCCTCCTGAGTGCTGGGATTACAGGCATGTGCCACCACACCCAGCTTATATGGTCCTAGGGAACTGAACCCAAGGCCTTATGCTTGCTAGGCAATTGCTCTACCCACTAAGCAACATCCCTAGTCCCTCTCAGTCCACAACTCTAGTGCTGACTGTTGACCCTCTGGACTTGAGCCTTGCCTTTGGTCCTAGGCTCAGTTCTCTGCTGAAAGGTTGACTTAGGTACAGTTAAGTTTTGTGGTTCAGATAATTGCTGTTTAAAATCATCCATTATGCTTCTGGAAGGCAGCACTGTTAGCTATAAATATATTTCAAAACTATGTTAGTGCATAGTGTTGGGTTTATCTTAACCCAATATCACATAACCAAGAATAGTTAGGAGCTGTGGGGGAAAAAAAAAAACCCACACACTAAATACCTCTAGGAAAAGCCTTGAACAGCTTCTAATGAAAAACCACAAAAATAATGACAGGAATTTGTTTCTTCCACTCTGAGACTGGTCAGTTCAGCACATGGGCCCATGGTTCATACCCTTACAAGAAGCTGCCAATTGCTGTTCCTCAGGCAGAGTGTCCTTCAGTTCCGGTTCTTTCTCCAGAACAGGAAAAAAGTTCAAGTTTTTCTTTTCTTTTTTTTTTTTTTTTGAGGTGGGTCTCACTCTGTCATCCAGGTTGGTCCTGAGCTCACTATGTAGGCCATGCTGGCCTTGATTGAATTCACGGCGGTCCTACTGTCTCAGCCTCCCAAGGGCTGGGATTACAGGCGTGCACCACCACACCTGGCTTATGTGGTACTAGGAAATCAAACCCCGGGCCTTTTACTGGTTAGTGCTCTAACCTCTGTGCTATTGCTCCAGCCCAAAAACAGTTAAAGCTTGAAGCCAGAATGAATGGCCACAATGCCTGAAGTTAGATTTTCATAAGTCACCTTCTGAAAACCCGCATCTTCTATCATCTCCTTGAACTCTTCCTAAAACACAAGGAAAGATAAAGCAATGACTGCCTGGATTTCAACTGCAGGGTCCTTGCTATAAGCTACAGAAATACTGTACCTGAGATGGGAACTTCCGAATACTCTCTACGAGGTATTGGTAGGACTTCCAGTCTCCTGCGATGACCTCTCCCAGGACAGGAATGACTTGGAAGCTATATAGGTCATAAAGCCTATGCAACAAAGAACAAAAATGGTGAAAGATTAAGACTACAACATGCTCACCTGGGTTTATTCCCACCACCAAAATAAATAATAAAGAAACAAAGAAAGAACAAATGAGCCCCTGAATTCTTCCTTCAAAAAGAAGCAAGAGGGTCTAAGCCCAGGATCACAAACTAAAATGACTGACGGAGGTCAAGCAAGCTCCTGTACAAGGGAAGCGGCTAGGTGTAAGAAAAGGCACACGGTGACAGGTACAGAGAAAAAGTATCATGAAAGTGAAGAGGCAGTTGTGTGACTCTGGCAACTGCACGTGGGATTACTGGCCTATCCAGGGTTACCGTAGATTTAACTTCTCAAGTGAAGCCAGAATTCCAGATGCTTATTTAAAATTCCCTGATTTTCTTTTTTTTTTTTTTTTTTGAGACAGGGTCTCTCTCTGTAACCCAGGCTAGCCTTGGACTCAGAGCAATCCTCAGTTTCCTGAGTGCTGGAATTCCATGCATATACTACCACCCCCAGCTTATGTGGTGATGGGGAATCAAACTCGGGGCCTTGCACTTGCTAGGCAAGCACTTTAACTGCTGTGCCATTTCTCTAGCGCCTTATTTTCTATTATATTTATCTATTTATTTCTGAGACAGGGTCCAGGCTGGTTTTGAATTCACCATGTAGCCCAGTCTGTCCTTGAACTCAGTCCTCCTGCATCAGCCTCCTAAATGCTGGGCTTATAGGCATGAGCCACTACACCTGGTAAAAATCCCCGATTACAAGTCTTTTTTTGGGCCAGAGGAATAGGAATGGCAAGCACAAGGCCATAGATTTAATTCTCCAACACCACATAAAGTGGGCCTGGTGGCACATGCCTATAATTCCACCACTTGGGAGGCTGAGGAAGGAGGATTGCTGTGAGTTTGAGGCTAGCCTGGGATACATAGTAAATTCAGGAACAGGCAGGGTCTCACTGAAAACCTGTAGGTTTCACTGAAGTATAAAGTGAGACTTGGTCTCCAAAAAAAAGTCTGGGGATACAGCTCAAATATTAAAACACTGGGTTTGATTCTCTAGCCCCATATAAGCCATAAACAAGGTATAGTCGTACATACCTAAAATCCCAGCACTCAAGAGTCTGAGGCAGGAGGATTTCCAAAAGTTTGAGGCCAGCCTGGACTATAGTATGAGTCTCACTCCGTAATGCAGGCTGGTTCTGAGCTCACTACATAGCCCAGACTGGCCTCCAACTCACAGAAATCCTCTTGCCTCAGCCTTTTGAGTGCTAGGATTACAGGCATGTGCTACAACACCTGGTTTATGTGGTGCTGGGGAATCAAACTCCAGTACTTTAACCACTGAGCTATTCCTCCAGCCCAAAAAGTCTTTTTTTCTTGTGGTACTGGAAATTAAACCTAGGTCATTTGCACTCAGCTGTATCTCCAGCTAGCTTACATTTTTATGTTTTTAATTTTGAGATAATGCTTCACTAAATTGCCTAGGCTGGGCTTGAATTTGCAATCCTCCTGCCTCAGCCTCCCAGACTGCCAGGATTACAGCTGTGTACCACCATGTCTGGCTAACCCTGCTTAGAGTTTATGGGCTATTTTCTATCCATTTTGGGTTTGGATCTGGAAGTTTCTTACAAGCCTCACATGCTGGAATGTAGTAGGATACCTATGGGATTGTGTGCTCTTGGGAAGTGGGGCCTGGCTAGAAGGGATGGATTCTTGGGACTTGACTCAAGAGATGACATGAATTTGTTGAGCTTAGGAAATGCCCAGGGCAGAGCTTTCAGGTGTGCTGATGGACTGTGAGTGGCCCAAATGGCAGCATGAACTAGTAAAAGGAAGGAAGAAGAAACACTGTTATATCTTCTTCACAGCAAGGCTCTGGTCTCAGCATTATTCTCTGGACAAGGACTGGCTTCCCCACTCACTTGGCTTTCTGCCTGCCATGCTGTGAGCAGTCCCTCTTCCTACTATGTGCTTCCTCTGTCGCGGGCTGTCCATGAATGGACTGACAGACCATCTGAAACTGTGAACTGAATACATCTTTCCTCCTTTAAATTATGGATATTGGGTATTCTGTCACAGCAATGAGAAAGTAACTAAGACAGGTGGGAAACCTTTGGCTGGTCAGTGCAGATAAAGCCCTGTCAGCAGTGCAAACCTGGATATGAGGGGGTTGTTCACTTGGCTAAACTCCAGGCAAAGAAACCGTCCTCCTGGTTTTAGGATCCGATGGGCTTCCTGGAGTGCCTAAAAGAGACAAGGACAATAGGACACATTTCTCAGTAGACCTCACTCAGTAAGGCTGACAGAATATTAGCTACGGTGGGCATCATGAACATTCCCACAAATCAGTTGTGTATTCTCAGTCAGGAAGCTGTGACAGCAGAAATAACTATACAAATACTAAATGTTACAGTCATTCTGTAACTAGAGAAGAGTCCTAACTACAGGTACAATTCTATGAAAAACACCTAGAGTTATGGATGAAAATCAGAGTGGATATCCTCAATAGAATACATGCATTCATTCATTTATTCAAGGCTGGCCTTGAACTCCACAGCAATCCTGTCTCAGCCTCGACCCTAGGTGTGCACCATCACGCCTAGCTAATTTTTATCGTGTTTCTGGGTAACTGTATGTAGAGTCTGTCCCATGTCCTCTAACCCTTAGCTATATCCGTAGCCCTCACATATTTATTTATTTATTTAATTTATTTATTTAGAGGGTCTTACTCTATAATCCAGGCTGGTCCTAACCTCACTATATAGCTCAGGCTGGCGTCAAAGTAATCTTCCTGCCTCACTTCCCAACTGCTGGGATTACAGGTATATACCACCATGTCTGGCTTATATGGTATGGGGAATCAAACCAAGGGCTTGATGAGACTGAAACGAATCTGTGCTGATGATATGCGGTGTGTAGCAAGTCGGCGTTCACAGACAATCACAAAGGCGAGAGGTTTCCCAGAGGAAGAAGCTGTAATAATCTCCCCTCTTCCCTCCTATTATACCGTTGGAGTTCCAGTTGGCCCTCCCACATCTGGGTGGGTGCTCTTCTCTCATTGGCCACAAATGATTCACACTCTAATCCAGACTAGATCTTGATCCCCAATCTAGGGGGAATGACAAAAACCTAATCTTAAGGGAGGTGTGGTTCCTAATTTCCTCAATTTGACATAACCCCTCCAATGGACACAGAATCTGAGGAATCTCCACACTGCTTTCCATGGTGGTTGTACGTTATCTGTCTCATCAGCAATGTAGGAAGAGTTCCTTTTTCCCCTAAACCTCACCAGCATTTGTTGTTTTCTGAATTCTTAATAGCAGCCATTCTTACTGTTGTTAGATGGAACCTCAGTGTTGTTTTAATTTGCATTTCTCTCATGGCAAAAGATACTGAACATTTTTTCATGTATTTATTGGCCATTCAGACTTTTCTTCTGAAAACTATTTCAGATTCTTGATTTTTAATTGGGTCCTTTATTTTGGAGGGTCTAATTTTGTTCAGTTCTTTATATATTCTTGATAATAGTCCTCTGTCTGAGGAGTAGCTGGCAAGGTTTTTTTCCCATTCTGTGGGTGCTCTTTTCCCTCTGTTGATTGTTTCCTTTGCTGGGCAGAAGCTTTTTAATTTCATATAATCCCATTTGTTGATTCTTGGTGTTATCTCTCGTGCTTTGGGTGTTTTATTGAGAAAGTCCTTGCCCATAACTAAGTCTTCAAGGGTTTTGTGTACTTTTTCTGTGTGTAAGTTTAGGTAGTATGACCATTTTTATGTCCTGCAAATTGGCTGAATTTGTTGATTAGGTCTAACAGTTTCTGAGAAAGAAGTCTTTAACACATAGACCTCTGGGGGTACTATTTATATTGAGCTAGACATTTATTTATATTTACATAGACATAGAATAAGTTTATATAATTTTTTGAGACAGGGTCTTGTTCTACAGTCCATGCTAGTTCTTAACTCACTATGTAGCCCAGGCTGGCTTCTAATTCCCAGCAATCCTCTTGTCTCAGACTTGCCATTACTAGGACTATAGGTGTGTACCACCACACCCA
Source organism: Ctenodactylus gundi (assembly GCA_004027205.1). Lineage (NCBI taxonomy): Eukaryota > Metazoa > Chordata > Mammalia > Rodentia > Ctenodactylidae > Ctenodactylus > Ctenodactylus gundi. The sequence goes on from PVKB01000712.1 coordinate 457,007, forward strand.
GCTTTATGTGGTACTGGGGAGCCTTGGGCTTGCTAGGCAAGAGTTCTAATTTCTGTGTTATTCCTCCAGACCCTAAACTTATTTATTTATTTATTTATTTATTGACTGACTTATTTTGAGACAGGGTCTCTCTCACTCTGTAGTCCAGGCTGGTCCTGAACTCACTATGGAGCCCAGGCTGGCCTTGAACTTATGGCAATCCTCCTGCCTCAGCCTCTGAGTACAGGCAGTGCTGGAATTACAGGCATGTGCCATCTCTCCTGGGCTTTATGTGGTGCTGGGGAATCAAACCCAGGGTCTTGAGCTTGCTAGGTAGGCACTTTAACCACTGAGCTAGTCCTCCAGTCTCATATAATTTATTAATTTATATTATACTGCTCTGGCAAGTACCTTAAAGAATGTCCCAGCTAAACTGGATGTGGTGGCACCTATCTATAAGCTTAGTATTCTGGGAAGCAGAAGCAGGAGATTACATGTTAAAGTTCAATCTGGGTAACTTGGGACTGGAGGAATGGCACAGTGGTTAAAGTGCTTGCCTAGCAAGTGCTAAGCCAAGCATTAAGTACCCAAGTTCAATTCCCCAGCACCACATAAACTGGGCGTGGTGGTGCATACCTGTAATCTCAGCACTCAGAAGGCTGAGACAGGAGGACTGACTTGAATCCACGGCCAGCCTGAGCTCCATAGTGAGTTCAGAACCAGCCTGGACCACAGAAAGAGACCCTGTCTCAAAAATAAATAAATAAATAAATAAATAAATAAAAACTGGGTACCTTAGGGAGATTCTGAGACTCCTTCTCAGTGTTAGAGTCTTGAGCTTAATTTCCCTTACCATGAGGGCAGGGGTGGGGGAAGAAGAAAGAAAAGAAAGTGAAAAAGAAAACAGTGTTCCACTCAAAGCAGAAGTGCCAGGTATCATATTACCGATAGGAAATTCTCTGCCTTGAATTGGCCCTTAAGTTTTTTGTTTTGCTTTATTTTGTGGTACTGATGTCTGAACACAGGGTGTTCTGAGTTATATCCCCAGACATTTATTTCTTTATTTCCTGGAGAGAGTCATTAACTTGCTCTGGCTGGCCTCAAAGCTACAATCCTCCTGACTCAGCCTCCCTGAGCCACTAGGAATATGAGCATGGACACCATGCCTGGCAATCCTCACCTTTTTTTGTGGTGCTAGGGATTGAGCCCCAGACCTTCACTTTAAGCTACACCTCCAACTCACTTTTATTTTTTATTTATTTATTTTTTATTATTTTTATTTTTTTTTTTGAGACAGAGTCTCTCTTTGGTAGTCCAGGCTGGTTCTGAACTCACTATGGAGCCCAGGCTGGTCTTGGACTCAGGGCACTCCTCCTGTCTCAGCCTCCTGAGTGCTGGAATTACTGGCATGTGCCACCATACCTGGCTTATGTGGTGCTGGGGAATCGAACTCTAGAACTTAGCGAAGCGCTTTAACCGCTAAGCCATTCCCCCAGCCCTCCAGCTCATTTTTAATTAATTAATTTTTATTTAGTGGTACCAGAGACTAAATCTAGGGCCTTCATACGGAGCTACATTCCTAGCCCATTTTTTAGTTTTGATTTTGAGACAAGATCTAAATTGCTAAATTTCCCACATTGGGCTTGAATTTGTGATCCTCTTACTTTAGCCACGGATGTCCAGCTTAAGCTTCAAGTCTTTTTTTTTTTTTTTTTTTTTTTGAGGCAGGTTCTTGCTCTGTAATCCAGGCTCACCTAGAACTTGTAGCAACCCTCCTGCCTCAGGCCCCTACCATGCCCAGCTGATCTCAATGTGGCACTGGGTATTGAACACAGGGTCTTGAGCAGTCTAGCCAAGCCCTTTAATCACTGAGTTATGTCCCCAGCCCTTAATATTCAAATCTTTTGGACATTATGCTAATTATATAGAAATAAGGAGCTGAATGAAAAAGAGCTGAATCAGATTAAGAAATGAACAATCAGCTGCACCTGGTGGCACAGGCCTATAATCTCAGCACTTTGGAAGGTTGGGGCAGGAGGATTGCAATTTTGAGCCTAGTGTAGGCAACTCAGTGACTTAGCAAGACCCCGTCTCGCTCTACAGCCCAGGCTGGTCCTAAATTCACTTTATACTCCAGGTTAGGCTTGGACTCACGGCAATCCTCCTGTCTCATCCTCCCAAGTGCTAGAATTATAGGCATGCGCCATCATGTCCGGCTTTATGTGATACTGGGGAATTGAACTCAGGGCCTTATACTTACAAGGCAAGCACTTTAACTACTTTGCCATTCTTCCAGCCCAAAGATGCCTTTAGACTCAAAATAGTTATTCCACTTAAGTGCTATCCCCAAGGAAAAACCTTTCCTTTCCTCACGTAGTGTGGATCCACTCCAAGACAACTGATAGCCTGAAAGTAACACAACCTGAGGACGCAGCCATTCATACCCGATCAACGTGTGTGACATTCCGGATCCCAAAGGCAATGGTATATATATCAAACTTGTCATCATCAAAGGGCAGTTCTTCTGCATCTCCCAGTACCCATGCAAGTCCTGGAAGACAAAAATCAGTTTTGGATCTCAGCATGGGCAGCTGTCTCTCCTATAGTCTCTTAATATTTTCTTCTGTGATACTAGAGAATGAATTGAGTACTGGGCTTCACACTGAACTACAACCCTAGCCATGTTTTATTTTACTTAATTTTGCGACAGGTTCTCATTGAGTTGTTAACCTGCCCAGGCTGGGCCTGAACTTGCAATCCTCTTGCCTCAGCTACCCAGAATGATAGGATTATAGGCAAGAGCCACTATACCTGGCTCCAACTAAATTACTGAAACAGAAGAATTCATAGTTGGCTGGACAGAAGCATTAGTAGCCAGTGTATCCATTTACTGGGTGGTGTATCAAGTGGAGACAGTCTTGTGAGACTGAGCCCTTATACCTGATATGAATTCTGAGTAATGTCAGAATTGAGATAAATAAAGCTGAGTACAGTAGCACACATTTATAATCCCAGCACTGTTAGAGGCTACGGCAGGGGGGGTCAGAAGTTTGAGCTCAACTTGAGCAACTAGGGATTTAGTGAGACGGTCTAAAAATGAAAAATAAAGAGGCTAGAAGAACACAGTGGTTAGAGCACTTGCCTAGCAAGCTTAAGGCCCTCAGTTGATTCTCCAGCACTACATAGAGTGGGCATGGTAGTGCACATCTGTAATCCCAGCACTCAGCGCGACTGCTGAGTTTAAGGCCAGCCTGGGCTAAGTAGTGAGTTTAGGACTGCACTGCAGAGCAAGACACTGTCTCACCGCCCCTCCCCCCAAAAAAGGACAAGAATAAAAATTCTGAGGATATAGTTCAGTATGAAGCTCTGGGTTTGATCCCCTATAACAGATCACATGCACATTAAATTACTAAATTGCACAGGCAGGGATCTATTATTATTATTATTATTATTTTGAGACAAGGTCCTGCTCTATAGTCCAGGCTGGTCCTGAACTCACTATGAAGCTCAGGCTGGCCTTGAACTCTGGCCGTCTTCCTGCCTCAGCCTCCCAAGGGCTGGGATTACAAGTATGCACCACCACACCCAGCTGTGAAATAGAACTAAAATCCTTGTACTTGCTAGGCAAGCACTCTAACCATTGTGTTATTCTTCCAACCCAGGGATCACACTTCAGATCCTACTGTTTCAGCCTCCCAGAGTGTTGGGTAACAGGCTTGAGCTACACGGTGTCTCACTAAGCTGCTAATTTTTTACTGGATTAGGGATTGGCACCCAGGTATTGTGCTTGCTAGGCAAGACCTTTAACTGCTAAACTCGGTAGACTTCCAGGCTCCCTTACCCTCAGCATCTTTTTAAATTTTGAAACAAGGTCCAAATTGCCCAGGCTGGGCTCCAATTTACAACTCTCCTGCCTCAGACTTTCACAGTGCTGGGATGACAACACAGCCCATTTTCCACCCTATTTTTGCAGTTTAAGTTCTGCAAAGACAAATAAATACTGACAAAGCAGAAGGAAATCTGTATTATGTAGCAGTGAATAATTGCTATGCAGTTACATTGACTTGGTACTTAGGAGAATCTGAAGAGGAGCTACTCTATGAAAGAGGTGATTCCAACTGGGTATGGTGGCATAGGCTAGTAATCTTAGCAATTTGGGCAGCTGAGGTAGGAGGGACACAAGTTCAAGCCCCGTCTGGGCAACTTAGTGAGATCCTGTCTCAAAAAGAAAACAAAACACAACAAAAGAAAAAAGGCCTGGGGAGTAGCTCAGTATGAAGGCCCTGTAATAAGCCCCTCAGCTGTGGGAGAGAGAGGAAACAGAGAGAGACAGAGAGAGAAGGAAGAGAGGGGAGGTCTCCAGAAATGGACTTTTATATATCATTTCAATATGTGATCTCTGTTCTCCAGATCTGTGTGGCTGAACTCCAGAGAGAATGGACACATGTTTGTCAGTAGGAGTAAGAAAACATATTGCCTTTGTCTAAAAACACTAGCGACTGTCTACCTTCTGATTAGCTTGAGGGATAACAAAAGAGTCCTTTATCTTGGGGACCAAGTGGGCTGTAGTATGTCTAGGCAGCTCTCTGTGGGGACAGGAGGTGGAGGAGGGGGACGAGGAGGGTGAATTGGGCTAAAATAACCATAGACACTTGTGATAGAGGAAGAAGATGAAAGAAATGCTGACGTTGATCCGGGAGCCCTTGGCTCTCCCAGAGGTTGCCCGCAGTGCCTGGCCAGCATGGAAGAGGGCAATGCAGCAGCTCTGACAGCTGGGCAACAGGGTGTGACTCCAGGATCCATTAATCAACTTCAAAAACACTGGGAACAAAGCATTTTAAAATCTTAAGGTTTGCAGCAGGATAAATGGCACAACAGCTAACACACTTGCCTAGCAAGCTCAAGGCTCGAGTTTGATTCCCCAGCACTGCATAAGCCAAGTGTGGTGGTGCATGCCTGTAATTCCAGCACTAGGGAGGCTGAGGCTGGAGGATTGCCTTGAGCTCAGGGCTAGCATGGACTCCACAGTGAGTTCAGGACTAGTCTGGGCTACAGAATGAGACCTTGTCTCAAAAAAAAAAAAAAAAAAAATTAAGGTTTTTGGACTTAGGGGCAGAGTCCAGTGGTTAAAGCACTTGTCTAGCATGCCAAAGGTTCCATTCCCTAGCACCACATAAGCCAGGTGTGGTGGTGCACACTTATAAACCCAAGAACTTGGGAGGCTGATGAAGGAAGATTGCTGTGAGTTCGAGGCCAGCCTGGGCTACATAGTAAGTTCAGGACCATCCTAGCACTTAAGAGGCTGAGGTAGAAGGACTGCTATGAGTTCCAGGCCAGCCTGGTATACAAATTCAGTTCAGGACTAGCCTGGACTATAGCACATGATCTCGTCTCAAAAATAACAATGATGGAGGCTGGAGGAATGGCACAATGGTTAAAGCACTTGCCTTGCAAGTGCAATGCCCTGGGTTTGATTCCCAACACCCCATAAACTGGGCATGGTGGCACACACATGTAATCCCAGCACTTAGGAGGCTGAGGGAAGAGAATTGCCAAGTCCAAGACCAGCCTGGGCTACATAGTGAGTTCAGAACCAGCATAGCCTACAGACCCTGTCTCAAAATAAATAAATACATAAATAAATAAAATAATGATGGATGCTTTAGCCTCTCCCTGCCTGCAGAGGAGTTCCTACTATTTACTTTCTCTTTTGTACTTATCCTAATCAAGTTGCTTTCTACTCTCCAAAAACATAAATGATAATTATATAACAAAACATTAAGGTGGGTTTTTCGGCAGGTTGTGAAGAGGACATTTTATTGGGAAAAATATAGAAGGGAAAAGGAGGATAAACCTTTTGCTAGTCAGAGGAGGGACCTGAAAATGTGGGGTGTCACCCTCTTCTTTTGAGCTGGCTTCAATTCCCCAGTACCATATAAAAGTATTAGCTGTGCAGAATACACACCTATAATCCCACCCCCCAAAAAAGTGTCATCCTTAAAAGCCCAGGGTCTGGGCCACAGTGGCCTCTCATTGTCTGGGGCTGCCTACGAAGAATAGGATCTGGGTTGAGAGATGAGGCAGAAGCTAAGTGCTAAGAGCTGGAAGCCATTACGCAAGTGCAATCCTTGTAGCTAACAGTGAGCTGTGTCTTTACAGAAGATCTGAATAGCCTGGTACTGACAAAGGAGTGATATGCTTTAAAATAGGAATGATCTAGGCTGTAGTTATCCTCGGGCTGCTGGGAATCGAAGGCAAAACTTCTATCTCTAAGGGCTAAGATCAAAAAATTCAGCTCCAATTTGAGATCTTCTACTTAAAAGTTTTTTTCTTTTCTTTTCTTTTTCTTTCTTTCTTTTTTTGAGATAGAGTCTTGTTCTGTAGCCCAGGTTGGTCCTGAGCCTACTACGGAGGACAGGCTGGCCTCAAACTCATGGCAATCCTACTGCCTCAGCCTCCTGAGTACTGGGATTACAGGAGCATACCAGCACTCCTGGCGTATGAGGTGCTGGGGAATTGAACTCACAGCCAAGTGCTTTAACCACTGTGCCATTCCTCCAGTCCTTACTTAACAGTTATATACCTTGATGGGGAGGTAAGGAGGTGGGAAGGGGGAAGCGAAGTAACAATTGTCAAAACGTGACAGGAATATGCAACAGTTTCTCAAGCTGAATGTTGTTGTTCTTCTTTTTTTTTCTTTTTTCTTTTTTTTGAGACAGCGTCTCACTCTGTAGTCTAGGCTGGTCCTGAATTCACTGTGTATCCCTGGCTGGCTTCAAACTCACGGCAATCCTCTTGCCTCAGTCTCTTGAGTACTAGGATTACAGGCATGCACCACCACATCCAGTTTACGTGGTGCTGAGGAATAGAATCCTGGCCTTGTGCTTGCTAGGCCAGAGCTTTAACCGTTGTGCTATGCCCCCAACCCTGAATGGTATTATCATGTAATGCAAATACATACTAACAAAAAGAACAGGCCAGAGTGCTGGGACTATAGGCATGTACCACTGTGCCCAATTTATGTGGTGCTTTGGAAACTCAACTCAGGACCTTTGTGCTTTCTAGGTAAGTGCTTTAACCTCTGAGCTATTCCTCCAGCCTTTATTTTTGATTTTGAGACAGGGTCTCAATAAGTCACGAAACTGCCCTGATGGGGCTTGAATTTGCAATCTTCCTGCCTTAGTGCTGGGATTACAGGCACTTGCCAACAGGGGAGGTTCTAAGCCATTTTCAACATTTTTACATAATCCACCTTATTGAATTATAAATGTACAAATAGGGGCTGGAGGAATGGCACAGTGGTTAAAGTGCTTGCCTTGCAAGCTCAAAGCCCTGAGTTGGATTCCCTAGCACCACATAAAACCTGGTGTGGTGGTACACGCCCATAATCCCAGCACTTGGGAGGTCAAAGTAGGAGGACTGCCATGAGTCTGAGGCCAGCCTGGGGTACATAGTGCGTTCAGGACCAGACTGGGCTACAGAGCGAGACCCTGTTGCAAAAAAAATAAATAGATAAATAAATAAATGTACAGGTATTTCCTCCATGGCTATTTCTGTAGGACTCACCAGCCTTGTATCCTTGGTCAAAGGCTTTCTGCTTTCCAACTTTCAGCATTTCCCTGTTGATGTCACAGATCACAACACGGGAACCACCCAAGAAATCTTCATCATTCTGATATTTTCTGGCAATTTCTTCCCAGGATAAACTTTGTTTGGCTCTTAACTGCCTCTTCTGCTTTTTCTGATGCTGTGCCTGAATATAATTAAGGAACCGGAATGCAATGTCACCTGTGGAAAGTCAACAGGGTCAAAGATGCGCACACACACACACACACACACACACACACACACACACACACACACACACACACACACACACACACACACACTTCCTAAACCCAAAAGGAGCAACAAAGGTGCAGGAGTGTACAAGAACACAAAAATGGAAGTTTGGGGTTGAGAACAAAGCTCAGAGGTACAGTGCTTGCCTAGTGTGTCCAAAGCCTTGTCTCAATCCCCAGCACTGGGGAGGTGAGGGGAAGGAAAGTTAAGCTCCTTTTAACAATCTTTTCTTGCTAAGTGGCCCAGAGTAGGCTCAAAGCTGTGATTCTCCTTCCCACCCTCTAGTTTAAGGAGAATGATCTCAACCACGACCACACATACGTTTCCTTCCTTCTTTTTTTCTTTTATTGAGTCACTAGGCTCAAAATAGTTTTTTGTTTTTTTTTTTTTTGGAGGCAGAGTCTCAATCCATAGTCCACAAGGATCCTAAACTCATTGCTCACTGTGTAGTCCAGGCTGGCTTCGAACACACACGGCAATCCTTCTGCCTCAGCTTCCTAAGTGCTGCAGTAACAGGGGTGCACCACAACACTCAACTTATATGGTGCTATTAATCAGACCCAGGGCTTTGTACTTTCCAGGTAGGTACTTTTTTTCTTTTTCTTTATTTCTTCCTTTTTTTTTTTTTTCTTTTTGAGACAGTCTTGCTCTACAGCCCAGCCTGGTTCTGAACTTACTGCGGAGCCCTGTTTGGCCTTGGACTCAAGACAATCCTCCTGTCTCAGCCTCTCAAGTGCTGGGATTACAGATATGCATTGAGTATACCAACATGCCCAGCTTATGTGGTGCTGGGGAATTGAACCCAGGGCCTTTCACCTGCCAAGCAAGCACTGTAACTACTGTGCTATTCCCCCATCCCCACCCAGCCTTGGTTTTGTTTGTTTTCATACTGGGTATCAAAGCCAGGACCTTCACACTGAGTTACATCCCCAACCCATATTTTAATTTTGATTATGACACAGGGTCTCACTAAATCACTAAGTTCCAGGCTACTCTTGAACTTGTGATTGCCCTGCCTCAGCTTTCCAGAGAGCTAGGATTACAAGTGTATACCGCCTTGCTCGGTTTGTACCAGTTACCACTGAGCTATAGCTCAAGCCTAACGATGTCGTTTTGCGTGCATGCGTGTGTGTGTCTGCTTTGCTGGCAGTTAAATCTGGGACCTTGTACTGAGGTATAGAACTACATGGTCTTACCTTTTTTTGGTTTTATTTTATTTTTATTTTTGAGACAGTTTCTAGGTTGGTCCTGAATTTACTGTGTCACCCAGGCTGGCCTCCAACACAGGGCAATCCTCTTGCCTCAATCTCCAGAGTCCTGGGATTACAGGTGTGTATCACCATGCTCAGTTTAAAAAAAAATTTTTTTTAAATTTTGATATATAATCTCACTAAGTCATGTAGTTGCCCAGCATGAGACTGAACTTTAGATCCTCCTGCCTTAGCCTCCCAGAGTACTCAGATTACAGGTATATGCCACCATGTTTGGCTAAAGCTGCTTTGTTTTATGTGTATGTGCTCACTACTGGAGTTCAACCCAAGGACTTTCACTCTGAGCTACATTCCCAGTCCATTTTTTTGTTTTGTGTTTTTGAGACAGTCTTGCCTGTAGCCCAAGCTGGTCCTGAACTCACTATGGAGCCCAGTCTGGCCTTGGACTCATGGCAGTCCTCCTGCCTCAGCCTCCCAAGTGCTGGGATTACAGGTGTGTGCCACCACACCCAGCTTATGTGGTACTGGGGAATTGAACTCAGGTATCACATCTAACTAATTTTGATATGGTCCTAGAGACTTGAGCCCATGGCTTTGCACATGCTAGGCAGGTATTTTAACCACTGAGCTATGCCTGCAACACCGTCACCGTATTTCATTTCTGATTCTGAGACAGGTCTTGCCAAGCTGCTGAGTAGCAAGGCTGGGCTCAAACTTGGTATCCTCCTGTGTCAGCCTCCCAGATCACTGTGATAACAGACCTATGCCATGGGCCCAGCTTCCATTTTTTATTTTGAGACAGGGTCTCATTAAGTCACTATGTTGCCCAGGATGGGCTCTAATTTGTGATCACGTGGCTCAGCTTCCCTGAGTGCTGAGATTACAGGTGTGCACTACTATGCTCGGCTACTAATTTCTTTAAAAGAAGAATGGTACCCAAGGACACCAAACTTGACACTACCTGTGCCTCCAGCAACATCGAGCAGCTGGGTCCCAGGTAAGGGGTGCATCTTCCAGAGCAGCAAATCCTTCCAAACGCGATGGATGCCAAGGCTCATCATGTCATTCATCACGTCGTATTTCTTGGCTACACTTTCAAACACCTGGTAGACTAATAAGGCAGAAGCACACAGTTGTTATATTAATGAGGTTAACTTGGCAAAGTCCTAAGTGGAAAGGAGGGAGTTGGTGGTATGATGGTGCATGCCTATAAATACACTATTCTGGGAAAGTGAGGAAGGACCTCAAGTTCAAGATAGGCCTGGGCAACTTGGGCTTAAGCTTCTGTCTCAAAGTAAAAAATAAAAAAGGGCTGGGGGTGTAGTGTAGTGTGATGTCCCTGTGTTCAAGTCCCAGTACATCCTTCACCAAAGACAAGAGACTTCTCCTGTTCAAAATTGCCTCTCTTTGCAAGGGGAATCTAACCTACACCATAATATTACCTCTTCACAAAGAGGCTTTAGGAGCTGGAGATGTACATGGGAGGCTGAGGCAGGAGAACTGCTATGGGTTGGAGACCAGCCTGGGCTATAAGTGAGTTCAGGACCAGCCTAGACTACAGAGTGTCTCTGTCTCAAAAAAAAAGTAATCATTGTGTATTGCATATGTACTAATGAAAATGTAAAAAAAAAAAAAAAACCAAGTATGTTCAGGATGAGCCTGAATTACAGAGCAAGACCCTGTCTCAAAATAAATAAATAAATAAATGAAATTTTAAAAATGTTAAAAATAAGCTGGGGGCATAGATCAGCACTTAAGAGTTCTTGCCTAGCAAGCACAATGCCCTGAGTTTGATTCTCCAGAACACATAAGACAAGCAGTGTAGCACATGACTATAATCCCAACACTTTGGAGACTGAGACAGGATTTTTTCACCATTTTTTTGATATGTCAAAGTGCAAAATATAGAGCTGAGACAGGATTGGCATATGTTACAGGTCAGCCTGAACTACAAAGTGAATTTACTACTACCTAGACTACAGAGTGAGACCCTATCTCAAAAAAGAAAGAAAGAAAGAAAGAAAAAAGATAAAGATAAAAACACATTCTGCTCAGCCTGGTGCACAGGCCTGATCTCAGCAGTCTGGGAATCTGAGCAGGAAGATCACAAGTCTTAATGAGACATTGTCTCATAATCAAAAGTAAATATGGGCTCACTGTGTGATCAGATGGGGATTTGCTCAGTGTGAAGGCCCAGTATGAGAGAGAGAAAGAGAGAGAGAGAGAGAGAGAGAGAGAGAGAGAGAGGAAAAAAAGCAAGCAAGTAAGCATTTTTTTTGGAGATAGGATTTTACTCTGTAGTCCAGGCTGATCCTGGGCTCACTAGGTAGCCCAAGCTGGCCTTGAACACATGGCAATCCTCCTGCCTCAGCCTCTCTAATACTGGGATTACAGGCATGCATCACCATGTCTGGCTTTTGTGGTACTGGAAAATGGAACTCAGGGCCTTGACCTTGTTAGGCGGGTGCCTTAACTACTTGAGCCCCAAACCTCAGGTCCCAAATCATGTACTTTTAAAATGTCTTGGTTATCATTTCTATCTAGAACTACTATCATGTAACAAACCTATAGACGTAGGCCAGGCATGGTGGCATATACCTGTAATCTTAGCACTTAGAAGCCCGAGGTAGAAGAATCACGAATCAGTTCAGCATTAGTAGTAAGTACATGCTCTTCTTTGCTGTTTCTTTTTATTTTTTCTTTGCTGTTTTTTACGGGATGATGCATCAGGTTAATTTTTTTTCTCTTCCCATTTTTAAAAAATCGATCAAGATTGAATCCAGGGCCCGTCAATCATGCTAGGCAACGATTCTACCACTGGGCATATCTCCAGCCCCAGAATTGAAAATTTTCCAATATTTATTATAATGAAAGACAACCAAACCCATAAGAAATACACATGACTAATAGCTGGGAAGTCCTCATCTCATTCCTATCAGTGAGAAAAACTTCAGGAACAATTTGACAGGCAGATGGATGACAAGTAGTAAAACAGATTTAAGTTACACAGTAGAAGGCCTCTGTGAATCTTCTCCACCAGATCAAAAAATAATGTTTCTGGGCCTGATAGCACAGGCCATAATCCCAGCACTCTGAGAGGCTGAGGCAGGAGGATTGCAAGTCCACTCCCAGCCCAGGCAATGTAGCAATTTACTAAGACTCTCTCTAAGATAAACAACAAAAAAAGGGGCTGAGGATGTAGTTCAGAGGAAAGGCCCCGTGTTTTATCCCCCATTGTTTTGTTTTCTCCACAAAAATTAAATAAAGGAAATGAAATCAACTGGAGATGTACCTCAGTGTGAATAAGGTCCTAGGCTCAATCCCTAGTACCACACATATAAAACCGACTGTGAGACACTCAGATGAACCCTTTCTTTCTTTCTTTCTTTCTTTCTTTCTTTTTTTTTTTGGAGATAGGGTTTCCCTCTGTGCCTAGGCTCACTAAGAAGTCCAGGCTGGTCTTAGACTCATGGTAATTCTGCCTCAGCCTCCTGAGTGCTGGGATTACAGGTGTGCACCTCCACGCCCAGTTTATGTGGTGCTGGGGAATCGAACTCAGGGCCTTGCACTTGCAGGGCAAGTGCTTTAACTGCTGTGCCACTCCTCCAGCCCCAGAACACTTTCTTTAAAACTGCTTGTTGCATCTTTGCATAGATTTCTTCATCCTTAAAACGAGAATTCAATGCCAACTCCTTACATCTCTGCCACAAAGCTGAACTGGATATAAGAGGAAAAGTGCTTTGAGTTTCTCAAAGTGTTACTATCCTCTGCTAGACTACAGAAAAGTCCTTTAACTGAAAGTACTAGCTCTAGTACCTCAACATCACCATGGAACTACAACAGTGTGTAAAGTGTAATTGCATAAAGTACAAACTTGACTAGCAGTTCTTGAATTCATGAATCATTATGTAAACACCATATGAATCAGAATCAGTGACAAGAGCCAGATTTTTCCAGATTGTAGGTGACTAGTGACTGTGATGTCATTCAGTACACAGACAGAGAAGCCATGTTGTATTGCCTTCTTGTCTTTCACTGAATACTCATGTGGCATAACTGGGTAAGTCAAAAGAAACTGGGCAACAAAAATGTAAGTGCAGCAAAAAATGCAAAGTACGAATGGGCGAGGGGAAAATGGAATTCAAAGTGGAGTTAGAGAAATCGGCGACTGTGGAACAGGGACACTGCTGCTGCTGGAGAGACTTGAGGTATACAACCATGGAAACTGAGAATGAATTTATAGTCACAAATGAGGAATACAGGTATGACAAAAAGGTTGCTGATGTCCCAATGGAAAGGGATGTGAGCAAAAAGATTTACGTTAAACTGGACATGGATATTAGGCTTGGTAGAGCAAATCTGTAGTCCTAGCACTGTGGGAGGCTGAGGCAGGAGGCTCACCAATTCAAGCCCAATCTAAGTAAGTTAGAGAATCAATGTGAAGGCAATTCCCAGTATCACACACACATTTACAAACACACAATACTGGAGCTATGGGCTGGAGGAATGGCACAATGTTTAAAGCACAAGCTTAAGGCCCTGAGTTCAGTTCCCCAGCACGAAATAAAACTGTGATGGTGGTGCACACCTCTAATCCCAGCACTTGGGAGGCTAAGGCAGAAAGTTTGCTGTGAGTCCAAGGCCATCCTGGGCTACATATAAGTTCAGGACCAGCTTGGACTACAGAACGAGACCCTGTCTGGGAAAAAAAAAAAAAACAAAAACTAGAGCCAGGCTTGGGACCCATGCCTGTAATTCTAGCACTCTGGGACACTGAGGTAGGAGGAGCACAAATTCAAGCTCAGTCTGGGAAACTCAGTCAGAGCTTGTCTCAAATAAACAACAAAAGGCCGGGGGCGAGCTCAGTAGTTAGAACTCTTGCCTAGCTTGCACTAGGACCTGGGTTCAATCTTCCACATAAAAATTAGCCAGGTGTGGCGCACAACCAGTAATCTCAGCATCTGGGAGGCTGAGGTAGAAGGATTGCTGTGAGTTCTAGGCCAGCTTGAGCTAAGGAGAAGAGATCCTGGGGTTGGAGGAATGGCTCAGAGGTTAAAGTTCTTGCCTAGCAAGTGCTAAGTACCTGAGTTCGATTTTGCAGCACCACATAAACTGGGCGTGAAATCCCAACACTCCAGAAGCTGACGCAGGAGGACTGCCTTGAGCTCAAGGCCACCCTGAGCTACAGAGGGTGACCTTGTCTCAAGGAAAAAAAAAAAAAAAAGATTCTGTAATCCCTAACCCCAGCACACTGGGAGGGTAAAACAGGAAAAATGCAAATTCAAGTTTAAGCTGGGCAACTTGGTGACTTACAGACCCTATCTCAAAAGATAAATAAATAAAAGGAGTAGCTCAGTGGCTACAGCGTTTGCCTAACAAGTTCAAAACCCTGGGTTGATTCCCTAGCACCACATAGAGCCAGGAGTCGGTGGCATATGCCTATAATCCCAGCAATCAGAATGCTTCCGTGAGTTGGAAGATAGCCTGGGCTACCACAGGGAGGTCAGGAGGAGCGTGGACTAGCGAGACCGTGTCCCAAAAAAGTCTGGAAATGTGACTCAGTGAGAAGGACCTGGGTACAAAGTTCTGTCGGTCTGAAATGGCGGAGTAGTCCTTTGAAGTCGGGACTAGAGGCAACAGCACTAACGTTAACGAGAGGTCAGATTAACCCCTTAGTCAGGCAGAATAAACTAGATCACAGATGGACAGATCCCTTCATCCGCCCTCTCTTCCCTTTCACCTTTGCCCCCCTTCTCTTCCTCTGACACAGTCTCAAACCCGAAGTGCGTTTCCGTTGCTCGCTTCTCTTGAGACAAGAGCCGCACAGCCAGCAGGGCCCCGTCCTGAGAGCTATGAAGGCACTGGCGAGCGCAGGGCCGTTTCATCCACGACCATCCACGGCCGTAGTATCTCCACAGACGACAGGTAGTGGGGGCCGCCATCTTGACAGTCGGACTACCGGGGAGAGAGACGTCCTATTACATCACCAGACGCACGACGGCAGCCTGCAGGAGTCAATTTTAGTCAAACGCGCCCTGAAACCCGCCTTGTTCTATCGAGAACTCTAGGAACCGGAAACTGGTTAGTCATTGAATACCCAGAATCCTTCCTCTCTTTTCTCACATCGCAGCGTGAGTTTTTAGTTATCTGTGTGTGGCCGCGTCTAAATCTTGGCAACAGGTAGTACCAGTACCAAAGATAGCACAAGATAACGTGTTAACTCTGTTGCAGACAGGGAAGACCAGGCCATGGTGTAGTTAAAAGCCACATCACGCGGTCAATTTCAAACTTTGATGTGTACAAGAAGCATTGTTTGTTTTTGCTTTTTTTTTTTTTTGAGACAGGGTCTCACTTTGTAGTTCATGCCGATCCTGAACTCACTATGTAACAGCTTAAGCTTGCCTTGAACTCTCAGCCATGGTGCCTCAGGGTCCCTAGTGCTGGGAATATAGGCATGCACACTAAACCCAGTGGTTTTGCTTTTTGAGACAGGGTGTTAGTAATATATACCAAACTATCCTGAAATTCACTATGTATCCCAGGGTAAACTGGAGTTCCAGATCCTGTGATTATAGGCACGTGCCCTCACCTTCGGTCTGATCTTACTTATTCATTTTGTAGTACTGGGGGTTGGACCCAGTGCCTTGGCACTTAAGTACATCCCCATCCATTTAATTTTTAAAATTTTATTTTGATTATTTATTTATTTTGAGACAGGGTCTTGATCTGTAATGCAGAATGGTCCTGAATCACTGTGTAGCCCAGGCTAGCCTCAAACTTGGCAATTCTCCTGCCTTGGCCTCTAGTGCTAGAGTTACAGGCATGTACTACCATGCCCAACACCCTAACATCTTCTTACTTTTCATTTGAGATAGGATTGCTAAATTGCTAAATTACCCAAGCTTGACTTGAACTTGCAATTCTCCTGCCTCAGCCTCACATACTGATTAGACTACGGGCCTTACATGCTACCCAGCCTAGTTGTAAACCATCTTTTGCAAAAAAAGGAAAGAGGTTGCTGAGTTTTTCTTAAATTTCTATATATTTCTACTTTTTTCCCCTTTTTAAACATATATTTTCTATAAATGTTTCACAAAGAGAAAATGCCAAGGATCCCAAGAAAGTATTTTTATGTGAAAAGTCTCTTCATGTTTTAATATAGCCCGACAGATGGACACTTACTAACTGGGGTTTTTTTCTCTTTTATTTTTATGAATGATAGAGGAAAATATTCACCCACATACTCAGAATTCTCATGGCTGTGTTAAAGAATAAAAATTTCATTGAGGAATCTCAGTATGTCCTTTACACCTATGTACATGTAAAATTAGACATCAGGAGGCTTGGGGAATAGCTAAGTGGTTAGAGTGCTTGACTGGCAAGTTCAAGGCCTGGGATTCAATTTCTCAGCATCAGATAAGCTGCACATGGTAGTACATGCCTTTTATCCCAGCACTAAGGAGGCTGAGGCAGGAGAATTACCATGAGTCCAAGGCCAGCCTGGGTTACATAGTGAGTTCAGGACCAGCCTGGGCTATAGAGTGAGACCATGTCTTAAAGAAAATAGGGGGAGAGAGAGAAAGAAGGGGAAGGAGGTGGGATGGGGATAATATGTATGTGTACCAATTCCTCCAGTTTATATAAATATTGTGTATTTCAAATCCATACTAATAAAAAATAATAATAACAAACTTCTGGGTAAAACAAAACTGACAAACTAAAAATTAGCTCAGTGTGAAGGCATTGGACTTGATCTCTATTACCACAAAAATATATTATATATATATATATATATATATATAATTCATACATATATATATATGTCACTTGTATGTTAAGTTTTTCTTTTTTTTTTCTTGAGACAGGGTCTTGCTCTGTAGTCCAGGCTAATGCAACTCCTATATAGTCCAGGTTAGCCTTGAACTCAGCAATCCTCCTGCCTCAGCCTCCTGAATGTTGGGATTACAGGCATGCACCACCATACCCAGTTAATGTGGTGCTCATGGATCTAATTTATAGCCCTGCAAGCACCGTTACCACTAAGCTATGCCCCTAACCCTGCCAGTCCTTATTAATTAACCCACAGCCTTTGCATTGAGCTAAACTCCCAGCCCTTATTAATTAATTACTTATTTTATGGTACTAGGGATTGAACCCAGAGTCTTCCAACCCAGATAAGCCCCAGCCCCTTTTTATTTTTGCTTTTGAAACAGTCTCATTAAGTCACTAAGATGCCCCAGGCTAAGTAGGAACTTTTTTTTTTTGAGACAAAGTCTTCTTTTATGTTTATCCTGAGCTCACTATGTAGGCCAGACTAGTCTTGAACTAGGGTAATACTCTGCGTCAGCCTCCTGAGTGCTAGGATTGTAGGGAGCTGCAGTACAGTTGGTATATGGGAGACTGGGGAACAGAAACCAGGGCCTTGCACTTGCTAGCTATACCACTGAGCTATGTCCCCACCCTGAGCTCAAATTTGTGATCCCACCGTGTCAGCTACTTAGTGGTGGTATTATAGGCCAATGTCATGGGGCCTGACTCTTTTTTTAGTTTTGATTTTGAGACATGGGTTCAGCATTTGCCTAGTATGCATGAGGCTTCAGGTTCTATTCCCCAGCACCACATGAAGGAACTGGGCTAGTGTCACATGCCTGTAATCCCAGAATCCAGAGGATGTGGCAGGAGGATTGCCATGAGTTCAAGGCTACCCTGGTCTACATAACGAGTTCAGGGCCAGCCTGGACTACAGAGTGAGACCTTGTGTCAAAAATAATAAGTCATATTAAAGCTGGGCGTGTTGGCTCATGCCTGCAATACTAGGATTCAGGAGTCTTAAGGCAGGAGGATTGCTGTGTGTTTAAGGCCAGCCTGGCCTACGTAGTGAATTCAGAACCAGCTTGGACCACAGAGTGAGACCCTGTCTAAAAAAAAGCCATGTTAGCAAAAGGTATTGTCAGTAATACTGTTATTAATAATGTGGAGAAAAAAATCTATAAATCTATTGATACGCTAGAGTTAAAACCATAAATCAGAAAGGAAATTTCAGCCGTTATGTAAATTCTCGTTTGTATTATTATTATTTTCATCACTGTTATATACATTCCTAGCGTTCAAAGAAGGAAGTCTGGGACTTGACCGCAACTACATGTCCCATGATCCCACAACACGCTGATGTTGGGGCTGGGGGGAGGGGAAGCATGAATGAAACTACGTTGCCCAGAGTGCTTTAGGCCCACTTCTTCCCTATATATAGTTCATCCGGGTTCTTCGAGATGCTGTTTGGCGACTCGTCGCCATTCCCGGTGCAGCTCGGCCTCGGCCTAGAGGCGAGTGTTGGTCGCTGTGTCGGAGACACCTGTCACCGACACCAAGACAAGCAGCCCTCCGCCCCGAGGCGGGAGAGCGTGTCCGGCCGGCCGGCGGGGCTCGCGCACCCTCCCTCACTTCCCCTTTCCCTGCAGCCTCCGCCCCGCCAGGCCCGGCCCGGACCTCCGAGCCCCGGCCTCCTCCTCCTCTTGGGTCATCGCCGCCGCTGGGCTCGAAAGCCCCTCCTGCCGCTTCTCTTCCCAGTTTGAAAAGCCAAAGAAGGAAACAAGGAAAAATGTCGCCATGAAGGCCGAGAACCGCTGCCGCCGCCGACCCCCGCCGGCCCTGAACGCCATGAGCCTGGGTCCTCGCCGCGCCCGCTCCTCACCGACCGCCGCCGCCGCCGAGGCTCCCGTTGATGCCGCAGAGCTCCCCCAACGCCGCCGCCACCGCCTCCGACATGGACAAGAACAGCGGCTCCAACAGCTCCTCCGCCTCTTCGGGCAGCAGCAAAGGGCAACAGCCACCCCGCTCCGCCTCGGCGGGCCCAGCCGGCGAGTCTAAACCTAAGAGCGGTAAGCGGGCCCGAGGCGAGCGGGACAGTCGCTCTCGTCTCCTGGATTCCCCAGGAAAACACTGTTCCATTGTGGTCACTGCTTCCCATTTTCTGTGGCTGATTGTAATTAATCAGCACCTTACTGCGTGATTTACTGAGATTCTCATTTTGATACTCAAAACAGCTGGTGGAGTAGGTGCTTTTCCTGCCCTCATTTTGCAGATTAAGAAACTGAGGTTCCAAAAGGGTAAACATCACGGCTTCAAAAGAGAAAGGTTACCCAGCTAGTATACGCCTCGCAGCAGGCATTAATGCCTGGTTTGCCCGGCTCATCAGTCCACGCTCTAAAATCCCTAAGTTCTGGCCTTGTTGGATTATCACTGGGTAGTGTTCAAGTGTAAACGGGAGAGGGCGGATCGAAGGGCTTTTCAAACTCCTCTGGCTTAGTGACTTGGCCCCGAAGGGTTCCCTTGTTGAAGAGGACCCATGTTTGAAAAGCCTTGCTCAAAGAATGCTTGGCTGGGGAGATTGCCTAGTCTGCTGAAGGTCCTGGGGTTGATCCACAGTTGAGCAAAAACAAAGTTGATACATGAAAATCAAGTTTTGGCTTGGAGGAATAGCACAGCAGGTTAAAACACTTGCCTAGCAAGCTCAAGACCCTGTGTTCTATGCTCCAGGACCACATAAGCTGGGCATGATGGCACACACCTGCAATTCTAGCCATTCAGGAGGTTTAGCCAGGAGGATTTCTATGACCTCGAGGCCATTGTGGGCTGCATAGTTCAGGACCAGCCTGGACAACAGAAAGAGACTTGTCTTAAAAAGTTTTGAGCTAGACATAGTAAAGGCAAAACATATACCACCTACTTACTATCTGGGCATCTGGAGGTAAAGGCCAGGAGGAGTGCAACTTGAAGGCGCCTAGACTGGCCTTATCAAGACTGTCTGAAAAAAGAAAAAAAAAAAAAAACTTGACAGGGCAGATTCTGAATTCAGTATTTTTAGGTTCAAGTCTTGAGAATGTCTTTGTTTCTTTACCCGTAAAAGTGGAGCTAGTGAAATATTAAAGTGCCTAAACAAGGCTGGAGGAATGGCACACCGGTTAAAGCAGTTAAGGCCCTGAGTTCAATTCCCCAGCACCATATACAGCTGGGTGTGGTGGTGCACACGCCTGTAATCCCAGCACAGGCACACAGAAGGCAGAGGCAGGCAGGTGGATTGTCTGTCCTGAGTCCAAGGACAGCCTGGGCTACACCAGTAAGTTCAGGACCAGCGTGGGCTACAGAGAGAGATCCTATTTCAAAAAAAAAAAAAAAAAAAGGAAAAGAAAATTACATAAAAAAATGACTTAAGAGCTTTGAACAGTACTCCATAACAACTATTATACATCATAAACATTTTGGTTTTTTTCTCACGCAGTATTATTGTTCTTTTACAGGGAGGTTTTTTTTTTTTTTTTTTTTTTTTTTTTTTGGGTTTTTTTTTTTTTTTTTTTTTTTTTTTTTTGGTGAGACAGGGTCTCTGTTTTCTAGGCTAGTCCTGAACTCACTATATAACTCAGGCTGACTTGGACTGTTGACATCCTCCGGTCTCAGCTGAGATTACAGGCATGTATTCCACCATGCCCAGTTTATGTGGTGCTGGGGTATTGAACTCAGCACTGTGCGCTTGCTAGGCAAGTGCTTTAACTGCTGTGCCATTCCTCCAGCCTGATTTTGTCATATCTGTAGTCTTCTCAATATTAAGTTGTGATCATAACGATGGTATTGGTAGCCATTTATTAAGGGTTTAGCATGCACAAGTACTGGGCTAGACAATACCTCTGCTCCAGGCAGTATCTAACAAGGTGGAATTTTTCCTACGTGCGAGAACAAGGTGAGGGGGTGGATCTTAGGAATTAGTGTAGCCTTCTCCATTTTGTCTTAACGTCTTTGTACTCATTTTTAAAAAACAAATTAACAGTAATAGGTGTTTTCAGTAAAGGGGGATTTATGGCAGGGCCAATTTTTAGGAATTTTATTTTGTAATACTGGGGTTTGAACATAGGATTTTTGGTCTGAGTTACATCATCAGAACTCTTTATTGTTTATTTATTGGTGTATTTTTTGAGGCAGGGTCTCCTACTGTAGTTCAGGCTGGTACTTAGCTCATTATGTAGTAGCCCTGCTGACCTCAAACTCATGGTAGTCCTCCTGCCTCAGCCTCTGAAGTGCTGGGATTACAGGTATGTGCCACCATGCCAGGTTAGTTTTTATGTGGTGCTGGGAAATCAAGCTCAGGACCTGTTTCATGCCATGCAAGCACCCTAACCACTGCGCTATATCTCCATCCCCTTTAATGTTTATCTGAGATGGTCTTGCTAATTTGACCTGGCTGTGCTGGAATTTGTAATTCTCCTGCTTCATCCTCCAAAAGTGCTGGGATTATACAGGCCTGAGCCTCCAGGCCCACTTGGAAGTTTTTGAACTTCATGCTTTTTTTTTTAAATTTTTTTTTTTTTTGATAGAGGGGACTGAGCATACTCAGCTACATTCACAGCCTCATTTTTATTTTTATTTTGCTTCATTCCCACTGAATTGTTAAATTACCCACACAGGGTTTGAATTTGCAGTCCTCCTTCCCTGGCACTCCTAGTATGCTAGGTAGGCTTGTACCACTAGTCTTGGCTTAGAATTGTAAATATTGAGTTTAAGTGTTTTTTGTTTGTTTTGTTTTTTTAACTGGGGATCAAGCCCTGGGCCTTCACACTGTGTTACATCTCCAGTCCACTTACTAGGTTTTTTGTGGGGGGGGGGGGGGTTGGGGGGACAGAGAGTCTTAACTGTGTTACTTTATGGCCCAGGCTGATCCTGAATGTGCTGTGTAGCCCAGGCTGGCCTTGGACTCATAGCAATCCTCCTTCCTTAGCCTTCCAAATTACAGGCGTGTGCAACCATGCCCAGTTTATGTGGTGCTGGGGCATTGAACTCAGGTACTTAGCACTTGTTGACAAGCACTTTAACCAGTGAGCTATTCCTCCAGCCCCCAATTTTAGTTTTGATATGATCCCCTTGTGTCACTAAATTGCCTGCTGGACCCAAATTTGTTATCTTTCTGCTTCCCTAGTCCCAGAGTGCAAGGAGTATTGGCCTAAGCCACTGGGCCCTGCCTAAGTTGTGTAAATCGTTTTAAGATTAAAAAACTAAATAGGGGCTGGAGGAATGGCTCAGCGGTTAAAGGTAAAGGGCTTACCTAGCCATGACGCCTGTAATCGCAGCACTCAGGAGGCTGAGGTAGGAGGATTGCTGTGGGTCCAAGGCCAGCCTGGGCTACAGAGTGAGACTCTGTGTCAAACAAAACCAAACAAAAAATAAACCCTAAATAAACCAGGCGTGGTGGTGTACACCTGTAATCCCAGCACATCAATGCTGAGACAGAAGAATTGCCATGAGTTTAAGGCCAGCCTGGACTATGGGAGAGACCCAGTCTCAAAAAGAGAAAGATAGGAAGGTAGGGACGTAGCTCAGTGGTAGAATTGCCGTAGGTTCAGTCCCTAGTATGACAAAACAAAAACTTTAAGAGTTACTGACTTGAATTCAGAGTTCATCTTCTAGATATGACAAATGTGTTGACCTAGTGTACCTGAGGACTTCTAGAGATTGCTTCAGAATTCAGGTGGAGATCAGTTGTTCTGAGTAGGAGCCAGCTGTGGTCTATACCTGTAATAGCATTCTGAAAGTCTGAGGCAGGAGGATAACAAGTTAGAGCCCAGCCTGATTTTAGCCATAGCTCAGTGTTCAGGATGTTTGCCTAGCCAGCACAAGGCCCTAGGTTTGATTCCCTAGCACAACACAGGCTGGGAGTGGTGGCATAGGCCTGTAATCCCAGCACTTGGCGGGTTGAGGGAGAAGGATTGCCTTGAGTTGAAGGCCAGCCTGGGCTACATAATGGAAAGACATGTCTTAAAAAGGGCTGGAGATGTAACTCAGTGTGAAGGCCCCTCTGATATTATTAAATAAGTAAATCAATGTGTAAGTAGGTGTGAAATCTCAGGCCAGTTCAGCAAGTAGTATGTAGATTAAATTTTGGGATTTTGTCCATCTATAACTTTTGTCATAGAGCCTTCAGAGATGGAAGATAACCAGTCTTGGGCTGGAGGAATGGTGCAGCTGTTTAACTTCTTGCCTTGCAAGTGCAAGGCTCTGAGTTCAGTTCCTCAGCACCACTTAAAGCTGGGCGTGGTGGCTCATGTCTGTAATCCCAGCACTCTTGGAAGCCTGAGACTGGCGGATTGTCCTGAGTCCAAGGCCAGCCTGGGTTACACCAGTGAGGTAAGGACCTGTGAAGGCTATAGAGCGAGATTCTGTCTCAAAAAAAAAGAAAAGAAAAAAGCCAGTCCTCTCAGTCAGTGTTGTTGGAGTTGGGTGCGAATGGTGTGAATATTTCTCAAGGTAGTTGATAACTTCAGTGGATTCATAGGTATAATGTTAAGAATTCGGTTCTTCAACTCTGAATTCTCTACCAGTTTTTGTAGGGCCCTTTAAGCCAATAACAAACATTCATGAGTCAGCTGCAGTAAATGCCTTAAATTTATTTCTTAGTGAGCAGTGGATGAAAGCTGGTGATAACTTAATCAGAATGAAACCACGAAACTCTTGAAGTGTTGAAGGTATTTCACTCCTTTTTCCTTGACATTGAACATGTTGCTGAGTGGAACTGGTTACCCAAAAGTACAGAACTATGGTATAGTCTGGTCAGGGTCAATGTCAGTATTAACATTTGAGTTGTCTAGAATGATTATTAGTTGTTCAGTTCATCTTGATGTTTTGTTTTGTTTTAGTTGTGCCCAGATACTCAGGCCTCTAATCTTAGAATTCTGGGAGGCTGAGGCAGGAGGATCACAAGTTTGAGCTCAGCCTGGGCAACTTAGTGAATTAGTGAGACCCTGTTTCACAATAAAAAATATGAAAGCCAGAGGTGAGGACATGTGCCTGTAATTCCAGAACTTGGCTGAGGTAGGAGGATTGCCATGAGTTCCAGGCCAGTCTGAGCTACATAGTAGCTCATAGTGATTTAGGTACATAGTAGCTCATAGTAGGTACATAGTAGCTCATAGTAGCTACATAGTAGCTCATAGTGATTTAGCTACATAGTGATTTAGGACCAGCCTGAGCTACAGAGCAAGACTGACTCCAGAAAACAAAATGATCTGTGATCTGGGAGCATACTCAGCCTGGGCTATATAGTGAGTTCAGGACCATCCTAGACTATAGAGCAAGATACTCTTAAAAAAAAAATGAGCTGTGGCTGTTGATTATTGTG
Organism: Ctenodactylus gundi; assembly: GCA_004027205.1. Taxonomy (NCBI): domain Eukaryota; kingdom Metazoa; phylum Chordata; class Mammalia; order Rodentia; family Ctenodactylidae; genus Ctenodactylus; species Ctenodactylus gundi. The sequence continues at coordinate 481,199 of PVKB01000712.1, forward strand.
AAGGCACTGACTGGTCTCATTCCTCAGTACCATGAAAAGGGGGAGGTGGTTTATTTGGGTCTACAGGTTCATTCTGATTTCTAAAGCATTTTTCTAAAAAAAAAAAATTTAAATTGTAAAAAATCACTTAAGGCACTAGTTTACTCTCCTAGCTGAAAACTTCTGAGGGAAGAAACAGCCCCTAAAGATATATTTGTTGGGTTTCATGAAGTATACAAGTATGTCCTCTGGTGCCATTAGTTTTTGCTTGATGTATTTATTAGTTTTTTGTTTGTTTTTGAGACAGGGTGCACTCTGTAATCCAGGCAAGGCTTCGACTCCTGGTAGTCCTCCTGCCTCAGCCTACCAGGGCAGGGATTACAGGCTACAGGCGTGTGCCACAGTGCCCAGCTTTATGTGGTGCAGAGGAGAGAACTCAGAGCCTTGAGCTGCAAGGCAAGCGCTTTAACCGCTGTGCCATTTCTCCAGTCCTAACATACTGTCTTATGCTATGTGTATTTTCTTAGCAAGGAATTTTGTTGCTTGCAGTTACATACATACTATCTTACTGACCATAATCCATCTCTTACACTTAGGAGCAGTTTGCATTTCAAAACAAAAGGTTGGGGAACTGAACATTGACTGAGTTTTATTTATATTACTTTTTTGAGCAAGCATCTTGCTCTTCAGTCCCGTCTGGTCTTGACTTCACTATGTAGCCCAGGCTAGCCTTAAACGCATGGCAATCCTACTGCCTCAGCCTCCAGAGTGCTGGGATTACAGGTCCCTGTTATATTTCTGGTTTTATGGTGCTGGGGAATTGAACTCCGGGCCATGCACTTGCTAGGAAAGCACTCTGACCACTGTATTATTGCTCCAGGTCCCTTATAATATTTTTAAAGTAATGCTTGTTATACAAAATTCTGCTAGACCTTGAATTTTAGGTTATTGAGTTGAAGGCAGTGTGGGAGCAGAGATGAAAAGACATAGCTTTTTTTTTTTGTCAAGGTTAAAGGGATAGTTTTTTCTCCTCACTATTTTTATAAATATACATATGCAGTACATAGTGTTTACAATGAATTTGAGTATTTTGTGCACATATATATCATCAACTTTACAATCCCTTCCCATTTTTAACCCTCCCACACCCTTCCTATCCCTTCCCCCGAGGAATAGTTTTTAATATTTAAATACTCCAGGCTGGAGGAATGGCTCAGATGTCAAGTGCTAAGTACCTGAGTTAGATTCCCCAGCACCACATAACCCAGGCGTGGTGGTGCATATCTGAAATCCCAGCACTTAGGAAGCTGAGGCAGGAAGATTGCCGTGATCAAGACCAGCCTGAGCTCCATAGTGAATTTAGGACCAGCCTGGGCTACAGAACGAGACCCTGTCTCAAAAACAAGAAACCTCCTAAATTTAAATATTTTCTTTTCTCTCCCCCTGTACTACCTCATGAGAAAAACCTGTGGTTTCTATAAAGTGTATTCCTCATGAGTGCTCATTTAATTCTTAGCTACACTGTTAATCTTTGTTCCTGTGCTTGGGTTAAGTTTCTTTAGTTGTACACAGGAAATAGATAAATTTGGCTACCAAGATTTTCTTGATGCCTCTGGTCAGACTAGTATATCAGTTTCTTTGCCTTGGCTAAGTACATCAGACATTTACAGAACCGTCCTTTTATTGGGTATATGCCTAAGCTGTATTCCATTAGGACTAAGACAGTACTTAGTTTAACATTTAATATTCCATGGAAAGAGGTGGTTTAGAGACTATAGAAAGAGAAAAGAGGAGCTGGACAGAGAGTAGGCAGTTGATAGATAAACAGTGAACACTGGCCAGGAACCAGGCTCTTGCCCATCTGCCTGGATTCATGGTACTGTCATGGAGGGGGAGGGAAGGTCAGGTACTATGAAGCAGTTATTTTGAGGGTGGCGTGAAACACTGTCCTGATAATGCTTCCTGTTGTTCCGGTATTAGAAGCTATGTTACTAGGTAATTGGCCTTGAAAGCCTCTGACCTGTAAATAGACCTAGAGCTTTGTAATAGCTTTGAAAATTGAGGTGATTTGAAGCCTTTAATAAAACCAGTTTGAGAAGTTAGAAGAATTTCAGGGTCTGTTTGGCTCGAGTCCTTAGTTTGTTACACGGTTTGACGTATTGACAGACTGGCTGGAGTTATGGCAAAGCGGTTGAAGTGAGGCCTGGGTTCAATACATTAGTTAATGGTGTGCTACAATAAGGTACGAATTAGCATAGCAAAAAATTAATATAGTTTATAATGTAGGTAATACATAAATATGAATTATATGAATAGATTCACGGAGTAGTTTAAGTAGAACTCCAGCTTTGGGGGTTGATGGTGATTCCCCAGCACCACATAAGCTGGGTACGGTGATGCATGCTTTGTAATCCCAGCACTGGAAAGGCTGAGGCAGGAGGATTACCATGAGTCCAAAGCTAGCCTGGCTCCATAGTGAGTTCAGGACCAGCCTGGGCTATAGAGCAAGACTCTGTTTCAAAAAAAACCCAAAAAAACAAGCATGTTGAAAGACTAATGGGTGCTGTTGTTGTTGTGTTTTTTTTTTTTTTTTTTTTTTGAGACTAGGCTGGGCCTGAACTCACTATGGAGGCCATGCTGGCCTGGAATGTGCAGGAGTCCGCTTATGTGAGCCTCTCAAATGTGGGAATTACAAGTGTGTACCACCACTTCCTGTTCATGTGGTGCTGGGGAATCCAACCCAGAGGTTTGAGCTTGCTCAGCAAGCCTTTTAATCTCTGAGCTACACATCCAGCCCTGGATTTGTATGTGTTTAATAGGCTTTCAGATCATGGTAGCTAAATTGGGTGTGATGGCTCATGCTTTATAATCTTAGCACTTGAGTGACTGAGGCAGGAGGATTGCTGTGAGTTTGAGGTCATCCTGAGGTACATAGAGTTAAGGACCAGCGGGGACTACAGAGCCTGCCTCAAAAAAAAAAAAAAAAAAAAAAAAACAGAAAACATAGTAGCTTTGTATATACCACAATAATAGTCTTTTTTTTTTGAGATAACATCTTACTCTATAGCCCAGGCTGGTCCTGAACCCACTATAGAGCCCAGGCTGGCCTTGGCCTGGCATGTGCTACCATGCCTGGTTTTATGTGGTGCTGGGAATCGAACTCAGGGCCTTGCACTTGCAAGGCAAGAGCTTAAACCTTTGTGCCCTTCCCCCAGCCCTACAGTAGTTATTTTATAGTAGATTTTTGTTACTGGGGATGGAGCCCAGGACCTTCACCCTGATACACATTTCCAGCCCATTTTTATTTTTGATTTTGAGATAGGGTCTTGCTAACTTGCCAGACTGGACTTGATCCTGAACTTACTGTGGAGCCCTGGCTGGCCTTGAACTCACAGTAATCCTCCTGCCTCAGCCTCCTGAGTGCTGAGATTATGGGCCTGTGCTACCATGCCTGTGTGATTTTTATTTGGTTCTGTTAATTTGTTCAAGTAAGTTTTATTTTGTTTATTTTTTGTCCAAGTACATTCTTATGGAGTCTTAGGCAACATTTGTAAAGATAATTTGTATAATAAACTTAACAAGCACAAGTAACTTTCTGGTAGATTCATCATTCAGTTATTTATTTTATCTGGACTCAATTTGTTGTCCATTTGTTCTGTAATAAGGCTATTTGTTGCCCCTCTGGAGGTGCTTGTCAACTGCTCAGCAAGAAGGATAAGCAACTTGCTTGTGATTACAGCATGAATCAGCAGCAGAAACTTTCTGGCTGGTATCCTGACCTCTAGGCTTTGTGAGCTGTCAGAACTCGAGCTCAAAATGTTGATGTTGCCAAATATTTATCTCTGAAAAACTTGGGGCCCTTAATTTGGTAATAGGAAAGGACTAGGTATGCCTGCTGTTGCTTGACAAGAACCTTTAGATTTGTAAAATTTGGAACAATTAACACCGGGTTAAGTTTTTAAGTCTCTGTATTAGCTCTTAAAGTCCAGAGCTCTGCATTTGAGCCATTTTTTAACTAATGGTTTTACTCATTTTGGAATGTATCTTGACGGTAGTTCTTGGCTGCTGCTTTTATTTCCAGCTAAGGACTGTTTTGAAAATAGGGGTAAAGAGGCTGGGAGCATAACTCAGTGGTTAAAGTGCTTACCTAGTATGCACAAGGAGCTGGGTGGGTTTGATTCCCAACACCACATAAATATTAGGTGGGCGTGGTAGCACAGACCTATAATCCCAGCACTCAGTAGGCTAAGGCAGGAGGATTGGTGTGAGTTCAAGGCCAACCAGGGCTACGTAGTTCAGGATCAGCCTGGACTACAGAGCAAGATCCTGCCTCAAAAAAATTGTTTTATTAGCTAAACATGGTGACGTCTATAATCCCAGCAACAGGAATGTTGAAGCAGGAGGATCGCTGTGAGTTTAAGGCCAGTTTGGAGGAGATTTTTTTTTGTTGTTGTTGTTGTTGTTGTTCTGGAAATAGAACTCTGGGCCTTTGTATTGTGTTACATCCCCAGCCCATTTTTTGGTTTAATTCTAAGATGGGTCTTGCTGAACTGTTGAATTGCCCTCGCTGGTCTTGAATTTGTGATGCTCCTGCCTCAGCTTTCCAGAGTGCTGGGATTTACAGGCTTGTGTGCCTGTTCTTACTCAGTAAGTCTGGGTTGGACCCATGGGTCCTGGACATTTATAGTTCTAAAACGATAGTTAGGCTGGGTGGTAAGGCTGGGTGGTTATGGAAGTCAAAAGTAACTGGTGTGGAAGCCAGAATTGAGAATCATCACACTGAGGTTTAAAATTTCTATAAAACAAAAACCACCAAAAAAATTAAGAGAAAACAGCATTCTAGAATGTTTCTCCAAAATTAGATTTCATACGTGCATGCATGCGCCCATACTGTGTGGTACTTGGGACTGAGCCCAGGATGTTCCCACTGAGCTACATCCGTAGCCCATTTTTATTTTTGATTTTGAGACAAGGTCTTGCTGAGTTTTCCTGGCTGGGCTAGGACTTGTGAGCCTCCAGAGTGCTGAGATTAGAAGCCTATCTCACCAGGCCTGGCAACATTTTTGTTTTCCAAATTCAAAAATGAATCATCTCATTTCATCTATCAAATAATTGAGGATGAATTCTACCTTGAATTATTCACATGTATATCCTGTTATTTGTCTACAAACATCTCAAAAATAGTACTCTGACTTTATCTCTGGGTCCCAGGCGATTCAGTGCCTTCAGTTTTCAGCTGCCTGTTGCCTGGGTTTAGAGATAAGAGTTGGTCTTTAATTTGAGAGGCCTGACTTCATGCTCTTAAGTAAATGGAAGACAAGAGGAAAGAGTTGATTTTTTTTTTTTTTTGAAGCTGTAATCATGTACCTTATGAGGTTAGTTGTTGTAATCTGATTGAGAAACCAGCAGCAGTTCACTATTCATCAGAGAGCAGTTCTGTAAACATTAGGACATGGTTTCCTTGCTAGTGTGGTAATAAGTGAAGAAAACAGCCCTCATGCTGAGTGCCAGTTTATTTTCTTAAGGCTTTGTGGTACAGAATCTGGCTTTACCTCAATCAGATAAACCATGAGGTGCCTCCCTCTACCCCCTCTTTTTGTGCTAGGGATCAAACTCAGGGCCTTGTGCATGCTAGGTACTAGAGAGGTATTTGATCATTGAGCTACATTCCACCCCCCACCCCACCCTTGCCACACACCCTCCTCTATACTGGGAATTGAGCCGAGTGGGTTTTCAACACTGAACTACAATCCCAGACTCTTTTCATTTTTAGTTATGAGGCAGCGTCCTGCTGAATCTCTGAGGTGTCCAGATTCGGCTCAAACTTGCTGTGCTCCTGCCTCAGCCTCCCTAGTGCTACTAGGTGAGCAGTCTCAGTGAACAACACTTTGAAATCTTCGATCACCTAATTGCATGGGTTGAAGGCGTAGCAAAAATTTGTAGAAGAGCTAAAGCTTTTTTTTTTTTTTTTTTTTTGCGTGTTGCTAGGGATGGAACCTAGGGTTCTTGTTTGTTTGAGACACGGTCTTGATAATCTAAGTTGGTCCTGAACTCACTGCAGCACAGGTTGGCCTCAAACTCGTGACAATTCTCTCTTTTTTCTTTCTTTCTTTATTTTTTTTTTTGAGACGGGGGCTCATTCTGTAGCCCAGGCTGGTCCTGAACTCACTGTGGAGCCCAGGCTCACTTTGGATTTAGGACAGACCGCCTGCCTCAGCTTCCCAGTGCTGGGATTACAGGCACGTGCCACCACAACCTGCTTTTCTTGTGGGAATTGAACCTGTGTACTTAGGATTTGCCTAGCAAATGCTTTAACCACTGAGCTATTTTCCAGCTTTTCATGGCAGCCCATCTGCCTCAGCCTCCCGAGTACTGATTACAGGTTGTGCGCCACCATACCTAACTACCAACTTTTTTTTATGTGGTGCTGGGGTATTGAACTCAACGCCTGTTGCTTGCCGGGGAAGAACTCTAGTAGCTGTACTGTTCCTTCAACGCAACTTATTTTTAATTTTAAAATATTGTTTGTTTTTTTTTCATGATGCTGGAAGTTGAACCCAGGACTTGGCCAGTGCTGGGCAGACACTCTACTGAGCCTTGTTCTTAGCTTGAATTCTTTGATTTTTCTGGTACTAGGGATTGAACTCTGGGCCTTAACACTGAGATATATCCCTGCTAATTGTTTTTTTTTTTTTTTGAGACAAGTCTTTGATAAGTTACCCAGGCAAACCTTGAACTTGGCTGTCCTGCCTCTTTCTACCAGTTGCTGCAATTATAGACATGTGCTGTTGTACAAATTATTACTTTTTTTTTCAGATAGGACCTTGCTCTGTAGCGTAGGCTGGCCTAGAACTCATGGCATTCCTCCTGTCTCTGTTTCCCAAGTGCTGGAATTACAGGTGTGCACCACCACACCCAGTTTATGTGGTACTGGGGAGCCGAACTCAGGGCCTTTCACTTAATAGACAAGCATTCTACTTCAGATTGAATTCTGATTTCTGGCCCTAGCTGATCTAAGAATCTCTGTTAGGGAGAAACCTCACCAAGCTGTGTCTGTGTGATCTGTTGTATTTACACTGATGCTTGCCGCCATCTGGTGACTATTAGCTTGTCTCCCAGGTTGCTACTATGTGGAGAGGATAGAAATAGTATCTTATACACATACTTTATTTTATTTTAATTTTGCTTTTTACTTCTTTTCTTAGGAGACAGTCTCACTTTCTACTGAACTCATTATGTAGCCCAGCCTGACCTCCAGCGCATGGCAGTTCTCTTGCCTCAGCCTCCCAAATGCTGGGATTACAGGTGTTTGCCATCACATCTGGCTTGCTAGACAAGTGCTCCAAATACTATGCCATTCTTCAAATTCCTTAACTATTTAAGTACTATATTTTAAGTTTGGAAAAATACACAGCCTGGTGTGGTGATACAGGCCTGTAATCCCAGTGCTTTGAAGTCAGGGCAGGGGATTTGTAAATTATAACCCAGCCTAGGCATTTTAATGAGACCCTGTCTCAAAATAAAAAGGGTTGTGATTGTAGTTCAACTTTGAGGCCATGGGTTTAATATCTCATACTACAGACAAAACAGAGACCTCACTCAGCTGTTAAGTCTTTAGCCTGGCCTTACTGGCTCAGGCCTGTAATCCCAGCATTCTCTGAGACTAAGGTGGGAAGTTTGAAAGTTCAAACCTAATTTAGGCAATTTAGAAACTTGAAAAGAAATGGGGCCTGGATGGCATAGTAGTTGAAACACTTGCCTAGCATGCGCAAGACCCTGAGTTTGATTTCCCAGCACCGCATAAACCAGGGGTGGTGGCGCACGCCTGTAATGCCAGCACTCGGGAGGCTGAAGCAGGAGGACTGCTATGAGTCCAAGGCCAGCCTGAGCTCTATAGTGAGTTCAGTACCAGAGTGGACCACACAGCAAGATCCTGTGTCGAAAAACAAAACAAAAGAAATGGGTTAGGGAACTAGTTTTGTGACAAGGCCCCTGGGTTCAGCCCCCACTACTGCACACAAAGGTCTTCAAAATTGTACTGTACTGTGGATTTTAGTCGAAATTTTAATAAATGAACTCTGAACACAGGAATTCTTTAAAAGCTTTTGAAGGTTAATCCTTTGAACTGGTATGGTTAAAAACCACTGAAATAGAATAAACATTAACAAATACATTTCCCAAGGTAAACGTGCTCAAGCCCCGCTTTTCTTTTCTTTTCTTTTCTTTTTTTCTTTCTTTTTTTGAGACAGAGTTGTGCTAAATTGCTTGAGCTGAGCATAAATTTGAGATCCTCTTAGCTCAGCCTCCCATAGTGCAGGACTATCAGCATGTACCAAGTCTAGTAATTACATATTCCCCCTACCAATTTTTATGTTCTTAATATAAACAAAATGAAGCTATATTTGGAGGGGGGGAAATCAGACTTTCTAGTTTCTGAGGCTCAACATTCTATGTCCTTTGTAGACCATCACCATAATCCACTTAAAGTTTGAAGATAAGCCTAATGGATTACTTCATGAAAAAGTCTCCCAAGGTCAGACAGATAGCAATGTTGCGTGCCTATAGTCTTTGTTGCAAGTCCTTCACCATTCTTTTTTTTTTTGTTTGTTTTTTGCTAGACAAGTGTTTTAACACTACATTATGCTCCCAGACAGCCCTTTTTTTTTTTTTTTTTTTTAAATGCTGGTAAACTTTGCCACGAGCTGAGTATACTAGTAAGGATTCTTTATTAAAGTTGGGACAAAAAATGCATACAATCTAGGAAAAACAGGATAAAGAATACAAATAGGTTCTTTACACAAAATATAAATGACCAACAGACTGAAAAAGTATTTTTTGTAGTTACCAGAGAAATTAGGATTTAAAATTAGCCATTTTGACCTTTCACTGATTCAGCTTAGTAATGCAGAAGTGTAGTGAACTAGACATTACTTTTTTTTTTCTTTTGGGGGTGTGTGGTGGTGAGTACTGGAGATTGAATGCAACATCTTTAGTGAGCTACACCCCAACTTTTAAAAAATTTTTGAAACAGAGGGCCTGGAGCAATGGCATAGCGGTTAAAGAGCTTGCCTAGCGATTGCTAGGCCCTAGGTTCAATTCTCGAGCACCACATGAAAGCTGGGCATAAGGGCACATGCCTGTAATCCCAGCACTTGGGAGGCTGAGGTAGAAGGATATACCAGCCTGGCCTATAGAGTGAGATCCTGTCTCCAAAAAAAAAAAAAAAAGTCAAAGAAAATAATAGCAAAAAAATTGGAAACCATATATTGATTGATTGAGACAGTCCCTGCAGTCCAGGCTGGTCCTGAACTCAGTATTCAACCAAACTCGGTAATCTTTCTGCCTTAGCCTCCCAAGTGCTGGGTTTACAGGTGTAGGGCATCACACCCTGCTAATTCTTACTTGGTGATGGGTGATGAAACCAAGGGCCTTGTGTATGCTAGCCAAATGCTCTTAACGAATGAACTGTGTCCCCAGCCCTCGTTTTTGTCTTGGGATAGAGTCTTGCTCAATGCGCAGACTGAGCTAGAAACTCCTGCCTCAGACTCAGAGTGCTGGATTACGGGTGTATGCCACCACATACTGCAAGATGCATGTTTTATATGCTTGCCGTTCATTTTTATTTTTAGGCAGGTGCTCTTTTTGTAGTCTAGGCTAGTCCTGGACTCACTGTGTAGCCCAGGCTGGCCTCAAATTTAGCCTTCTGAGTGCTGGGATTACAGGTATGTACCCCTATCCCCAGCTAATCTTGATGTGCTGGGGGTTTGAACCTAGGACCTTGCACATGCTAGGCAAGTGCTCTAGCTGCTGAGCTATATCCCTAGCCCATGCTTGCTATTTTTATGATATGTGTCAAGTGTATAAAAAGAAGTTAAACACAATGGGTTGGTGTTTTGAGGGTACTGGCAACTTAATTTTTTCATAATTTCAAACTTGAGACTATTTTATGTAATTAGAGAAACAAGTCCAAAATTTTTTATTGCGTTTTTTTATGGTACTGGAGATTGAACCCAGGTGTACTCTTCCACTGAGATTTGTACCTAGCACTTTTTTTTTTTTTTTTTTGAGATAGTCTTGCTAAGTTTTCTAGGTTGGGTCTCAAACTTGTGATCCTCCTTCTTTGCCTCCCTTAGTGTTGGGATTGTAGGTCCACTTTACTGTATCCAGCTAAGAAATATTTATTTTATTTTTTGAGACAGAATCTCACTGTGTAGTCCAGTGCTTTAACCATTGAGCTACTGGGTCAGCCTGGAAATATTTTTTTTAGTTCTTTTTTGTTTGTTTGATTTTTTTTTTTTTTTTTTGAGATAGACTGTACTCTAGGCTGTGCTAAGCTCACTGCCCAGTTTTTCTTTTGTTTTTATTTTTTGGAACTGGGATTTGAACCCAGGGCCTTGCCCATGCCAAGCAAGTTGTGTACCACTGAGCTACATCCTTGGGCTTTTTTGTTTGTTTGTTTCTTGTTTTTTTGAGACAGGGTCTCACTCTGAGAGCCAAGCTGGTCCTGAACTCACTATGGAGCCCAGGTTGGCCTCCACCTCACAGCAGTTCTACTGCCTCAGCCTCCTGAGTGCTGGAATTATAGATGTGCGCCATCGTGCCTGGCTTAATGTGGTGCTGGGGAATCAAACTCAGGTACTTAGTGCTTGACTTAGCATTTGCTAGGCAAGCACTTTTAACTGCTGAGCCATTCCTGCCTCCTGTTTATTTATTTTTATTTTTTTATTTTTTTATTTTTTTGTAACAGTGTCTTGCTTTGTAGTCCAGGCTGGTCCTGAACTCAGTATGAAGCCTATACTGGCCTGGAACTTGTGGCAATCCTTCCTTCTGCCTCAGCTTGCCAAATAACTGGGATTACAGGTGTGTGCCACCATGACATGCCCAGATAGTATGTGGTATTGGGTAATTGAACTGAGGACCTCGAGCTTCCTAGGCAAGTACTCTTAACTGCTATGCTATTCCTCCAGCTCTTGAGTTGTGTGTGTGTGTGTGTGTGTGTGCGTGTGCGTGTGTAGACAGGTCTTATTCTATAGCCCACGCTTGTCCTGAACTCACTATGGAGCCCACGCTAGCTTTGGATTCACAGCAATTCTCCTTCCTCATTCTCCCAGCTGCTAGATTACAGATATGTGCCAACGCACCCGGTTTATATGGTCCTTGGGAATTGAATTCAGAGCTTTGCACTTGCTAGCAAGCACTTTAACTACTCTGCTGTTCCTCCAGTCCCTAGCTCAGATTGCCAAGTGCCGGAATTACAGGTATGTGCTACCATGCCCAGCTAATATGTTGCTGGGGAATTGACTCATTTTGCTCTGCCAGTTTAGCAGCTTCTCAGTGTGGCCTCTGAAACATGTATAAATATCATTTTTGTTTCTTTGTTTTTGCTTTGTTTTTTTGAGACAAGGTCTTGTTCTGTAGTTCAGGCTGGTCCTTAATTCATTGTGTATCCCAGGCTACTTACTCATGGCAATCCTCCTGCCTCGGCCTTCCAAGGCCTCAGGTTGTAGGGGTAGGCAAATATGCCCAGCTGGGGAATTGGACACAGGAACTCCCCCGTGCTAGGCAAACACTTTAACCACTAAGCTCTGTGGGTCATGCCACTCAAAGTGGTAATGCTGAGGCAAAAACTTGAATTTCTTAGATTTTGTGAAAAGGCCCAGTTTTCCTTATTTACATCTTGCTGAGAGGTGGAGAGAAATTGGCTAAGAGTGCATGTGCATGTGTAACATCTGAACTAATTTTTTTGTGTTTCTTGTTTTCAGATGGTGGAAAGAATTCAAATGGATCCAAGCGTTACAGTCGCAAGCGTGAACTTTACTTTCCCAAAAATGAAAATTTTACCAACCAGTCCCGTCGCTCCAATTCACAGAAAAGCAAAACTTTTAATAAGATGCCTCCTCAAAGGGGTGGCGGCAGCAGCAAACTCTTTAGCTCTTCTTTTAATGGTGGAAGACGAGATGAGGTATGGATTTTGAGAGCACCCTTTCCATGGACGGGAGCATGACTCAGTGGTTAGAGAACTTGCCCGATATGTACAAGGCCCTGGTTTTGATTCCTCAGCACCACAAAAATTAATTGGGTATAGTGGTGCACAGTATTTCGGAGGCTGAGGTAAGATGATTGCCATGAGTTTGAGCCCAGCCTAGGCTACTTACTGAGTTCAGGACCAGCCTGAGGAAGACCATGTCTCAAAAAAAAAAAAAAAAATCTTTTCTAGAACAAAGCATGAGATGTGATATCTTTCATCATCTACAGCTTACCAGAAGGTAAGAGCAGAGGACGAGGTGTAAGAGAATAGTTGGGGGCTGGAGGCATAATAATAGTTCAGTAGTTAAAGTGCTTGCCTACCGTGTACAAGATCCTGCGTTCAGTTACCCTGCACCACAACACCACAAAATGAGTTGGGATTGGTGGCACGTACCTGTAATTCCAGCATTTAGGAGCCTGAGGCAGGATTTCAGTAAGCTGGTTGTCAGCCTGGGCTATGGAGTGAATTCAGGACCAGCCTGGACTACATAGTGAAATCTGTCTCAAAACAAACAAAAAAAAAAGGTTACCGAAGTAGAGTAGGATTAATGAGATTTGAAACTTTGCTTTTTTTTCCCCCCCTGAAAGTTAAGAAAATTGCATTGGAGAGAGAAGACTTCGTAAGCATTGGTAAAAAATACAGCAAATTAAATACCTTATTTTGTATAGGACTTTTATCTTAGGTGTTCTTTGGATTATCTTTTATTTTATTTTTTTTTTTTTTGGTACTGGGAACGGAGCCTAGGATTATACCGTAAAGTTATGCTGAGCTATATCCCCAGCCCATTTTTTTTTTTAATTTTTAATTTTGTGACAGAGTTTCAGCTAAGTTACTGAGTTGCCCAGGCTGGGATCAAAGTTTTGATCCTCCTACCTCAGTGTCCCAGAGTGCTGGGATTACAGACCTGTGCCATCCACTTGGTCCCCTTTGGAATGTTTAAGTTATAAAATGATGTTAATTTGTGGTATTTGCCTCTTAGTGTCTAGCTAAGTGTAACATGCTTATGTCTGTCGCCTCAGACATCCTATTTCTTGGAATTCCTTTTATGTTTCTGTGAGTGCATAAAACTTTATTTTATGCACAAGTGTGTTTTCAGGTGCCTACCAAAAGGAGACTCGTTAAATTAATCATCCTAGTGTTTAAATGGTCTGTACTCATGTCACCATCACAGAATGAGACAGCTGTAGCCTGGGAGTGGAGGCCTGTGATCCCAGCGCACTGCCTGGCCGGGCCACAGGGTCGCAGACTCAAGCTCAGGCAAGGAAATTTAATGACTTTGTGAGTCCCTGTCTCAGAAGTAAAAAGTGTACTGGGAATGTAGCTCAGTGCAAAGACTGATTTCCATCCAGTACTAAGAAAAGAAATAGATGTAATAGCTGTACTTGGAAAAGATTTGAGTCACTTGCCAAAAATTTACTCTCTGCCCACTGTACACCAGCCACCATTTAGTGGCTTAGAATATGGCATTGAATAGAGCATTGTATTTGTCCTGCTGAAGCTTATATTCTAGTTTGGAGAGACAGTAAGTTAGTATTTAATAAATCTGATGTTGGGTGCTTGTTGGATTACAAAGGACTAAAAATGCCAGTGGAGGGAAGAAAAGGAATAAAGGGTAAGGAGTTTTAATTCTGCCATTTTGCCTTTTCTTTTTTGATACTGGGGATTGAACTCGGCCTTGAGTTTTCTATGTAAGTGTTATACTGTGGAGTCAGGCTGCTCACTATGTAGCAGCTGGCTTCAAACTTAGCCCCTTGGGAATGGTTTTTTTTTTTCTTTTTCTTTTTTGAGACAGGGTCTTGCTCGGTAGCCCAGGCTGGTCCTGAACTCACTGTGAAGCCCAGGGTGGCTTTGGACTAGTGACAATCCTCCTGCCTCAGCCTCCCGAGTGCTGGAATTACAGGTGTGCGCCACCACGCACAGCTTATGTGGTGCTGGAGAATTGAACTCAGGTACTTCGTGCTTATCTAAGAGCTTGCTAGGCAAGTGCTTTAACCACTTAGCCACTCCCTCAGCCCCCTTGGGAATGTTTGAAGTAGGGCAAGTAGGCTATCACTTGGAGGAGAGGTAGGAAATGAAGCCAAAGACAAGGAAGATGTGCCTGATTACATGGGGCCTTGATAGACTATGATTTTTATTCAAAGAGATAGGCTATTGAGAGATTTAAGAAGAAAATTAATATGACTTAGAATTTTAGAGAACTGATTGGGAATAGGAAGTCTAATAGAAGCCATGAAGAAATTTTTTTGGGTGGTGGGAATTGAACCTAGGGTCTACTGCATCTAGCACAAGCTAGGCAAACCACTGAGCAATGCCTAACCCAGTGAAGATAATCTCTTGACTAGAGTGATGGAAGCTTTGAAGTAGAGTAATAGTGTTGGAGATGGTATGGCATGGTCAGATTTGGAAAATTAATTGATGATAAGGCCAACAATTTCAGTAAGTTGGAGGCAAGCCTGGTCTATGGAGTGAGTACAGGACCATCCTTGACCACAGAGTGAGATCCTGTCTCAAATAAGCACAAACTTGAAAAAAATTTTTTTGAGAATGTGGGCAGTGTGTGTATAGAGGGGGAGAGTGGCTGGGGCCATAGCTCGTTGGTTAGAGCACAGGCTTTGGGTTTAATCTCCAAGTACTACATAAAAATTAGCTTGGCATCATGGCACAGGCCTTTAATTTCAGGGCCCTGGGGGGCTGAAACAGAAGGATCCCAAGTTCAAACCCAACTTGGACAATGTAGTGAGACTCTTTCTCAAAATTGAGGTATGGGAGCTGGAAGAATGGCACAGCTATTGAAGCACTTGCCTTGTAAGCGCAAGACCTGGGTTCAATCCAAAGCACCACGTAAGCCAGGTTTGGTGGCGCCCCACTGAAATCCAGCTCTTGAGAGGCTGAGGCAGGATTGCCTTGAGTTCAAGGCTAGGTTGGCTCCACGGTGAGTTCAGGATCAGCCTGGGCCAAGGAGAGAGACCCTGTCTCAAAATAAATAAATAAATAAATAAATAAATAAATAAATAAATAAAAGAGGCTAGAGATAAAGCTCAGTGTGAAGGCCTGGGTTCAATCCTTGTTATAGGGGAAGGGAAGAGGGAGATTAAAATGATGAGAAGGTGTGGTTGCCAACACAATGGTGTGGCTATAGAGCAGTTAGCATTCTGTCTAATAGAAAAGTAAGCTGTTCTAATAGAATAAAGTCTTTTTTGGTTTTGTTTTTGAAACAGGATCTTGCTTTATAGTCCAGGCTGATCTTGAACTCATTGTGTAGCCCTGGCTAACCTAGAAGTCTTGACAATCCTCTTCCCTCAGCCTCCTGATTCCTGAGATAATAGGTGTGCATTAGTGTGCCCAGCTCATGTAGTCCTGGGGGATTGATCCTGGAGCCTTGTACTTCCTAGACCAGTGCTGTAACTGCTGGACTTTGACCCCCAGCTCAAAAAGCTATATTTTGTAGTCACCTTAATAAAAGGCTGAAAGAAGTGATAATGTGAACAGAATTCAGGTGTTTAAGATACTGATAGATCGTTTGAGCTTAGGAGCTTGAGTTCAGCAGGTCAGACCATGTCTCAAAAAAGTGAAATTAATATATTTAACTCAATATATTGAAAATGGAGGTAGGTGTGATGGCACATGCCTATAATCCCATCATGTAGGAGCTGAGGCAAGAGGACTGCCTCTTGAATTTGAGGTCAGCCTGGGCTACACAGTGAGGGAAGGACCAGCCTGGACTAGAGAGCAAGACCCTGTGTCAAGGAAAATAGCATATATATATGTGTGTGTATATGCATATATGTATATGGAAAATGTAAACATGCAACATAAACAGCATGTCATGAGTTCAGTAGCTGCTTTCAGTTTGTGGCTAATCTGCTGGGTAAAAGCCCTAGAAGGTACACCAGTCGTATGAGTAGGTCACTAAATCCATAGGAGACAAGATAACTGGAAGAGAGGTGGTCAAGGAGGCGTGGTATGATGGCACACATCTGTAATCCTGGTACTCTGGGCGGCTGAGGCAGGAGGATTGCGCCAAAGTAAAAAAGGTCTGGGCATATAGCCTAGTGTGAAGGCCCTGGGTTTAGTCTCCAGTACTGTAAATGGGGGGGAAAAATAAGGGATTATTATGGATGGTGTCATAGAGAATGACTAGCAAGAGGCCAGCTAGGGCAGCAGGTAAAATCAAAAGATTGAGAGTGTGAGAGACTGTTCACCAACCAACCATAGCTCTTCCATCTAAATGTAGAGTGTACGGGGTACAAAGCTGAGGGGAGATAGCCGTATAGAGATCAGAGTCTAGGGGATAAGGGAGAAGGGGTGACTTGAAGCCTTGGGCTTCCTGTGGTGACTTACATAAACAGTGTGGGGAAGTTGTGTAATTGTATGATATGTCACAGGTTATATTTACTTTGAAAGGTTATATACCATGATTATTGTACACGTTGTATCTCAGGGGTCATATTCACTGCCTCGGGAATAGAAGGTACTTAGGTTATCCCTCCCTTTTTTTTTTTTTCTTTTGTGATACTTGGGTTTAAACCCAGGGAGTGCTCAGTAACACTCTGTCCTTTTATATTTTTATTTCTTTTTGAGACAGAGGTAGCCCAGGCTGGTTCTGAACTCACTGTGTAGTTCTGAACTCACTGTGTAGACCATGCTGGCCTTGGACTCAGGATTGTCCTCCTGCCTCAACTTCCTGAGTGCTGGGAACACGGGCATATGTGACCACGCCCAGCTTTGTGTGGTTTTTGGGAATCGAACCCAGGACCTTGTGCTTGCTAGACAAGGGCTTTGACTACTTTGCCATTCCTCCAGACCCATGGAATTAATCTTCAGTGTTGACTAAGCATCATGCCAAAGCTTTACATTTGTTTTCCTTTGGCCCTGTAATTCCTCTTATCTTTGCAAAAGAAATACCTAGAGACTTGGGGTAGAGTTCACTGGTATAGTGCTTTCCTACCTTGTGGGAGGCTCTGGATTTGATCCCCAGCAGCCACACCTCCCCACCAGAAAAAAAGGGAAAGAAATAATTGCAGGTGCTCAAATATTTGTGCACAAACCTTTATTTACAAGTGTGTTTATCAGAACATTGTTGGAAAAGCTACCATGATCCATGTCATACAACATAGCATTAAAATATGGTATGCCTCTGTTAATGCAATGGTGTACAGTCAAAAGTGACGGTATACTAGCATTTAGTGGTCCCATAGATTGTTTATAAAATTAAATGGGGAACATTTGACTGGGAAGTATGCTGGCTGACTCTTGGAACATATCTGTAGTATATCTCATTTTGGAATTGTTGAGGACTGAAATATACTCTGACATTTTTTCCTTCTTGGTATGCAGTGTTATTTTGCATACATGGTTTCTTGCCACTTTCTAAACTGGTTTTGTATCTGTTGATTGGGTTTATTTCTGGATGCAGAGCTAGTGTGCCTGTATATTCTTTCAGTTTTAATTAACTGGAATAGCAGAATGTTTGAGATGGGAGATCTCTGGCAGGGTCTTGAAAACTATAGCAGTTAGCAGCTGTTGGCAGGCCGCTTCAGAGGATGACTCTGCAGACTGACTTTACCAGAAAAAAAACCAAAAAGCAGGTAGCTAATAACGAATATACAGGGCTCAGAGTTTAGCTTAAAGGCACTGTACTTGCCTAGTTTTTCCAAGGCTTCTGGTTTAATTCCGGCATTGCAAAGAAAAAGTATAGGTTTCTCTAGGATTTTGAAAAGATTAATAGTAAGTACATTGCTGTGCTCTGGACAGCTGAAGGAGTGATGTGCTGGATTGTTCTATTTGTTTGTTTTGCTTTGTTTTTTTGTGGTACTAGGGATCAAGCCCTGAACCTTCACACCAATCTACGTACCAGCCCGTTTTAGATTTTTGAGTCAAGATCTCAGTTAGTCTAGGCATGAACTTGGAGTCTTCCTGCCTCAGCTTCCCAGTGTGATGGAATTACAGGCCTGCCACTGGGTTCAGCTGATTTTGTCATTTAGTAGTGAATTGCCATTTGGCACAGCAGACTAACTAGTTGAGGTAATGAGATATTAAAGGCTATTTTTTTTTTTTCCCTCTTGACTCTGGTCAGGTCTTATTCAATCTACTCAGCCTTTAGCATTATTCTATCCTAGGAAGATTGTGTACATTAAGTCCTGTTTAATTTAATTGACTTTTTTGAGCCATGTCAGTGGAGTGGTTGTGCTAGTTTCTGCTGTAAGCTGGTATTGTCCTAACCTAAAATATTGTCTTTCTTTCTAGGTAGCAGAGGCTCAACGGGCAGAGTTCAGCCCTGCCCAGTTCTCTGGCCCTAAGAAGATCAACCTGAACCACTTGTTGAATTTCACTTTTGAACCCCGTGGCCAAGCAGGTCATTTTGAAGGCAGTGGACATGGCACCTGGGGGAAAAGGAACAAGTGGGGACATAAGCCTTTTAACAAGGAGCTGTTTTTGCAGGCCAAGTGAGTCTTTCTACTTCTGTGGGGAAAATGAAATGGAGCTGTCTCAGATAGTTGGGATGCTTTCAGGAAGCGCGTTTTAAAATGATACGGAAGAGAAGCAGAAAGGGAATTGATTTGATTTTTTTTTAAAAGGGTCTTACTCTGTATTCCAGGCTGGCCCTGAACTCACTACGTAGCCTAGGCTGTTCTTGAACATGCAGCAGTCTTCCTGTTCCAGCCTCCCAATTATTGGGATTACAGGCATGTGCCACCATCCTCGGTTTATGTGATGGTGGGGAATCAAACCCAGGGCCTCTGAATGTGGTAGACATGCATTTTACTGCTGAGCTGTTCCTCCAGTCCAGGAGTACAATGCTTAAATAAATGTTTTGGTGACATAATGAGGTCCGAAACATGGAATTGACCTATACTTGTTCTGGCTTTTGACCAGAGATAATTAGCCACTTTGCATTTATTTATTTATATTCATATTTCTATTTAATTTAGTTTTAGATATTTCACACCTTCAGTCCCTTTTTTTCTTTCTTTTTTGAAACAGTCTTGCTCTGCAGTTCAGACGGTTCCGAACTCAGTATGTACCTGGCCTTGAGCTCAAGGCAATCCTCATGCCTCAGTCTCCTTAGTGCTGGATTGCAGGCCACGCCCAGTTTATGTGGTGTGGAGGAATTGAACTCAGTCCTTGAGCTTGCTAGGCAAGGTCTTTAACTGCTAAGGTATTCCTCCTTTATTTGAGACAAGATCTTGCTAAGTTGTTAATTTGTCCAGACTTTGTGATTTTCCTGCCTCTGTCTTCTAGAGAGCTGGAATTATAAGTACGGGCTGTCAAGGGACCTCATTAGTACAGTAAGCAGTGTGTTAGTCTCATACAGGTGTGGGCTACCGTGCCTGGCTACTTAGCCGCTTTGAAATTCTGCTTCTCTTCTATAAAGAAGAGGAAATTAATTCATTTCTCTCTCTTTCCTTCCTTCCCTCCCTCCCCCTCTCCTTTCCACTTTGTGTCTGCCTGTCTTGTGTGTCTGTCTCTCTTCCTGTCTCTCCCGCTTTTCTGTCTTTTCCCTGGTCCTGGAAATTGTATTTGGGAATGTTGAGCTGCATCTCCAGTCATTTATTTTGAGACAAGGTCTTGTCTGGTTGCTCAGGCATGGCTCACACTTGTAGCTCTCCTGCTTCATCTTCAGCTTCCCAGACTAGGTCAGACGACAGGTGCATACCACTGTTCCTGGTTCTCATTTTTCCTTTTGTATGATATTAACAGATTTGATCTAGGCTGAAATAAACCATTGCAAGGAATGAATGTCTGGTTTAAAAGTTTTATCAGACACATTACCGTTAATCCTCCCCAAATACTCCTTGCTTTGGACACGCATGCTTTGTTCTGCCACTTCATGGAAGCCCTCTTCATGAGAATCTTCATGATATGTGAACAGAAATGTGGAAATGCTGAGTGCTATGTCACAGGAAAGCAGGCTCATAAAGACATGTTGTGTGTTCTCATTTACCCTGCGCACTGGGTCTGGATACTGCAACTCTGCCTCTTCTGTAAATTAGAATGACCATGGGAGGTGAATGTTTTGAACTGATTCAGAACATTGAGGTGGCCGCCACTGCACAACACACACGAGAACTTCCAGAGGTGCTTTGGACTACAGCAAGAACAATAGGATACATGTCTTCAAAACAAGGGCAGTTAGTGCCAGTGTATCTCTTACTGTAATGAATTTTAAAGAATTACAGCAGGCCTCATGGTGCAGGCCTGAAATCCCAGCACTCTGGGAGGATGAGGCAGGAGGATAACTGGTTTGAGCCCAGCTTGGGAAATACAGTGACTTAGTGAGACCCCATTTCCAAATCAGAACTTTATAAAATGGGCTGGGGTATAGCTCATTGTGAGGGCCGTAGGCTTGATCCCTAGTATCATAGATACATGTATACATATGTACTTGTGTGTGTGTGTATCGATTGTAGTTTTTGTCACACTGCGTATGTATGTACCTTATGTAAACCTTTCTGAAATGTTTGATTGTGTGTACCTTACATAGACCTTTCTCAAATAGTTTTCTACTGCCTGAAAACTGGTCATGTTCTCAGTACTCGAGGGTTGCAGAATGAAGTCTGTTCACTGGGTTGATTTTAGTTGAAGGTAGATCAGTAGAGAACTGGTCCCGGTTTGGAAGCAGGAGAAATAATCGTGGATCCCACTGAGTCTGGAACCCTTCCCAAGCCACGGGGGAGCTAAGGCTAATTCTTCATATGTTTCTTTGTTCACAGAGCATGGCTGCTAATGGCCTGCGTTTGAGTTATAACTAGAGGTGAAATTCTGCTAAGGGCTTGGTGATTCTGACAGTCTGCCTCTTCCCTGGCTTCCTCCCTATTTCTAGCTGCCAATTTGTGGTATCTGAAGACCAAGACTACACAGCTCATTTTGCTGATCCCGATACCTTAGTCAACTGGGACTTTGTGGAACAAGTGGTGAGTAGTTGAATCCATCTTGGAAGTTACTAGAGAACTCAGGAAGGGATGGCGGGGACTGCGGCTGCTCTCTGTGCTTACTGCCTGTTGCTTTCTGTGCCCCGCCTTGTGGTAGATGTTTCCCGGAAGTCAGTCCTTTATTCTTCCTGGAGCTCGTTTTTGTGACTCTAATTGATACTGTCTTGCAGCATGGCATGGGAAGGCTCTCATCTGAAGTTGTTTAAGCACTCCTGTCTACTAACCTGGGCTCTGTTCTAATGACCAAGGCAGACAGTTACATAGACCTTGTTTTATTGGCAGCTCTTGGTAGTAATTGGTGTCTGCACACAGCTCCACTTTCTCTCAAAGTCACTACTGCATTTGTTTTCTTTCTAATTTCTTTTTCTTTCTTTCTTTTTTTTTTTTTTTTTTTTGTGATACAGGGTCTTGCTCTGTAGCCCAGGATGGTCCTGAACTCACTGTGTAGCCCAGGCTGGCCTCAGACTTAGGACAATCCACCTGCCTCAGCCTCTTGACTGCTAGTGTAACAGGTGTGCACCACCGTGCCCAGCTTCATGTGGTGCTGGGGACTCAAACTCAGGGCCTTGTGCTTGCCTGGCAAGTGCTTTAACTGCTGTGCCATTCCTCTAGCCCCTCTTTATTTTTTATATATGGAAAATAACTATATGCAGTTATTTTTGAGATAGAGTCTCGGTCTGTAGTCCAGAATGGTCCTAAACTCACTGTGTAGCATAGGCTGCCCTCGAACTCATGACAAACCTCTTGCCACAGCCTCCTGAGTGTTGGAATTACAGGCATGTGTCACAACACTCAGTTTGTGTGGTGCTGGGAAATTGAACCCAGGGACTTGCACTTGAACTGCTGAGCTACTCTATGCTCCTAGCCTTCTGCATTTGTTTTCCACTGAAGTTCTAAAGTCTATTTAGTGTCTTCCTGTTGATTCTAACAGGATATCTAACGTAGAATAGCTTTCAAAATGACACGTACTTGGGGCTGGAGGAAAAGCACAGAGGTTAAAACACTTGCCTATCAAGCAAAGGACCCTGGGTTCAATTCCCTAGCACCACATAAAGCTGGGCATGGTGGCATATGCCTGTAATTCCAGCTCTCTTGGGAGGCTGAGACAGGAGGACTTCATTGCATTTGAGGCTAGGTTGGACTCCACAGTGAGTTTAGAAGCAGTCTGAGCATGACCCTGTCTTAAAAAAAAAAAAAAAAGACACGCTTATCTACCTACCTGCCTGCTTTTCTTCCTTTCTTTTTTAGTAAACAGGGGTTTTAAGCCCCAAAGCTTAGAGTCCTACTAGTGTGAAAGTTTATAAAATCCTGAGAATGGCATAGAAAGCCTACAAAACCCATCATTTATAGTCATTGATTGAAAAATAGACACATAGGACTGGAGGAATGACTCATCGGTTAAAGCGCTAAGTACCTGAGTTCCCAGCACCATGTAAGCTAGGCACGGTGGCACACGCCTCTAGTCCCAGCACCTGGAGGGTGAGACAGGAGGACTGCCCTGAGTCCAAGGCCAGCCTGGGCTCCACCGGAATGAGACCCTGTTTCCAAAAAAAAAAAAAAAAAAGACATATAAAGTGAGTCTTAACTCTGTTAGAAATTATTGATCGGTTTCCTTTTGACTTTTTTTAAAATGTCCTTCTGTGTGTAGACATATTAAATTTTTTTGTAAGTGGAACCATGTGCTTTCTGTCCTAACGTAGAATCTCCAAATACTTGTTTATATATTTGCTTAATTATATTAAACCTGTTTTTGTTTTATTTTTGAGGCAGGGTCTTACACTATGGTTCAGGAACTCACTATGTAGCCCAGCAGGCCTCAAACTCATGGCAGTCCACCTGTCTCAGCCTCCCAAGTGCTGGGATTACAGATGTGTGCCACCATGCCCATCTTTGTGGTGCTGGGGAATTGAACCCAGGGCCTTTTGCTTGCTAGGCAAGTGTTTTAACTGCTGTGTTATTACTCCAGCCTTTGTTTGTTTTTCCCCTTTTTATTGATACATGTAAGTACAATACATAAAGTTTACATTGAACTTAAGTATTTTGTGCATATACATATCATGGGAAAATTACAGATTCTTCCCTCTCCCTTGTTGGCCCTTCTATTTCCTTCCTCTCCCTTCAGTTCCCATTATTCCCCCACATTAAGTTCTATGAAATAGTTGTGTTCTGAGTTTCTCATATCAGAGAAACCATTTGATGTCCCACCTTCTGCTTCAAACTGACTTCACATGTATTTGTTTGCTGAGACAGGTTCTCGCTTTGTAATCCAGGCTGGCCCTGAACTCACTATGGAGCCTCAGCCTCCCAATTGCTTAGAATAGTTTCCTTAAGGATATGCTTAAAGAACTGTTTTTGTTTTTTGTTTTTTGTTTTTTGTTTTTTTTTTTTGGTGTGTGTGTGTGTGTGCATTGCTAAACATTTTTCTGACTTATGGGTTTGAGAGAAGAGAGGCTTTTAACTTTGACAACCTCTGATTGATTCTGAAAGCAATGAAATTAGGGTTTTATGTTTTTTTTTTTTCCTTCAGCGTATCTGTAGCCACGAAGTGCCATCTTGCCCAATATGCCTCTATCCACCTACTGCAGCCAAGATAACTCGTTGTGGACACATCTTCTGCTGGGCGTGCATCCTGCATTATCTTTCACTAAGTGAGAAGACCTGGAGTAAATGTCCCATCTGTTACAGTTCTGTGCATAAGAAGGATCTCAAGAGGTGAGACAGAAACATTTACTAGGTTAGACCCTGGTCTGTTAACTACTTGATCAGCTTCATCAAAATGTCCATGTTACAGTGTTGTTGCCACTGAGACACGTCAGTATGTCGTTGGTGACACCATTACAATGCAGCTGATGAAGAGAGAGAAAGGGGTGTTGGTGGCCTTGCCGAAATCCAAGTGGATGAATGTAGACCATCCTATTCATCTAGGAGGTGAGTTCAGTTAAATTTGGGGACAGATACAGGTGAACATTATACCCTTTAAGGCTGTTGAATGAAACTCTGTAGTGTCAGAAATCTGACTGTTGGCCAAGCCAGTTTCAGCGTGTTCAAATTAGTTAGGTTTCCAGTAGTTTAGAATGAAGTTTGCTTTGACTTTCGCTTCCAGGTTTGATTCAGATATATCTGTGTATTTTAATTTTTCATCTTACCAGGCTTCATTGAATAGTGTCTGGCGTTTACTCAGGCTTGATTCCACAGTCAGCTGATTTTGGCACCTGCTGTCCAAGAGTACAGCAGTGTAATAGAAGAGGCAGATGTTAGGTAGGCCTCCATCGTATGGAGTGTGTGATTGTGCTTACCATGGGGGAAGTGGGAGAGGTTGTGTTCCCACATTCTGCGGAATTGAGCATTTGATTAAAGTGGCATTTCAGTCTTTGAGGGAAAGATTTTTCAATAAAACTAATGAGTTGATTGCTCTTATTAGGAAAAATAAAATAATCCCATTTCATTACCATTCATAAAAATTATTTTAAGATAGCTTGAAGAGCTAGATGTAAAATATTCAAAACTTTTAAATCTTTAGAAGAAAATGTAGGAAAAAATGTATACAGGCTGACACATATTTGCTTGTTTATTGGAACAGAGTATTAAACCCAGGACAGTTATGCTGAGCTATGTCCTAAGCCCTATTTTTAGTATTTGAGACTGAGTCATGCTTAGTTGTTCATGCTAGGCTTTGAACTTGAGATCTTCCTGCCTTAACCTCCCTGAGTACTTGGATTATAGATGTGTACCACCACCCTTGGCTAGGTTAATAATACATTTTAACTTGGTACTGGGATTTAACCCAGGGCATTTTACATTCTAAGCTGGTTTTCTACCACTGAGCTACGCCTCTAATCCTGGGACAATACATTATAAATCGCTAGTTGTGGATAGATTTTTTTTTTTAACTATGCTAAGACTATAGATGCAGTAAAAAAACCAAAAAAGCTGGTAAATTTGATTTTATAAAAATGAAGGTTGTGGGGCTGGAGGAATGGCTCAGTGGTTAAAGTCTTGCCTAGCAAGTGCTAGTCAAGCACTAAGTACTGAGTTCGATTCCCCAGCACCACATAGGCACGCCTGTAATTGTAGCACTCAGGAGGCTGAGTGAGGCAGGAGGATTGCCGTGAGTTCAAGACCAGCCTGGGCTACAGCATTGAGATCTCTCTCTCTCTCTCTCTCTCTCTCTCTCTCTCTCTCTATATATATATATATATATATATATATATATATATATATATGGTTCTGACAGGATTCCTTAAAGTTGACAAGTATAAACTAGAAGAACATTTATGCATTTAAAACTAAAAATAAACATAAAGATGTGCCATAAATTTCATTAACAGCCTTAGCCTATGACATAGAATTTCCCCAGAGAGGAAATCAGAATAACTTCCTAATTCTACAGATACCGGGCTAAAGTTACATGTAGGTCAAAATGTCCATCAAATTGGCATTGTCTTTAATAAAAAGTAACAATTATAATACTAGGTTCTGTTAAGACCTGGGAAAGTGACTACTGGTGAGAATGTAAATTGATAAGAGTCTTTCATTATAAGAGCTAGGGCTGGTGGTACAGGCCTGTAATCCCAGCACCTGCAGGGCTGACGCAAGAGGATTGCTAGTTAAGCCTAGCGTGGTCAATTTAATGACTTGGGGAAAACCTGTCTCAAAATCTAAAAATGGACTAGGGGGTACAACTGAGTGTGAAGGCCCCTGGACTCAATCCTCAGTACTGTATACTCACCCTACCCCTCCCAGTTAAAAAGAAGATTTTAGTGGGATAGTTGAGCATGGTAGTGCACACTTGTAATCCCAGCACTGGGGAGGCTAAGGTAGGAGAATTGCTGTGAGTTCTAGGCCAACATGCACTACACAGTGAGTTCAGAACCAGCCTGAACTACAGAGCGACACCCTTTAAAAAAAAAAAAGAGAGAGACTTGAGCTAGGCCTGGATCAGGCCTATTTCCAGGACTTAGAGAGGCTGAGTCAGGAGAATTGCAAGCTCGATCCCAGCCTGGTGAATTTTTTAATAGCTTAGTGGGAAGTGGGATCCTGTATAAAACATTAAAGATGGACTGGGAATGTAGCTCAGAGTGAAGACTGTGTTCATTTTCTAATAAGGCAAAAACAGCTGATCTAACATTTGTATTTAAAGAAATAGTTTATAACAATGAACATCTATAAAGATTTTTTGTTACGGTATATTGGTGAGAAGATAGCAAATTTCCTACAAGGGAATTATATCATACTGTGGAATACCTGTTACTAAGAATGGAATAGATTGCTATGTCACTGCTGTGAAAGACTTAAAGAATTAGGTGCAGAACAGAATGTACATTTTTTTCCATTTCCTTTTCCCCAGCATTTTTATTAACGTACATATGCAACGCATAATGTTTACAATGAACTTGAGTATTTTGTGCACATACGTATCATATCGACTTTACAATCCCTTCCCATTTTTGGCCCTCCCCCACCCTCTCCATCCCTATCCCCCAACTGCTGCTTTCACACCATGTGGTACTATAGAATGTCTGTATTCTGGGTTTCCCAAACCAGAGAAACTGTATAATACTTCACATATTTAATCTTCTGCATCTGAGTCATTTCACTCAGATCACGACTCCTTAGCTCAGCTTCCTACCCCTCAAATGGGCTGCAGTGGTCAAATCTTGATGCCTCTTCTCTGAGTCCAGCAGAGCCCTTTATTGGGATATTTCACAAAAGTTCTTCCCTCCCCCCCATATTTTGCTATAACTCTACTGAGATTCTTTAACCTGGCCTCACCCACCAGACTTCATAAGAAAATAACTATAATAATGTAATTCATAAGTCTAGTAAATGTGAGAAAGAAAAAGAGAGAAGTTAAATTTCAAATGCCTTAGCTGAATCCTGAAAGGTAAATGTTTTTACATTCAAAAGGTTATCATTACATCAATCATTTTTCTTAGGATAAACTTACTTCAGAGACCGAATAAGTGAATTGCTACAATAAATGAACTGAAGTCTATATCAAATTGCTACATTAAACGAACTTAAATCTGTGTCACATAAGTATACTTAAAGCAACAGATACGATGGTGTACTTTGTTATTTCAGAATTTTTAACTTTCATAACTTATTTACTCGCATTTCACTAATTACTAACATTTTGCTACATATGGTTTATCATTTTTATCTACCTGTCCATCCATAAATTCATGCATACATAGTTTTAAAAGATTTTATATGAATTCCCCATGTTGAATGTAATTATTCTATTTTGCAAACTAATACACTATTAAAAAAATAAAGATGTGGGGACATTTCATAGGTTTTTACAAAACAGCTGGTACTGTTTTAGAATTATATCCATCAAATGATTTAAATACCAGTCTATTTTTTTTGTTACACTTTCTCCTTAGATGTTTCCTCCATGTTTTTTTGGTGCTGCTTATCTTTCTGCCTCTCCCAAAAAAGATAAACTTACACTCAACATCAAAAAAGTGAATTGGTACATTAAATGAACTTAAATCTGTATCACATAAGTATACTACAGATAGAGAGGCATGCTTAGTTATTTCAGATTTTTTAAAACTTTCATTAATTGTTTACTCACGTGTCAGTAATTATTAACATTTTGCCAGATTTGGTTTATCCTTTAACCTATCTGTTCATTCCCAACTTCATGCATGCATGTTTTTAAAGATTTTATACTAATTTCCCATGTTGAATATAATAACTATATTTTGTAAACTTAGATACTACTGGAAATAATATATGGGGGAAGAATCACAGATTTTGTGAGATAGTTGGTAGTGTGTTAGAAGGATACTAATCAAATGATGATTCAAATACCAATTTTTTTTTGGTTACACTTTCTCTTTAGATATTTCCTTTCCTCTATGGCACGCACGCAGGCGTGCGTGTGTGTGTGTGTGTGTGTGTGTGTGCGCACGTGCGCGCATGCTATTTGCCTCAGCTGCTTCTCTCAAAGATTCCTCCAAGTAATTTCAGCAATGCTGGGCTAGTAGTTGCAAATTTCTTAAGGGATTTTTGGTAATGAAAATTTTTTTCTCCTTCAATTTTCAGGGATAATTTTCCTAGTTATAAGAACCTGATACTTGCTGTCTTTTAAAGCTTGAAAGATCTTCTAGGCTTTCCTTGCCTTTAAAGTTTGCCTTGAGAAATCCGCAGTAATTTGAATGGATTTGCCTTGGTAGAATAATGTCTGTTTTTCTCTGGCTGCTTTTAATATTCTCTCTTTATGTTGTATTTCTGAGGTTTTGATTATGATATGTTGTGGCAAGTCTTGTTGCTGGTTGAGGTTATTTGGTGTTCTATAAGCTTCTTGTACCTGGAAGTTAATTTCTTTTCCTAGATTAGGGAAATTTTCTTGCACTATTGTTTTGAATAAATTCCTTATACCTTTGGTGCTGTCTTCTGCTCTTTCACCCCCATATTTCTGAGATTGGTTCTTTTTAAATCATCCATCAGCTGGAGTATGAGCTACTTTGCTCATTCCTAACATTGGAGTCATGCCTAATTATATCATTTGTTTCCACAGCCTTGGCTTCAAGGTCTGAAATTCTGTCTTCACAATATGTGAGTCGTCGTCCCCGGCTGTTACATTTATTTTCATGTCTTCAATCTCGTCTAGATTTCTTTTTAGATTTTCCATTTCTCTATTAAAATGTTTTTTCATATCTTGCATTTCCTTATTTACCTCAGCCAACTTTTTATTTGGGGCTTCAATATGCTCAGTGAGCTTTGTCTTCACTAGGACCATTATTTGCTTAGTAAGATCCTCTTAAAGCCTGTTGATCATTACTTGCATTTGAGAATAGCTCTTTTGGAACTGGTTGTATATTTATTTGCTTTTTGACTTCCTTCCTTATGAGTTGCAGTATTTCAGGGCCCATGACATTAGTATCTGGGGTCTCAGTCATCTCTGTGGGTGTCTTGTTGCCCTGTGTTCTTCCCATGTTTCTGGTGTTGAGGGACTTCACTTTAGAGGCTTAACTGAGAGGTTTCTTTAAATGGCTGTGATGGTGTGTTGTGAGAGCCACAGTTCTTATTTTTGTGCTGGGAGTAGGCAGTGAGGGGGACCTGAGAGTCTGATGACCTTTGAGGTGTCTTGTTCACCCCTCGGCAAAGCTCTCCTGCCTGTGCTGGCTTCTTCCCACTTGGAGGTGGGCCCACTACACTGAGCTGCTGTTCAGGAGGTTGGCAGCCATTTTTTTCTGCTCTTTTCTGCTCTCTGCCTCTTGTGCCGGTTTCTTCCTAGGCACTGTTTAAGGGTGACCCCAAAATCCCTGATGTGCTCTTCTGAGCTTTATTTTACTCTGGGTTCAGTCTTAGTTTTTTTTTTTTTTTTCTTTTTAAATGGCTCCTGCTTATGTCCCGTTATGGCTGCAGAGCACTGCTTCTGATCTGGACTCCCTCCGGAGGCCTTTTCTAGGGGGAGCGCACATTGCATTTTTATTATGTACTACTCGCAGGTTTGTTTTTCGGAGGCCGGGGCTGCCAGCTGCCGACAGTTACCACTTCTGCCGGACTGGCGCTTACCTCAGACTGAGGTTCTGGCCTCTGGGATTTCCTCCATCTGTGGTGTATGGATGCTGGCCATTCCATTTTTTTTATTTCTGAAGTTTTTTTTTAATGAGTATATATGTATAAATGTGCATAAGAAGGTGTGAAGGATGCTTATTCAGATTTGTAAGTGGTCACTTCTTGTCTAGTATGGACAGGGTGGGAAAACATTTAGAGAATTTCAGGGTCTCAAGAGAAACATTATTTTAAGCTTTTACTGAAAGTTAAGGAAATAAATTATACATGATTCTGTTACCCAGCGGTACCCAAAATGTTAGCTGTAGACTTTCTATGCATGCATATTTTTGTGAGACGGAGATTAGGTTTGCTAATTCACCTTTTTTTTTTTTGAGACAGGTTCTTATTCTGTAGTCCAGAGTGGTCCTAAAGTCACTGTTGTAGCCCAGGCTGGTCTTGAACTCAGGGCAATCCTCCTGCCTCAGCCTCCCATGTGCTGGGATTACAGACTTGTGCCACCATACTCAGTTTATGTGTTGCTGGGGAACCAACCCCCAGGGCCTTGTGCTTGCTAGGCCAGTCCTCAGTTTTTCTGGTGTAGTATATAATGCCATAGTTAACAAACATTGTGCAGATAAATATTTGATTTCATCTCTGATTTCATTAGAATTCTGCTTTTATTGGGTCAGAATTACAAGCCTTCTTTTAAGATTATTATTATCTAGGAAATTATGTGAAATATCCCATTTTCACCCTAGAAGAAGGCTGGTTGTGAGGAAGCTTTTTTTGAGCCATACCTTTACAGGCCTTGGCTTTGGTTGATCTTGCTGGTTTTCCTGTAGATGAACAGCACAGCCAGTACTCAAAGTTGCTGCTGGCTTCAAAGGAGCAGGTGCTGCGTCGGGTCGTCCTGGAAGAGAAAGTAGCGCTAGAGCAGCAGCTGGCAGAGGAGAAGCACACTCCCGAGTCCTGCTTTGTCGAGGCAGCTATCCAGGAACTCAAGGTGAGGATGCCACCCTGGAAACTAGAAACCAGACATCCCGACTTTCTGCTTCGAACTGAGCAGGGAGGGATTGGATGGTGGAGACGAGTTACTTCAGTTCCACAGTGAAGCAGTTAACAATAAGCTTGGAATGATGAAAAACACCAGTCTGCCCCTGGCTTTGTGTGGTGATGGGAGGAAAAGGCTGCCTGAAGCATTACAAGCTCTTTCTAAAACTGAGAGGTAAAAATGATTTTGACTAAATTATGATAATGGATTTTTTATCTTTTTTTTGAGACAGGTCTTGCTCTGTAGTCCTGGTTACTCTTTAACTCATTGTGTATCCCAGATTTGCCTCAAACTCAAGCAATCCCCTGCCTCAGCCTCTGGAGTGTTGGGATTACAGGCATGTGCCACCAAACCCAGTGTATGTGGTGCAGGGCAATCATCTCAGGGCCTTGTGCTTGGTAGGCAAGCACTAGCACTTTGTTTTGCCATTTCTCCAGCTTGTTTAGCTGTGTTTATAATTAAATAAGACATTTTTTCTTTTTTATTTTTTGTCTGAGAAAATATTAGGTGTTTAGATTTGTTTTGAGAAACATTATGAAGAAAGTATTACAGCTTGCTAACAGGCTGTTAGCAATACCTGCTGAGGATCTTGGAGTAGCTAGAATTACCCAAATAAGGAATTCTCTAGTTTTTTAATCCTCCACAACAGGATTCTCAAATTTGAAACTCAGAATCACCAGTCATTGGGTTCTTCTCTGAGAGAGTGTGTTCGTCGCCCACATGTTGAGAGCCACAGGTCTGGATTAGAATAGGAAAAAAGCCCTTGTTTACGGAGCAGTGTGTATGTGATAGGCCTAGTTATGCTCATTTTGTGCTGTAGTAGATGCTGCTACCTGCTTCCATGAGTGAGGAAATAGAATAATAGTATAGATGATTTGTCTAAGGAGATACTACTAAGAAATAAAGTTGGCATTTCAATTCCAATCCCTATCTGGGTGTGATGGTACATGCTTGTATACCCAGCACTCTGGAATACAGAGAATTAAGAGTTTGAGCCCAGACTAATCACCTTAGTGACTTAGCAAGAAGCTATCGTAAAAAAAAAAAAAAAGGTAGTTACTTAGCAAGAGACTCTATCTTAAAAAAAAAATAAGGAGGAGATAGGCTGGAGGAATGGTTAATAGGTGTGCTAAGTACCCAAGTTAGATTCCCCAGCACCATATAAGCTGGGCATGGTTATGCATGCCTGTAATTCCAGCACAGGGGAGGCTGAGACAGGAGAACTGCTGTGAGTCCAAGGTCAGTCTGGGCTTTCATAGTGAGTTCAGGACCAGCCTGGGCTACAGAGCAAGACCCTGTCTCAAATAAAAAAGGAAGAAAAAGGGTTGGGAGGTAACTCAGATCAAAGATACTAGTTCATTCTCAATACTGGGAAGAAAAATCCCTTTCTCTAAGCCAAGTGTGATGAAGCACACCTATAATCCTAGCTACTAGAGAGGCTGAAGCAGAAAGATGCCAAGCTCAAGGCCAGCTTGGGCAATTTAATTAAGATCCTATCTCAAAATAATACAACAAAGACTAAAGTGGATATTTTTTGAGACCAGGTCTCACTCTGTAGCCTAGGCTGGTCCTGAAGTCAGTATGGAGCCCATGCTGGCCTCAAACTCACTGCAGTCATCCTGCCTCAGCCTCCTGAGTACTGGGATTACAGGCTAGGCAACCACATACAGCTTTATGTGGGGCTGGGGAAGCAACTCAGGGCCTTGAGCTTGCTAGACATGCCCTTTAACCTGTGTGCTCTTCCTCCAGCACCAAAGGTAAATTCTTAACTGACTCCTAAGCTGTCCTTGGGCAGAGTTCTGTGTATTTAATTCCTTTAGTTATTCTTGCACTTGCGTCTCCCATTGGGTCTTAGTGCCTTTTTTGAGAGCGGCCTTTCTGTGTCCTTGCCTTTCAAACTGAGTGTGTTCCTGGATACTTAGCTGTCTTTGATTTTCTTTCTTATGGCTTTAGACTCGGGAAGAGGCTCTGTCAGGATTGTCTGGAAGCAGAGAGGAAGTCCCTGGTGTTGTGGCTGCTCTGGAACAACTGGTGCTGATGGCTCCCTTGGCAAAGGAGTCTGTTTTCCAACCCAGGAAGGTCAGTGTGCCTCTGTCTCAGAGTAAATGGCTGCTGTTCCCTAAATACTGCTATTGAACTGGCAGGCACTATGGTAAGATTTGAACTTGGGAGAAGAGGGGACTGTGGTAAACAACAGGGGAACTTTTTATGCCTACCTTTGCCATGTCAGTTCTGGAAAACAGGACATATACTTTCTGTTAACCTAGAGTTTGTTCTAACAGGGCGTGCTAGAATATCTGTCTGCCTTTGATGACGAAACCACGGAAGTTTGTTCTTTGGGATCTCCTCGTCCTCTTGCTCTTCCTCTGGTAGAGGAAGAGGAAGTACTGTCTGAACCAGAGCCTGAGGGACTGTTAGAGGCCTGTGATGACTCGGAGTTAGCAGATGACAATCTCAAGGGAAGGAGTGTTTGTATTGAGTCCAGCTTGCAGGAGCCTGTCACTAAGCCTGGCTTCACACACCTGAGCAGCTCGCCTTGTTACTACTTTTACCAAGGTGAGGGCCACTGAGAAGGACTGGGTTGCCACAGAAGTGTTGGAGAGTAATGATCTGGCACTTTGAGCAGATGGTATCTCCACCAGATCCTAGGGTAGGGTGGTTGTGCCTTTTGGTATGGGGATGGGGAGGCGGGCCTGGCCAGGAGAGAGCTCTTGCTGAGGGTTGGCTTAGACTGCCATGTGATGGAGCCTTTGTCTTCAGCGGAGGATGGGCAGCACATGTTCCTACACCCCATCAATGTGCGCTGCCTTGTGCGGGAGTATGGCAGCCTGGAGCAGAGCCCTGAGAAGATCTCAGCAACTGTGGTGGAGATCGCTGGGTACTCCATGTCTGAGGTAAAGATCTTCCTTTTGAGGAGGAGGAGGGGAAGCAACAATAGCCTGATCTCTTTGGACTGGGTCTTGTCAACTTAACATCCACTAACCTAAAAAGGAGTTTAGTTTATGTATTTTTGTGATCAGGTGATCATTCTCACAACCTTGACATAAGTGCTCTACCAGTGAACTATATTCCTAACTCGGTTTTTTCCCCCCCTCCCCAGTTTGAGGAATTGAACCCAGCGCCTTCACACTAAGTTACATCTCCCATTTTTTTCTCTGAACAACCCCACCCCCACCCCTTTTTGAGACAAGGTCTGGCTAAGTTGCCCAAGCTATTCTTGAGCTTGGGATCCTCCTACCTTAGTTTCCTGAAGTGCTGGAATTACAGGTGTATGCTCAGTTCTTTGTAGTTTTGTATCTGTTTTTGTTGGTGATGGGGCTGTGGATTTTTTTTTAAGATTTACACTGAATTGGGCCTGATAGTGCAAGCCTATAATTCAGCTCTCTGGGAGTCTGGGACCAAGAGGATGGAAAGTTTGAGCCCAGCCTGGGTAATTTAGCAACTTAGTGGGACCCCATCTGGAAAAAAAAAAAAAGAGTTGGGAAAGTAGCTCAGTGCAAAGGGCTCCATCCTCAATGCCCCTAAAGAAAAAGTTACATACTTCTTTACTGTGCCAGGATTATAGTTGAATATCCATTACCCTTTTTGGTTTGTTAAGAGTTTGGGAATATAGGTATCTTGTCTTTTAATTAATCAGTTAGTTTTTGCTGTACTGGGGGTTGAACCCAGGGCCTTCACACTGAGCTACATCCTGAGCTCATTTTTTAGTTTGTAAAGAGTCTCACTAAGTCACTGAGTTGCCCAGGTTGGGCTACAACTTGTGATCCTTCTACTTTAGCCTGTCAGAGTGCTGGGATGACAGGACTGGCCCCTGGGGCCCAGCTAAGTACATTACTCTCTTGCGTTCCAGTGCTGTCTCTGAATGAATGTGCGCTGCTGGAAATCTGGGCTGGGACCTGTTGCTTTTTAGAGTTTGGCCTGGCCTTAGTTGAGCATTGGTCCGTTTTCCATTGCAGGATGTTCGACAGCGTCATAGATATCTCTCTCACTTGCCACTCACCTGTGAATTCAGCATCTGTGAACTGGCTCTGCAGCCTCCTGTGGTTTCTAAGGAAACTTTAGAGATATTCTCAGGTGAGAAAGTCTTCTGCTTTACTTCTTTATAGTGGGGTTCAGGGACTCTTACTCTAGAAACCCAGTGTGGGAAGAGATGGAAGGGGCAGTAGGTATCATGAGTCAGCACTTCCTGAAACACTCCAGTTGTGACGTTCAGATGGAGCCAGTGGTATAGGCTTAACTACTGTTCAGCTGGAACTAATGACCATTTGGTGTGGGGTCTTCCTTCTGACAACCTGATCAATCTGCAGATGACATTGAGAAGAGGAAGCGCCAGCGTCAGAAGAAGGCTCGAGAGGAACGCCGTCGAGAGCGCAGGATTGAGATGGAGGAAAACAAGAAACAGGGCAAGTGTAAGTTCAGAACGTCTCATCTTTGCTAGGTCTGCTGTGAGTCACTGTGTGGAGACTGTGTCTCTAGGAGCCAGTCTGCTTGGGTTGAGGCTTAGCTCTGCCATTTGTTCTCCTCTCTCCCTCCCTTTCACTATGGAGGCCAGGCCAGGTACTTAGTGCTTGCTAGGCAAGGACTTTTTGCCGCAGAGCCATTCCTCCAGGCCCTTTCCTCAGTTCTTGAGCTGTCACAGTACCTCCTCCACAGGCTTGCTGGAGAGTTTAGTGAGTTCACATGGTTCACGGTGTGCAGAGGAGAGTAAAGATAATTGTGTTCGTCATAAAAGGAAGGTGAAAGTCACTGTGGTATAGTCAATAACAAAATCTGTTCCAGAGAAAGGAATTGGAGCTCTGCTGAGAAATGGCAAGTGTTGAAAGTAATTGTCCCAATTCATGGACCTCACCTTTATTAAAGGGGACATTTCTACACAGTCAGTGGCAAGAGGGTCTGATAAAGTAGAAACTTTGGCAAAGTAGGAATACATAGGAGAAATTAGATTTGTGAGTTCATTTGTGCCAGTGTGCATAAACTTCTGATCTGGTTCTCCAGTATAAGCTGGGGGACAGCCATGGAAAGGACTGAGCTCTAAGTATACTGTGAAGCTATTTGGCATATGTCCTAAAGTTAGAGAAAACAAATTTTTAAGGGCGGGAATTTTAATTTTTGTTTTTCATCATAGAAATACTCAGATCAAGTAGAGAAAACAGTGTGCTGAACCCCCATGTTTATTACTCAGCTTCAATTGCAAACAATTAGAACAAGGCTTTTTATCAGAAAGGAACATAGTTTATAGAATGAATTTTTAAAACAAAGGGCTGGGGATGTAAAAAAGTGTATTCCTCAGTTATAACAATTTCAGTAAGTATAGTTATTTATAAAAATCTATTGAACATTAAATAATATAAAACTTAAAATTGTAATCTTAGTAATTAAAGTTAGCAACTAAATTGTTATAATAAGGGGCTGGAGGAATGACTCAGCGGTTAAAGTACTAAGTCAACCACTAAATACCCGAGATCGATTTCCCAGCACCCCATAAGCCTGGCATGGAGGCATATACCTGTAATCCCAGTACTTGGGATCCCAGTACTTGGGAGGCTGAGACAGGAGGATTGTGATGAGTCCAAGGCCATCCTGGGTTCCATAGTGAGTTCAGGACCAGCCTGGGCTACCAAGTGAGACCCTGTCTCAAAAAAAAGAACATTAATAAAATAATAAAAATATGGGCTAAGGATGCAGCTCAGTGGCAGAGTACTTGCCTGACACACTCAAGGCCCTGGGTTCAATCCCCAGTACCAAAACTGAAAAAAATAGACCCCCCCACCCCCAAAAAACCCAATATTAATAAAATAACATGCTTCCAAAAATAGAATGAATTTTATAAATAGCAGTTTTAAAGTTTCTGTCTGGAGGTGAGAGGAACAGCCCAGTAGTCACAGGGCTTTCCTAAGCCCTGAGTTTGTTTCCTTAGCACTACAAGAGCTGGGTATGATGATATACATCTGTAATCCTAGCAGTTGGGAAGCTGAGGCAGGAGGATTGCTGTGAGTTTGAGGCCTTCCTGGGCTACCTAGTGAGTTCAGGACCAGCCTGGAATGAACAGCAAGACTGTATTTCAAAGGAAAAAAAAAGTTTGTATACTCCTGACCTTTAAGGGTACACATATTGGGTGTAGGAAAATGTTTGAGGAGTGTATAGATGACCTACCGATACTGTCTTGTCTTTGCAGACCCAGAAGTCCACATTCCCCTGGAGAATCTACAGCAGTTTCCTGCCTTCAGTTCCTATACCTACTCCTCTGATTCTCCTCTGGATCCTTCTAGCACTGAGGGCCATGGAGCACTCTCCCTTTCTCCTCTTAGCAGAAGTCCAGGTTCTCATGCAGGTAAATCATTGATTTTAATTAATTCAGTCATGAGGTAGACCTGAAGTAAAAGCCTGGTGTTTGAATTTTTAACTCTGACCTACCCAGTATGGTGTGTTCTTCAGATAACCTTACCCTGGGTAGTCCTAAGCTGCATCCAGTTCTTGTCATTTGATTTTCCCTTTTTATAATACTGATTTATTTGTGTATTTAATTTTTTGGGTGCCGAGACCCGGGAGCAATAATACTGATTTATTGTACCCTGCCAGCTTCTGAAGACTTCAAGGCTGGAACTGGAGAAACAGCACAGTCATTAAAGTCTTACCTGTCAAGTGCAAGGCCCTGAGTTCAGTTCCCCAGCATCACATAAGCTGGGTGTGGAGGCGCACACCTGTATTCCAGCACTTGGAAGACTGAAGCAGAAGGATTGTTGAGTTTGAGGCCAGCATGGGCTGCATAGTGAGTTCAGAGTCAGCCTGGACTACAGAGTAAGACCTGTATCTGAAAAAAACCAACTGAAAAAAAAAAACTTCAAAATAGTTCACTAGAAATGTAGGAAACTTAAATTCTTTCTTGTGACTCAGCTGTTATTATTTCTAGTTTTTAGATGTGAAGGACTCCTTTTGCTTCAGTCTTCCTGAGTGCTGGGATTATAAGTGTGCACCATCACGCCAGGTTTTATATGGTGCTGAGGAATCAAACTCAGGCTGTAGCTTGCTTAAGGCAAGCACTTTTAACTGGTGTGCCATTCCTCCAGCCCCTTGAACATATTTTTGTATCTGTCTCTTTATTGTATTTATATTAATAGCAAAAATGAAATGGCCTACAGAACTTACTGGTAGGGAAATGGCCAAATTATAGCATTTATGCTATGAAATACTTGACATCTATTGAAGGAGAATATGGTTGTATTTATGAACTAAATGGAAGATAAAAGGAAGTTTTGAAACAAGAACAAACACCCTTTGTGAGTTTAAGGAAAAAACCACTATAAGACATGGCTTTACATTGTGGATTTATATATATATATAAATGTAGATAGTACTGAAAGTAGTAGTAATTTCTCTGTAAGAAAAAATCAGGGTTGTTTAGAGACACCAGAGTCTTTTTTTTTTTTTCTTACATATATATATATGTTTTATATGTTTTGTGGTACTGGGGATTGAACTCAGGTACTTCACAAGTGAGTTTATGTACAGCCTGTACTATAGAGTGAGATCCTGTCTCACAAGAGAGGCGCTGAAGGAATAGCTCAGGGGTTAAAGCACTTGCCTGCCAAGCTCAAATCCCTGCACTTCCCCAGCACAACATAAACAGTTAGAGACCAGCCTGGGCTACATAGTGAATCCAAGACCAGCCTGAACTACAGAGGGAGATCCTGGTCTTCAAAACAAAAGTGGAAAAAAGAGAAAATGCCAAAGATGAGACGATTTAGTTGGATGTGGTGATGAGGGCTATAATCCAAGCATTTTGGGAGGGTAAATCAAGGAGATGGCAAGTTCAAGCCCTGCCTTGGAAACTTAGCAAGATCCTGTCCCAAAATAAAAAATATCTGGGCTCAGTGGCCTTAATTCCATACTCTGGGAGGCTGAGGCAGGAAAATTGAAAGTTTAAGCCCAGCCTCATCAATTTAGCAATTTAGCAAGACTTCTGCCTCAGTAGTATAAAGGGCCTGTGGTCTGTAGCTCAGAGTGAAGTCCTTGTGGTCAGTCTCCAGTACTGTAAAATACAAAATAAGGGCTGGAAGTATAGCTCAGTGGGCTCAAGGCTCTAATATTGGAAAAACAAAAAATAAAACCAGAAAATGTTTAAGACTCTTAGTCCAGTGATCATAGGTCTATGACTTCGGATTGGAGAACTTAAAATAAAGGATTTAGTAAAGGAACTGGGAGTAGAGTTTAGTTCTTGAGGAATGCAAAAATGTGATCCTCTGTGTGTTCTAGCATACTAGCTTTTTAATGTGTCCAGGCAAGAGCATTTGGGCATCCTAGGAGTTAAAATACTAAAAAGTCGTGGATAAGTATGTAAGGGCCCGCTACTGTACTGGGGGAAACTAGGCCCTCTTTCTTTGCCCAGCAGTGCCTAAAGCAGGGGATAGACTGATCTGTGGCAAGTGTTCAAGTCCAGAAAGAATAGAAAAGGAGTATTACAATCTAGAGTGAATCAGGAGAAAGTTTGCATCTTCATGCTGCATTTTACTATGTATTATATTCTAACCAATTACTCTTACATCACTAGACATCTGTTCTCTGAAACATAAAGTTTTAATTTTTTCCTCTTTTGGGGAGGAACTTTTCCATCCACCTAAAGCCAGACCATGAAAGATCACCTCAGCATTGTCAGCTGGCCTTTTTAAAGTGTCGTATTTCATGACTCCTGGTGTTATTGTAACTATGGAGGTGTTTTTCCTTCCACTGCAGATTCCTGATGTTAACAGGTGATGTTCTTGGGTTTATAAGAACATGTTAAAGTTGAAGGTTGGATTAAGGTTTACTTTTAAGGGGAGGGTTGGTAATTATTCAACTGATTCAGGGTTCATCTCTTGCTAAGAGGATACCAGCATTTTGGGGTCAGGAGGCATAGCTCAGTGATTAGGGGTACTTGCCTGGGATGCACAAGGCCAGGTTTGATCCTCATATAAGCCAAGCGTGGTGGCACATGCCTGTAATCCCACCACTGGGGAAGCTGAGGCAGGAGGACTGCCAGTTCTAGGCTAGCCTGGGCTACATAGTGAGCTCAGGACCAGCAAAGACTACAAAGTGAGATGCTGTCTCAAAAAAAAAAAAAAAAAAAGAACAATATAGCTTTTTGGAACTTGACTCATACAAACAGGTTTCTGGTTCCCTTTCAGACTTTCTGCTGTCACCTCTGTCACCCACTGCTGGTCAGGGCAGTCCCTCATTCTGCGTTGGGAGTGTAGAAGACTCTCCCTTCCCTTCCTTTGCCCAGGTAAATTCCTTTGCTTGTGAAGCAGCAAAAGTATTTAACATGAACTTGACTGCCTATTCTTCAGGAAATTTCAGGGATTGGTGCCATACATTGTAATATAGCTGGACAACTTGAGTCATCTGATGGGTCTGAGGGAAGATGACTGTTGAAGGTTTAGGCGGCGAGGAATGGCCAAGAACGGATTATGGGGACATCCATCTCCTCTGTTGGAGGAGACCTAAGGGTTAAGGTTGCATTGACTATAATACATAATCGTGGGAGATTTTCTTAGAGGGAAGTGGGAAGTGGCAAGTTCATGGATTTGGTCTCAGATACTAACTGCAGATTTAGCGAAGAATCCAAGTGTACCAAGATAATAAACTTTTTAAATTATTAGACTCTTGTAAACTGGGAACTTGTTATAGGGGCTAGGAATATCAATTAATTTTAACTAATTCCTGATTTTAGGACCTCTGGTTTAGGTGATATTTACCTGTTACATAGAATAAACCATTCTTTTTCACTGGGAAGGGAAAAGTTGTCTTGGTTTTCCTGTAACTAGCGTCTTTGGGGAATGAGACAGGAAAAACATTAAAAGTTAGTGAGCTAACTGAACGTTAAGCTGGCCAGATCACTTTAGTGGTTCTTTTAAAACGAGCAAACATTCAGCATCCCTGTATTCACATAATTGAGAAAAGTCCATGAGCAGCTTGCAAAGTCCCTCTTTTTAACTTGAGAAGTTAAAGTCAGCCTTCACCTCTGTGGGCTAGCTTGGAATCACTGCTCTAGTAATTCTGGAGTTACACGATAGACCAGTCACAGATTGAAAGTACTTTAAGTTGGAAATGCATTGACACCCCTAACCTATCCAACATGACAGCTTAGTCTAGGCTGCCTTGAATACCCTCAGAGTACTTATGTTAGCCTATACTTGTGTAAAATTATAACACAAAGCCAATTTTATAATAAGTAATTTGTTAACCCATGTACCAAAGTAAAAAACAAAATGGGCACACCATCATAAAGTTCAGCAGTCCTAAATTGAACTATCCTAACTTGGGAACTGTCTATAGTAGATACGGGTTTTTCCTCATATTAAAAAATACTGCATTTTGGGCTGGAAATAACGTTTGGTATGGAGAATTCTGATGTTAGGGAGGATGAAATTGAAGGCATTTCTGAAAATTGCTTAACTTCATCCCCCATAAGTAAAATAGTATTTTATTCCCATTGTTTTTCTTTCAACTTTATTTTGAAAAACTCCAAA
This sequence comes from Ctenodactylus gundi, assembly GCA_004027205.1. Classification (NCBI taxonomy): domain Eukaryota; kingdom Metazoa; phylum Chordata; class Mammalia; order Rodentia; family Ctenodactylidae; genus Ctenodactylus; species Ctenodactylus gundi. Next base: position 522,209 of record PVKB01000712.1, read on the forward strand.
TTTAAAGAGCTGAAGAACAGTAATGTGTATGTTGTCACATTTCACCTGGGCTCTCCAGTCCTTTACTGCATTTGCTTTTTATTTTGTACACAAAGTAAGTTGCTGGCACCCTGCCACTTTGCTCCTAAATACTTAGCAAGCTTACTTGGCACATGCTGGTTCCTGAAGTTTCATCACTAGCACCCAAGAAAACAAAAACTATTATCACAGTTATTGCCACATCATTCAAGTTGCTACAATATATAGTGTATTTTTGTTTTCTTTGTATTCTTTTTATTTGATTCAAGGTGAAATTAGTTTACTCTCTAGGTTACTCACTGACTTTAGTTGTCAACTATTTAGTTGTCTTTGGTCTGTAACAGTTCCTTAGGTCTGCTCCTCCCTTCCCAGATGGGTATTTTTAAGCATCCAGGCCAGTTGTTTTATAGGATATACTATAGTTTGGTGTAGTTTTGAGTTGATTATCTCATGAGCAGATTCAGGTTAAACACTTAAAACTTTTTGCTAAGACTAACGCATACAGCAGGAGGAGTAACACAGCAATTAGAGCTCTAGCAAGTGCAGGGCCCTGAGTTTCATTCCCCACCACCATATAAAGTAGGTATAGTGGTATATACTTACAATCCCACCACCTGGAACACTGAGGTGGGAGGATTGCTGTGAGTTTCAGTCCAGACTGGGTTACGTAATTCAGGACTGGCCTAGAGTACTGAGCAAGACCTTGTCTCGGAAGAAAAAAAGAAAATTGGGTGCTAGAGGAATGACTCAAGTTAATAGCAAGGGCTAAATACCTGAATTCGATTCCCCAGCACCATATAAACCAGGTGTGGTGGCGTGCACCTGTAATCCCAGCACTCGGGAGGCTGAGGCAGGAGGATTGCTGTGAACCCAAGGAACAGCCTGGGCTACAGAGCGAGATCCTGTCTCTTAAAAAAATAATTGGGCAACCTTCTTTGGGGCTCCTTCTGGGACAGGGTTGTTGTGATTTACTGTACTTGCAGGAAATTTACTGGTTTGTGCTAGATCTAAATGTTCATGATGGAGTTATTAGAAAAACAAAGACTAAAAATGTAATACATGCTGTTGGGCTGAGGACAAAGTTTAGTTTCTAGTTATTTAAGTTCTATAATCATGTGGGTGTTCTCCCCATCTCCTTTGGGAAACAAGGTCTTGCTCTGCAGTTTAGGTTGATATGAACTATGTAGCCCAGGATCAGCCTAAACCCACGGCAGTTTTGCTTCCGCCTCCTGGATGACAGGGTTTTAGGCATGCACTGCCATGCCTGGCCTAGCTGTGTGGTTAAGATCAGAGAATGCTACACATTACTTACTCCAACATGCTGTTGTTTTTTAGGAGCCTCAAGAAAGGCAGGAAAGTTTAACAGAAAAAGTGAGTGTTCCTAGTTTAACAGTCTGCATAAACACCTCTTAAAACTTTCTATGCAGTGTTCCTTTTCCTAAGAAACAGGTCAGCCTAGGCTTTCCCACTTGTAGGCTGCACTGTCATTTCATTGGTCACTATTTAGAGGACATGGCTGAAGAGTGTGTTGTGGAGAGAAGTGTCTGACAGATCTTTAAATATGATGGTTGGAAGCCGGGTGTGGTGCCGCATGCCTGTAATCCCAGCACTTGGGAGGGGAGCCTGAGGCAGGAGGACTGCTGTGAGTCCAAGGCCAGCCTGGGCTCCTTAGTGAGTTCAGGACCAGCCTGGGCTGCAGTGAGACCTGTCTTAAAAAGAAAAGCAAACAAAAAATAAAGATAATGGTTGGTTTTATGCCCACCTATTAGTGTGAGTTTTTAGAAAAAAACTGAACAGATACTTAAACTTCCTCCCTTTCACTTTGGCAGATGCTGAGGGTAGGAAAGGCAAAAGCAGATGTGTGGCCCAAAACTGCTTCCAAGAAAGGTGTAGAGGACCTGCTTGTGAAGGGTGAGTTTGGCTCCTTTGAGTAAAAGCTCTTGAATTTTCTAGAATTATAAAATTGGTATCTTTTTTTAAAAGATGAGAACAACTTAGTTCCTCCTGCTCCTGTGGACAGCGATGGGGAGAGTGATAACTCTGACCGTGTTCCCGTGCCCAGTTTCCAAAATTCCTTCAGCCAAGCTATTGAAGCAGCTTTCATGAAACTGGACACACCAGCTACTTCAGATGCCCTCTCTGGTAAGGGTGGAGAACTGGAGCGCTCAGCACGCGGCTGTTAACCTTAACCCCTACACTTGCTGCCATGCCACCTGCATTTAGTGGCAGGCACCAGGCTCTTACCTCTCTGAGCCTCTAAATCTGTTATTGTCTTAGTGACTTACCTATTGTTGGGATAGAATACCTGACATCCATATTGAGGGGAGAAAAATTTATTTTAGCTCAAAGTTTCTGGAGATCTCACATAGTCCATTCATGGGTGACTGGCAATGGTGGAAGCACATGGTTGAGATCTGCCTGGAGAAAAGCTCTTTGTAGCATGGCAGACAGAAAGCCAAGTGAGGCAGAACAAGTTGATGTGTGGAGACTTAAGGTGAAGGATAAAACTTTCCCAGGAAGCTGTAACTGTGTTTTTCATTTTATTTAGTTCAAGCTGCCGGTTTGGCTGCCTATATCCAGGGTGGGCACCCCTCCCTGACTTCCTGGACCACAAGCCAGTAAGAACACCTAAAAACTCGGCCCTAGGCACCCCCAATCTCAAGTTGACATGATTCTTCGAGATAGAGGCCAAGCTCTTGCATCTTCCAGCCAGGCCTCACCTCCAGCAGCAGTTTCACAGGTGTCCCACTACATCCAACACATGAGGCTTTTAGGAGACCCTCCAAGTCCAAGCCATAGTTACTGTCTTCATCCTAAAGTCTGAAGTAGTGTTTCACTTGGAGTCTGGTAGGACTTCTATCACCACAGTTAATTCACATGCTTAGACAAGAATGACACATGTGATATGCTTCACGTGCCTAGTGTCGTGCTGATTTTTCTGTCTGGATACCATATTAAATGGGTGTAACTTTCAAGTTGCAGACAAGAAAACCGAGTTGTGGAAATAAAATGACTTTTCTACAGACAAAAGTATAGTGTATGCTACAGGTGGTATTTGAATTCAGATGAGTTCCAGACCCTGCCAGGCCAGGGAACAGGGACCCACAATATGCTAAGTGAGTTTTTTTTTTTTTCTCTTTCCTTTTAGAAGAGAAAGGAGGAAAGAGGAGGAAAAAACAGAAACAGAAGCTCCTGTTCAGCACTTCAGTCGTCCATACCAAGTGACACTACTGGCTGAGGCTACCACCTTCATCTGATTTTTTTTTTCCATGCTTTGTTTTGCTGCTGTAATTTTAAAGTATTTGAGTTTGAACAGATTAGCTTGGGCGGGGAGGGAGGGTTTCCACAATGTGAGGGGGAACCAGGAAAATTTTAAATACAGTGTATTTTCCAGCTTCTGTCTTTACACCAAAATAAAGTATTGACACTCACAAGACAGATTTTCCTGCCAGGATTTTTAGTTTGCTGCCAGTTGTTAGTCTTTTTTGACTCACATGTAATTGATTTTCATAACTCAAAATAAGTGAATCTTGTCAGCAGCAGCTCATACTACTGGTATAGCATTGCTGTGCTATGGCGCATGCCAGAACTTCCTGGTCTTACGGCACACTTACCTGATTGTCTCAGCTGAGGGCTGGGGGCATTGTTAAGTGGTTAAGAGTGTTTGCCTAGTAGTGTATGCAAGACCGTGGGTTCAATCCCTTAGCACCACATTAAAAAAATTAGTGTGGGCCTATAACCTCAGCACTCAGAAGGCCGAGGCAGGAGGACTGCCACTAGTATTAGTTTGAGGCTAGCCTGAAAAAAAAAAAAAAAAAAAGTTTGGCTGGAGGAATGCTCAGCAGTTAAAGCGCTTGCCTAGCGTTAAGTACCTGAGTTCAATTCCCCAGCACCACATAGGCTGTGTGTGGTAGTGCACACCTGGAATTCCAGCACTCTGGAGGCTGAGACTGGAGGACTGCTGTGAGTCATGGCCAGCCTGGGCTGTGGCAGGAGGATCACAAATTTAAGCTCAGCACGGGTAATGTAACAATGTACTGAGAACCTGAGATTTTCTTTTTTAAATGGCCAGACTCTGGTATCCGACCTAAGTCACCAACTTAATGGAGTAGGTTGTCCTTGACACATGCACAAGTGAAAGAGTCTGCCTCCCAACTGCCCTGAGTCCAAGGCCAGCCTGGGCTCCACAGTGAGTTCAGGACCAGACTGGACTACAGATTGAGACCCTGTTTCAAGAGAGAGAGGAAAAAAAAAAAGGTCTGTCTCCCAAACCAGGCTTTGTTTGGTAAGGAAAGTTGTAATTATCATTAAGAAAGCCCTGGGAGCCGGCACTAGTGGCAAGGCCTGTGATTCCAACACTCTGGGAAGCTGAGGCAGTAGAATTGCAAATTGGAGCCTATCCTGTGCAAGCTGGCAACACTGTCTCAAAACCAAAACTAAGTAAGTAGTCTAGAGGTGCAGTGTGAAGCAATGGGTTGGGCAGAGCTCTGGGATCTCCAGGGGGAAAAAAAGGCAAGCAAGCCCTGGGACCTGAGACTCCTCCAAACAAGCTTGTTGTAAGCTGTGTCCCGAGTTATTAATAGGGACAGTAGTTCTAGCATATCTGGGTTAATAGTAATAGGCTGACTACTGCCTCTTCATTTACTAGAGCAGCTTTCTTATGCCTATTTCAGCTGAATTTGAGTGATACGAATTTTGCTGCTTAATAAACTTTAGGTGTAATAGAATATCAAGGCATATAGTTGAAATAAACCACCTGCACAAGCAATGTGAACTTTGTCTCTTTAAAGTTCATTTTATAGGTCAGCTGAACATGCGCTCTCTCAGATTTAGGCTAAATAAAGTAACACCTGTGATGATCTTGAGCAATATGCTACTTACTGTGGACTTTTTATGTCAGGCCTAAAGCTGGCTTAGCTTTAAAAACCTCCCATTTTTGAGAAATTCTGTGTCAAGAATTCTTCGGGGTGAATGAAGGTATTCCAGCCCTGACGTAAGGTGCACAGTGAAGCAAAAATCACTGATCTATTTAAAGGATAAGGGATCTTGAGCGACATCCTTTTATTATGGAGAAAACATCCCTGAGATGTCATCAGGAGGTAGCAGAAAAAAAACCTTATCATAAGCCTCTTGCGCTTCCTGATTCCTTTGAGTGTGGCAGGCTTGGTTGACTACATTTCAGGCCACAGGGACTGAAACTACAGAAAACCACCTAAAGTTAGCTCTTCCGTAGCCTGCTCAGTGATAGCAGGTGATGCCAGCCACATACCAGAGTGCAAAAGCTGCTTTGGGGGGAATGGTACTGAGGACTGAACCCAGGGCCTTGGGCTGGTCTGAAGTTCATCCCCAGCCCTTTTTGAGACATGGTCCTGCTGAACTGCCCACGCTGGCCTCACATTTGAAATCCTTACTCAGTAGCTGAGATTTCAGGTGTATACTACCACAGCGGGCCAAAAGCTACATTTCTTGCTAAGTCAGTTGATTTAGCATTGACAGGGAAACTGGTATAGAAAAACGTTCTGTGGAATACTACTGAGACAGACTAGATCTGTGTAAAGTTTAGTTACTGTTTTCTAATATTTCTTCTCTAGGTAACTTAGGGGCCACCTACCTTACTGGCTGGATGTACAAAGCCTCAAGTGGAAGGCTATTCAAAACTCACCCAGTACGAGAGAGCCCGCATTCTCAGTAAGGCCAAGGCTGTAGATGGGGAAAGAGACTTGACCAAGGAGAAATTCTACAAGCTCTTTTTATAATTTATGCTAAAGTCTACGGAAGCCAATACATTTATTCAACCTATTCTGAGCCAAACAATTAGAGTAAAAAAAAAAGTCTAGGCTCAGGACCACTTACCCAGGGGACATTGAGTAAAGGCAACTTCAGTATAAAAGTAAGTCTCCAGTTTCAAGCTGACCATTTCTCCTCTGGTTGGCAGTCATCCAGTTTTGGAGGACTGCAGAAGGTGTCCCCTGTTCTCTTCCCCAACTGATGTTGGGCATAGTGTGCTGCATGGCAAGCAGCAGTTCATTTCATCGTTGCAGCTGTCTCCTCGCCACCAATGTCTGAAAGCTCATCCTCACCCGACTCCTCTTCTAGTAAACAGCTTCTGGTGACAGACTTCTGGATGGCTTCTCGCTCTCCTGGAGAAAGGCACCAAGAGCCGGGATGAAGATGTCGGAGAGTGATCTCTTATTCAGCTGTAGCTCAGTCACAGGTGGACACTGAGCAGCTTTACTTACCTTCATTAGTACAATTCTGCAACAAGATCAACAGCTGTCTCCTGTTGTACCGAATCAGGAACTTCTGACATGTTCTGATTGTTCCTGGATTTGAAAGAGTGTGGTAATAGTAGGTGAAAAATTTCTAGAACAGTGTCAGAGATGAGGGACAGTACCACATTTTTAGTGGGAGGAGCCGGAAGAACCACTCCCACCTATCCATACCAATCTCTGAACCTGATACCAACTGAAAATTGGCAGCCAAGTCACACGCTACTCCTACCTCCCACGTGTAATGTGTTGAAAAAACAAGGATAACGGTGTCCTTTGTTTTCCATGAACGTGATAAAGGGAAGTGCTGACCACACCAGCTGGTAGAATTCCTTTCGGCATCGAAGTAGTATTATCCCAGTATAGACATTGAGGTATCGCACTACGGGAAGAAAAAAACACATTTTGGAAAATTGGACTGCCTGCAGCGAGTTAACAACTTCAGGGGAAAGGCATATTATGCAACAGGGAAATGGCTCCTGGGAGGATACACTGTAGGTAAAAACAAAATATTCTTGAAGAGGGGCAGAAAATTTAGGTCAGGAGTAATGATATAGTGGTTAACAAGTGCAAGGCCCTGAGTTGATTCCCCAGCACCACATCAGCTGGGCATGTTGGCCTGTAATCCCAGCACTCAGGAGGTTGAGGCCAGATCATTCTGAGTCCAAGGCCAGCCTCGGCTACAGAGTGAGTGATACCCTGTCTCAAAAAATAAAATAAAAAAACAAAAATTAGGTCAGGTCACTATTGCTTAAAGGCTTATATACCACTCAGACCTGGTGAGTGATTCTGAGATACAAGATACTTTCTACTTAATAAGTGGGGTAGGGGAGAAGCTCCATCTTCACATAGAAGGAAAAGAACTTGCCTGGCGACCAGGTTTTATTGCAACAGGGCCTTGTAGGTTATCAGCAGCCCAGCTACATCTGTGCTGATGTGACAGGGTTCTGCTTGCTTTGTGTAATTCTCTAGGATTCAAATTTGAACTTACTCGAATCAAAAGGGCTAAAAAGGGCAGCAGGGCCTAGCTTACGGTCCCAGGCTGTCATCTCCTTTGGGAGGTTGAGGCAGGAGGTTTGCAAGATCCAGCCCAGGCAACCTCAGTGACTTGGTGAGACCCTCTCACAAAAATAAAAAAATATAAATAGACTGGGAGTGTAGTTCAGTACGAAGGCCCTGGGCTCAATCCCCAAATGCCACAAAAATAAAGAAGGTGGGAATGCTGCCTGGCTCATCTGCATTGATGATATACAGTCATGTATTTGGTACCTAATGACTTTCAAAGGCTGTTCAGGAAGTTATTTTGACTTTTTTTTGAGACAAAGTCTTACTCTGTAATGGGTTCGTTCTGAATTCACTATGTAGCCCAGACTGGCCTTGAACTCAGGGCAATCCTCCTGCCTCATCCTACTGAGTACTGGGGTTACAGGCATGTGCTACTAGGGAATTGAAGCCAGGGCCTTGTGCATGCTAAGTAAGCACTCTAACCACTGAGCCACACCCTTAAGCCACTTGACAATGCATTTCTTTTGAGGCAGGGTCTTACTCTGTAACCTAAGCTGGTCCTGAAATCACTATGTGCCTCAGGCTGGCCTCAAATTTGGCAATCCTGCCCAAAGCCTCGCGACCACTGGAATTACAGTTGTGTGCCACCTTGCCCAACTAATTTTTATGTAGTGCTGGGGAATCAAACCCACGGAATCGCGCATGCCAGACAAGCACTATTAACTACTGAGCTATGGCCCCCAGCCTCTACATGTATTTTTCATATGTCAGTGTAATCTGTCAAATAATAGCTCTCAAAAGCAATTATAAAATTCAACAGTAACCCCTAACGTACAGGTGTCAAACACCTATAGATTCTTGTCCTAGTCCCACTGTTTTGGGACTTAGCTATGCCCAATTTTGGACTTAGCCCGATCTCCATTCGAGATCCTGGCTGCCTAAAAACGCCCCTATCGTACCAAAAAAGGTGCACGGGCTTAGCCGCACCAAGGACCGCTCGTGCCTTTCTCCCTCTTACGGTGCCAGACCGTTTAAGCACCGCCTTCCGCGAGCCCTCTCACCTGCAAAGCCGATCGAGCAGGCGGCGGCGCCGAACGTCCCGTGCACTCGGGCGATCGTATCCCGTACGAGGTTGCCCAGTACTCTGTCGTCCAGACTTAGGCGGCATTGGGGGTCGTCAGACACCAATTCACAGAGCAGATACCTGCGCAAGAAAGAAAAATATGAGAGCAGGAGCAGGCTGTGGGAGAAAAAATACACAGAGAAAGGTGAACTGGCTGCTTACCTGTGCTTGAATCTCACCATGGCGGACTCCAGGCCCGCGCGCCGTCCACACCGGATGTCGGTCCCGACCCCGGCCAATGGGAAGTTCGCCTCGGCAGCCTTGTAGCCACTCAGAGTGAAGCAGGAATGGTGGGCGGAGCTAAAAATCTAGACACCAAGCCCTGCGCCAATCGTCTTCAAGTTCCGCCTTCCTCTGCGTTTGTAAAAGCGCATGCGTTTCCTTGAGAGCTCTAAATTTAGTCATTGGTTATCTGGGCTCGGCGGCTGGTGGTGGTGTGGACGTAATGGGCGGTTCTGCCCTAAGCTGGAGTTTACAATATTGTGTGGCAAGCACCCGCCGCATTTAGCGTCTTCGACACTTTACAGTTATGTGCGTACTTGTATTCTCTCCCCAAGCTGGATGGTGGAACTTCTGAGGCCAATACCCTGAAACCCAGGGACTGACAAGCGAGAACTCGACCCTTATTTTCAGGTTAGAGCTCGTTTTATTTCTTTACAGCCAAATATGCTGCTTGGGTCTTTCAACAGTTTTGTGGAAGCGGACGGTTGGCGCGTTTTTAGTTTGTGAAAACAATACTTGGGTATTATATTTTCCTTTTTTTGACAGAAAAGCATAAGAAAGCAATCCAGGCACCAAGAGAATACTTGCCAAATAGTATGTTTTATTGTCATATTTTTCCCTCTGTGCCAGCAGTTCTCCAAATGTTATCCAGAGTCCACTGACATTTCCAAAACTGCTTAGGGAGTCTCTATCTTCAATATAACTTTTGTAATAATTACATGTTCTCTGCTTTTTTATTCCCTCAGGATGGAAGTATGTTTTATGGGGGTGGGGAGTTAATGGAGATTAAACTCAGGGACAAGCCACCACCAAGCTACCTCTCCACCCTATTTACTTACTTATTCATGAGACAGGGTCTTGCTGTGTAGTCCAGGCTAGTTCTAGACTCACTATGTATCCTAGGCTGGCCTAGAACTCACAGCCATCCTCCTGCATCAGCCTCCTGAATGCTAGGATTCTAGGAGTTTGCCACCACACCCAGCTTATGTGGTCCTGGAGAACTGCATTCAGGGTCTTGTGCTTGCCAAGCAAGTGTTTTAACTGCTGAGCTACTTCGCCCCAACTCTTTATTTTGGGACAGGGTCTAAGTTACTCAGGCTGGCCTCAAACTTGCCATCCTCCTGCATAAGGAGAATTTATCTTTCACAAAAACAAAAATGCTTTGGAATTCTTTAAAGTCTAAAGGGGTCCTAAAAGAAAGAAAAAAATTGTGAGAACTTTGCCATATGTTTCTTTGTTTTTTGGGGTTTTTTTTTTTTTTTAGATAAGGTTTCTTTCTGTAGTCCAGGCAGGTGCTGAACTCACTGTGTTGTCCACGCTAGCCTTGAACTTAGCAATTTTCCTGTTTCAGCCTCTCAAGTGCTGGAATTACAGGCATGTGCCACCACACCCAGCTTATGTGGTACTGGGATATCAAAATCAGGCTCTTGTTCTTGCTAGGCAAGCACTTTAACTGCTGAGCTAAACCCCCAACCCAGTGCTATATGTTAAAATTTTGGTTTTCCTGTTGGTTTTCTTAAGAATAGAGTATTAGACTGTTTAATACTTTTCCCTTTCCACTTGAATTATCTTTCTAAGACATCCTTTTGAGATATAAAGTACCCATTCTTTTTTTTCTTTTGAGACAGGGTTTCATTCTGTAGTCCAGACTGTTTCTGCTCACTGTGTAGCCCAGACTTGCCTTGAACTCACAACAATCCTCCTGTTCCAGCCTCCCAAGTGCTAGGATTATAGGCGTGCACCACGATGCCCAGTTTATGGGGTACTGGGGAGTCAAACTTGGGTACTAAGCACTTGCTAGGCAAGGGCTTTAACTGCTGAGTTATTCCTCCAGCCCAGGTACACATCTTAAGTGTACTGCTCAGTGAATTTTTTATATGTGTAACCATCACCCTAGATTAAGACACCAAGAATAGTCACCAGAAAGTTCCTAACCTCTCTTCCAAAGGAAAATCCTTACTAGAAGTAGCCACTGTTTTGATTTCTATCACAATAGACTAGTTTTGTATATTCTTGAACTTTATATTAATACCACATAGCATGTTTTATTTTGTGTCTGGCTTATTTTGCACAGCATAATTGTTTTTGAGACAGGACTTTGTTCTGAGCTCAGGCTAGTCTTGAGCTCACTGTGTAGCCCAGGCTGGCCTCTAACAAATGACAATCCTCCTGCCTCAGCTTCCTGAGTACTAGGATTACCAGCAGGCTTATGTGGTGCTGGGGAATGAACCTAGGGACTTGAGCTTGCTAGGCAAGTGCTTTAACTGCACAGCTACTCTTTAAGCCCTTGCACAGCATAACTATAAGACTGTTGATTGTATTTTCACATCCGTTCTGCTAGAATATGACTCTCATCTTTACAGCAATATTGTTTGAATGTACCACTGTTAAACTGGCTAATATCCCCCTGTTGGACCTTTAGGTTATTTCTGGGTTTTCTAGTAATGTCCGATACTTTGATGCACAACCTTGTAGCTAGGTCTTTATTCATATCCCTGACTGTAGAATTGTCATGGTCCTTGCTGGCTGCCTGGCCCCATGTCATCCTTGAAGGGAGACAGCTTTTACAACTGATTATTCTCAAGACTTGAAATTCCTTCTCAATGTTTCCATCTCGCACTCTTTTTTGACTTCCCAGAGGACAGATCAAAAGACCCTTGACTTTTCCTTACCCTAGAATCACATTATCCGCAGATACTGTTTCCTGCATTCTCTGGTAGCCGGGAGAGGGCGCCAAAGGCCCACAGAGTAAGAAGCGTTTCCGACGCGGCCTCAGAGGACCCCGCCTCCCACCTTGAAACTAACTCTTCTAACACTTTCCAGCCATTATTCCCTGAATCCCAAATTCACACCTATTTTATAGATGCAGTGCGCGCCCACCCTAGAGTCACGGTTTTAGTAAGGAATAGGCTCAGAATTCGAATCCCAAACTATCTAACGCCAGATTCCTTGCTGTGGCTCACGCTGCCTATTGTCCCCAGGCGCTCGGTTTCACTGTCTACTTTAGTGTGATTAAAGGGAGAGGCGACAAGCGTATACTCAAAGCCCCCTCCGTCGCTGGGGCTGGGGTTAGGTCTCAGCTTCGCCCTCTGGTCAATGAACAGTAGTAGTTCCTATTACTGAGAATTATTAGGATGGAAGTTTAGGCGGAAGGACGCGGGGGCTGCGCGGGCCGCGGTGAGCGCCTAGTGAACGCTGCTCTGAATGAGTGATACACCGCCCACGCGCAGGCCCAGCCCCCGGGCCTCGGGGCCTCCCGGCCACACGAGGATGCGGGCGCGTGGGTGGCCAGGCGGGCGGGCGACGGCGGCGGCGCAGCCTCGCCCCGCGGTAATTAGCGCTCGGCAGCTCCGGCTCCGCCAGCCGCTAATTACACGTCTCCTAATGAGGCCGGCGGCTGTTTGCAATCACCCGGGTCCCCGCTGCGCAGCGCGGGAGAGCCCGCCGCGGGGGCGTGGAGGGCGGCCGCCGCCTCCCGAGGCCGGATCGGCGGGCGGCGGCGGGTGAGCCCAGGGCCTGGTGGGGATGCGGGGCGGGGCGGGTGAGCCCGCGCCTGGCCCGGCCCGGGAGGGCGGAGCTGAGGGCGGAGCGGGGCGGGGCGGTGTCCCCCTGGGCTTCAAGCGTTGGAACGAGGAAGGGGGCCGAGGCTCAGACGGGAACTCGCCCAGGCGTGGCTCACGCTGGGACGGAAACCTCGTATCCGGAGTCTGAGCCGAGCTCCGCCCGTGCGCGCTGACCCGCCGCCTGGATCCCCGGGGTAGACGCTATTGTTGCTGTTACTATTCCTGTGATTCTGGGACTATCGGAAGAAGAACCTAAACTAGATCAAATACCTGGCCTGGAGGGGCTGCGGCTTGTTCGGGTCCAGTCCCACCTTCCCGTCCGGAAAATCCCGCTCTCAATTTGTCCGCTTGCATCGGACACAAAACCCAAATATTAGATAGCCACTGACACTTGGAAACACAATCCGTCGCACGAGCTGGAGCATTCTCAGGAGGGGGTCGCAGCTGCTGTTACAACGCCCCCCTTAGTCGGGGGCGGAGTAGGAGGCTCCCAGGCTGTGACCTTTTCTGACCCGTCGCTGGTGGGATGCAGGCTAGCAGCCTTTCTTCCCTCACTCCTGGGCTGTATCGGGCTCTCCCTGTGTGCCAGGCGCAGCACCAAGCGCTTTGCGTGTTTGACTTCATGTAGTCCTCATAACAATCCGGTGAGCATAGAGCTTGTTATTCTCTGAGGCTCCTAACGGGAAATTATTTGCCCTACAGGCCACAGGAATTAGGGCCAATCTCTTACCCAAAAATCTGTTCTTACCGCCTTGTTCTTGTTCTGGGAAGTTCTGGGTTTAGGAGGATGTTCAGGAAAAGGGGACCCAAGTCGGGTGCCATTGTAAGGTGCTTTTATGAGCCTGGATGCCCCCGTGGAGACGGAGGCAACGGAAAAGTGTATCTGCTTTAGAATCTTCTACAGCAGCCACTGCTCTTTAGAGACTCCTGCTTCTCTCTCCTGCCAACCAATTTCCTCTAAAAACTCTTATGGGAACAATCTAGATAAAATTAAAACTCCATCTGCTTGGCTCAGGGCCTAGGGACCCACTCCATCCTCCAGGTTGCAGGAGACACAGCTCTCTCTCAACCTCCCAGACAGCAGCCTGCATCTCTCCTTCGTCATCTTCACTGTCTTGTGGGCCTCCTCCCGTCCCTGCCTGCTGCAAGGATGCGCTCGGCCGAAAATTAATTAAATCCAAGGGCACTTCTGCTTGACCTAGCAGTTTCTCCACCAGGTACTTATCCTGCAGGGATTCTTGCATCTTTGCCAGAGGACAGGTGAACAAAGACATTCTGCAGCGTCATGTATGGTGGCAAAAGGCCACCTCAATGTCAGTCAGTAAAGAGCCTCTGTATGCGGGTTGTTATTGGACGACTGCGTGCCAGAGGATGTTCCTAAACGCTGTACAGATTACCTCACTTAACCCTCACAGTTACCCTAAAAAGTGGATACTTAAGCCTGGAGGAATAGTACAGTGGTTAGAGCACTTGCCTCCTAAGAGCAAAACCTTGAGTTCAGTCTCCCAGCACCCGTAAGCCAGACATAGTAGTCCACGGAGCACATGGGAGACTGAGGCAGGAGGATTGCTGTGAGTTCCAGGCCAGCTTGGTCTATGTAATGAGTTCAAGACCAGCCTGAACTATAGTGTGAGAGTATGTCTAAAAAAGAAAAAAAGAAAAAAGTGGGGCTGGAGGAATGGCTCAGCGGTTACTCAAGCTCTAAGTACCCAAATTCCATTCCCCAGCACCACATAAGCCAGGCGTGGTGGTGCAGGCCTGTATCCCCAGGAGGCTGAGACAGGAAGATTGCTGTGAGTCCAAGGCCAGCCTGGGCTCCATAGTGAGTTCAGGACCAGCCTGGGCTACAGAGTGAAACCTTGTCTCAAAAAAAAGTGCAGAATTTTATTAATCTTATTGTACAGATGAGGGAACTGATGCTAAGGAAGAACAAGTAACTTCTACATGCTTCTAGCTGGATGCCCAGGGCTGGAGTTCAGATGGGGTGGATCATGTTTTTAACCACTATTCAGTATTGCCTCTCTGCTTTTATTTACATGTAAATTTCCAAGAGGTGACACAAAACATTGTTACCTCTGGGGAAAGAAATGAAAGGTGTGAAGTAGGAAGAGGGATTTGCTTTTCATTGTGTGCCCTTTTGTATGTTTAACTCTGTGGTGTTTTAGGTACTAATGTTTGTATCCCTTCAGATTTCTATGTTGAAACCTAGCCCCCAGCATGATGATGTTAGGAAACGGGGACTGAGGACCCTAACCCCCAGCATGATGGTATTAGGAGGTGGGGACTGAGGATGTGACTAAGGAATGGCACCTTTGTGAATGGGGTTAGTGCCCTTGGGAAGGAGACACCAGAGAGCTCTCTTACTCTTCCGTGTCACATGGGGACAGTAAGAAGACAACTGTCTGGCCTTTCCATCCAAGATGGGTGCGTACAAATACATCCAGGAAGGCTGGAGAAATAGCTCAACGGTTAAAGCACTTGCCTAGCAAGTGCTCAGTACCTGATGTCAATTCTGCAGCACCATATAAAGCTGGGCATGGTGGGTGGCATATGCCTACAATCCCAGCACTTGGGAGACTGAGGCAGGAGGATTGCTGTGAATTCAAGCAACAGCCTGGACTAGAGTGATACACTTTTTTTTTTTAAATCCAGGAGCTTTGGAGAAAGATGCAGTCTGATGTACTGCGCCTTTTTCTGACTGCCCGCTATTGGCAGTGCCTCCAGCTCCCTGCGCTGCTCAGGGCTCCCAGCCCCACCCGAATGAAGCTCACACAGTGGCCTAGCAAGGTTATGTCAAATATAGGATTTGTGTTTGTTGTGACGGAGGCAAACGCCCAGTGCAACTTACGGCAAGCCTGTATATCCCGGTGTTTGCCAGCCAAAGTTTGCATGAAGCCTTCAGCCTGTTGCTAAGTAGTGACCTGGATGGCACTGTGGGGCTTTGACAGTCTTGAGTTCTTACTGCGTTGGTGAAGTTGGTGAAGATTCCACGTACAGATTCTTTGATCGATTACACAAAGCTATCAGAAGAAATCCTCACACCCAGTGGATCCCCATACCAGTCCACCAGCACGGGGTGATGCGTGGCCTGACACCTGCAGGCCACAAGAGTCGCGGCCTTGGAAGGGGTCAACCATTCCACCACACTAAGGGTGGTTCTCACCGTGCAGCTTGGAGAAGGTGTGATCATCTCCAGCTCCACTGTTACCACTCTTATCAGTGTGAAAATTCATACCTAATAAACAATTGAGAATAGTCATATCTACTTAAAGGTATTATTTGTTAAGAATAATCTGCAGATTATCTCATGAACGCTTTGTCAAATTATGGAAGGGCACAATAATGTTTAAAAAGTGTAAGTGATGATATCTTTTTTTTTTCTAACAAGGTAAGCTTTTTTGTCTTTATTAGAGAATTATGTGTCGGTGTTTAAAACATGAAGACAACTGTCTGAACCAAGACACTACCCCTGCCAGCTCCAGGATTCCATACTAATTCCCACACCCAGAACAGTGAACAGTAAATACTGTTTCAGCCACCCAGGGTATAGTGTTTTAGTGGGGTTATTTTATTTTTTTAATGTAGCAATTCACTTAATTAGTCTTTTTTCTTTTCTTTTCTTTTCTCTTTTTGAGACAGGGTCTCACTCTGTAGCCCAGGCTGGTCTTAAACTCACTGGTATAGCTCAGGCTGGTCTTGGACCCAGGAGCATGTACCTGCCTCAGCCTCTCATAGGTGTGCGCCACCACACCCAGCTTTATGTGGCACTGGGCAATGAGCTCAGGGCCCTGTGCTTGGAAGGCAAGTGCTTTAACCGCTGTGCCATTCCTCTAAACCCTAGTGTTTTTATTATAACATCCTGAACAGATGAATAGACATGTTTGTGTGTTAATTTCATAAAAGTAAGTTACTGAGGCCCAGTCCCCAGTGTTGTTACCGATGCTTCCCTCAGGTCTGGAGTGGGAACTTTTGGTATACCCATCATGCAAGTGAGAAAGTTGAGTTCCCTGAGGACGGGCTGTCTGGGTGGAGGCTGGCCAAGGGGAGCTGACTCTTTTTTTTTTTTTTTTTTTTTTTGAGATAGGGTCTCACCCTGTAGTCCAAGCTAGTCCTTGTCTTTGTTTTTCATATTTCTTGTCTTTTTATTTGATTTTTATTGTTTAGAGCTGAGGACCGAACTCAGGGCTTTGCACTTGCAAGGCAGGTGCTCTACCACTGAGCTAAATCCCCAACCCCCATCTTTGTTTTTCATTGAACTCTAAGGGCTTGGGTGGCCCCACCTCTGCAGTGTTGCTGCTGACTGCAACCTCCATCCTCTCTCTTTTGAGCTGAATCTGCTCATGGCCAGCAGCTTTTTTCAGCTGATAATCCATCCTTCTGGCGTCTTCAGATTTTGAGGGTCTCCATTGCGCCTTCTGCTTCTCCTTCACAGCTTGACACACTGCCTTCCCAGGGGCACACTGCCTGGCCTCCAAGGCCTTCCTGTGAAAACTGGGTGGAAGCCTCTGTAACCCCACAACTCCTGGACTTTGTAAGCCTGTAAAGCTAGGACCACGTGGACATCGCCAAGGTCTTGAACTAACTTGAGCAGTAGCCTGGCTCCTGGGATAATTACTGCTGAGGCCTCTGAGTTCTTAAATTGTTGAACTCCATGGGCTGTCTCTTTGGCACTACATGATTCCCTGGGGCAAGCTTCTCAAAGCAATCACCTTTACCTTTCCACCTTTAATTGATAAAGGGTGGCCTCTTGCTGACTTGTGAGATACCCTGAAGGCCTCCTTTAGTCCTGATTGCAAGTGCTGGCCTTCTTTTGAATACTAGTCTCTTTAATTTCCCTAGTCTCTTTGGCCCCACCACTGCAGGCCATTTTAGCTTGACACTGCAAACTTTTTATGTCATTTTTCTCTGCCATTTTTTACTCCTGCCTTTTGCCGTACAGTTGGCTGAAAGCTGCAAACGGCAGCCATGTGACAGTTTGAACACTGGGTTATCTTGAGATTTCCTTCACTAGATTAAGTCATCTAATCTTTAATCTCAGTTTCAGGCAATCTCTGGACAAGGGCAAAATACTAATGTTCTTTCTGCCAGAGCATGGCATACATGGTGTTTTAGACCACTTGCCAATATGGTTTTTCTGTCTGAAGCCTTTTGAGCCTGGCCTTTTTAGTCCACACTTCTATTAGCATTCTGGCCTTCTGAGCTCCACTAGAATCTCCCATCAATCTTGGCTTGGAGTGCCCCAAGGCTTCTCCAGCCAGCATCCTCAAACCTTTCCAGACTCCTCCCGCAAACCCATTCCAAAGGCTTCCAAGCCATACGGTCAGATAGTCACAGCAAAGACCCACTTCTCTTGCTCCAGTTCATGTCTTAGTTTCTTTTTTGTCACTGTGACTCAATACTCTACATCCACAAATTAGGCTTATTTTAGCTCACAGTTTCACTAGGTCCCAGTCCATTCATGGGCAGCTGGCGGCAGTGGAAGGAATGAGAGAGGCAGAGGTGGGGACAGTTCTTCACAGCATTGTAAACAGAAAGCCAAATCAAGTCCCGAAAGGAAGGGAGGAAAGAAGTAGCATTTAGCCTTCCCTCAGTCCTGTCCCAGTGTTCTACCCTGTCTGGGTTTAAGCTCCTAATCCACCACACACCTGTAATCTAATCCACATGCCTGTAATCTATAACCTACCACACACCTATAATCCACCACACGCTCATAATCAACCCCTCCAGACCAGGCCCCAGTCTCCTAACAGCACATGGTTCCATAGAGAATCCATAACATCAAAATACATGAGACTTTTGGGGTGCATTCCAGACCCAAACCATAATAGTCCTGACCTCACTGTGTAGCCCAAACCGGCCTTGAACTCACAGAAATCCTCCTGATTCAGCTTCCTGAGTGCTGGGGAGTTGAACTCAGGGACGGAGTCCCCAGCCTTAAGCCAGCGCTTGTTCTAATCCATGTTAACTCTCTGGGCCTGAATGACTTAAGGGGAGAAAAGTGGTGTAAGCATGGCCTCTGTAGCCAATTCACCTGGGTTCGAGCCCCAACTTAGCCACTTACCAGCTGTGTGACCATGGGCAAGTCACTTCCTTTCTTTGAACCTCAGTTGTATCTCTGTGAGGACTGAACTGAATTGCTGACTTCCACCTCACGGGCTTGCTACACAGCCTGTCTCCTTGTGGGCACTCAAGAAGTGTCAGGTGTTTCTAAGCCATTTTCTTGATACTGTCTTGCCTCATTCCAAGTCCTGAGCGGCTCCTTCTCCCAGGTGTGGGTCCATCTATGGCTGTTCCATCCCCTGAAGTCTGTCAGAATCAGTTCCCTTGTGTTATCCCAGCATGCTGACTGTGATCAGAACTAATCACGTCTCCTTAGCTGCAAACTGAGGCAAAGCCACAGGGGCCAGAGTGGCCAGGATCCAGGGCAAGGGTGCGACAGGCAGCCTCTGGGTTCGGGATGTTCCCAGCACCTTCCCACCGCTCACACTTGGAGGGAGAAAGGCCTCAAAATAGCTGTTGCTTCCCCAGCACAGCGCTAGGCCAGGGACAGGAATAGACATCTGGGGGTGGCCGCCTCAGCCTCCCTTAGGGCCTTTTGGGGGGCTGGGAATAGGCAGAGGCTAGACCCTCCCACCCCAGTGTTGGAAGGGTATTTACAGCATCCATGTGCCATGACACCCCTGTGACAGTCCAGCTCATGGAAGGTGTTGCTCCAGCTTGCCTGGCCAGGCAGCAGGTCACCAGCAGTGGCCAGATGCTGGCCAAACCCTGGACTCTTAAACCAGTAGGAACTGGTGGTACGGTCCTGTCTTGGCACAACAGGTGACTGTGCCCCAGAGAAGAGTCCACATGACTGAGGTCACAGAGCAGGTTAGAAGTCAGACTGAGGGGGCAGTGGGCCTTGGGACCTGGAGGGGCAGTACACACAGCATGGTAGCTGACGCTCTAAGGACTCAGATTCCGTGGGTCGGATCCAGCCTCTACTCCCTGTGTCCTGGGTGCCCTTAGGCCCCAGTTTTCTTACTTAGCAAGTGGATACAGTAATAGTACCCACCTCGTTTAGTGGTTTATGATTGTCATTTTCCCACCAGTCATCTGTCCTTTATTCCTAGGGCACTGGCTAGGCCTCAATGCGGGTAGCTCATAGGGTGCCAGAAGCAGACCTTGCTAACATTGCAGGGAGCCTTTCATTACCTCATTAAGTCCTCATGACCACCTGTAAGGGGCCATTATCATGCCCTGTGTTGCAGATAAGGGCAGAAAGCATCAGAGAGGTGAAATCACTCCTCCAAGGTCACACAGCTGGGAGCTGGCAGAGCCAGGACTGGAAGGCTGGTTGGTCTGCCTGCATAGCCCACATAGCTATCTGCTGCGTGTCACCATGCTGGGGAGGTAGACGAGTCATTCAGTTGTTACTGACACGGGAGGAGAGCTCCACTTTCCCCCTTCAGCATCGATTACCCCCGCCCTTAGCAGTTTCCCCCTGACTTCTGCTCCCAGCCTCTCCAGGTGCTCACAGCCTTTTTGGGAGGAGGAGGCTGAGGAAAGCCACAGCCTATATGATTCACGCAGCAGTCCCTTGTGGGATGTGAGCTGTGAAATGGTCCCAGTCTGCACCGCAGAGCCCCTTCCGGCCTCCCTTGGGTTCCTCGGGTACCTGCTCTATGCCAGCCCCACATGAGGCTCCGAGAACACAGAGACTTCCTCCCTGCCCCAGAATTGCTCGTGACTTGGTGAAAGAGTTTGTCAGAAGGGCAGGGCCAGGCTGGAGGAATGGCTCAGCCTTTAAATCCTTTGCTTTGAGCGCTAAGTACAGGAGTTTGATTCCCCAGAACCACATAAACTGGGCGTGGTGGCACACATCTGTAATGACAGCACTCAGGTGGCTGAGACAGGAGGATTGCCTTGAATCCAAGGCCAGCCTGGGCTCCGTTGTCTAGAATTCAAGACCAGCATGGGTTACAGAGGGAGAGACTGTCTAAAAAAAAAAAAAAAGTGAGGGCAGGGACAATTCAGATGCAGCCCCTGTGATGGAAGTAAGAACAGGCAGATTGTGGCCACAGAAGAACCTGATCACTCTGGGGGTGTGGGGCTTCCTGGGGCAAAAGGAGTTAGCCAGGAGGAGAGGGCAGGGGGTATTGGGGGAAGTGCTGAGGTCCAGGAACTGCACATAGTGGGGAGAGGAGGCCAGGGGATGGGGGTGAGGGGATGGCGGGGAAATGGGCAGGGACCGTCATTCAGGGCCTCATTACTGTGCCAAGGGCTGAGAGAATGAGGTGAGGGGCTGAAATTTCCCCCTGCCGCAGGGGAGGATGGAGCTCAGGAGCTGCAGGGAGACAGGGAAGAGGGCCAGGAAGCCGCTACCTGGAGGAAGAAGAGAGATGGTCACCCTAGGGAGGTGGGGTAGAGACCAGTGAGAGGTAGAGTTGGTCACACTGTTGCTTCATAGGCAGCCCACGACTCTGGCTTCAAACATCAATCTGTTATTTCAGGTGAGTCTGTACAGTGAGAGAGCTAATCTGCATTCGGGTGGCAACTGGGAGCCCTGGGCTGGCAGGGAGGGCCAGCGGGCTTTGGCTACATGGCAGCTAGTCAGTGCTGGCTGCTGGCTATGTGTTCCTTTTGGGGAGCTGGCTGGCAAACCCTAGTTTACCTTCGCGTGGCCTCACTCTGAGGCTGTTCACATTAAGCAGGTGGCTTCTAAGAAGCGGCCACGTCTCTTCAAACCTGGCTTCAGAACTCCCAGAACATCATTTTCGCTAGTCCTAAAAGTGGACTGTTGGGAGCCGGGCCTGGAGGCTGAGACCTGTAATCCCAGCCCTCCGAGAGGCTGAGGCAGGAAGTTCAAGCCCAGCCCGGTGAGTTTAGGATGTTAGCAAAATCCTGTGTCAAAATCAAAAACTGGGACTTGGGACATACCTCAGCACAAGGCCCTGGGTTTGATTCCCCTGCACTACATAAAACAGGTGTGGTGGCACACACCTGTAATCCTAGTGCTTGGGAGGCTGAGGCAGAAGGACTGCCTACAGAGCAAGAGTCTGTCTCAAAATAAATAAATAAATAAATGGGCTAGGGATGTAGTTCAATGTGAACGCTGTGGGAAGGCAATAAACTCTACCTCTTTAATTTAATTTGATTTAATTTATTTTGAGACAGGGTCTTGCGCTGTAGTCCTAATGGTCCTTGCTGGGGTAACAGACACGTGCCACTGTGCCCAGTTTATGTGGTGCTGGGGAATCAAACCTAGGGCCTTGCACTTGCTAAGCAAGCACTTAAATTGCGGGGCTATGCCTCACCCATTCCCTCTTCTAATATGTTGCTTGTTCTATATGTGTAATAGTATAGGTACAACTGAGTGGGATTTGCATTCACCACTTCTTGCTAGTTTCAAAACCTTTTTTTAAAAATCTTTCCAGGTGCTGGAGGAATGGCTCAGGGGTTAAAGCGCTTGCCTAACAAGTGCTAAGTACCTGAATTTGATTTCCCAGCACCACATAAGCCAGGCATGGAGGCACACGCCTGTAATCCCAGCACTCGGGAGGCTGAGGTGGAGGATTGCTGTGAGTCCAAGGCCAGACTGGGCTCCATAGTGAGTTTGGGACAAGCCTGGGCCACAGAGCAAGACCCTGTTTCAAAAAAAAAAAAAAAAAATCATTCCCTACTCATTAAGCAATCACTCTCTACTCCTTTTTGCCTCAGCCACTGGCAACCACTGATCTGATTTTACCTCTACGAATTTCCCTATTCTGGACATTTAATCTAAAAGGAGTCACCTGCTATGTGGCCAACTGTGTCTGCATTCTTTCACCTAGCATAATATTGTCAAGGTTCATCCAAGTTATAGAACATATAAACACTTCATTAAATTCTTATGGCTGAATAATATTCATATATATATATATATATATATATATATATATATATATATATATTATATGCCACAATGTATCTACTTATCCTTAGATGGACATTTGGGTTGTTCTGACTTTTGGCTATTGTGAATAGTGCTGTTATGAACACTGAACAAGTTCCTGTTTGAGTGCCTGTTTTCAAATCTTTTAGGAATGGAATTACTGTGTCATATGGTAATTCTATGTTTAACTTTTTGAGAAACCGCCAAACTGTTTTCCACAGCGGCTTCACCATTTTACACTCCCACCGGTAATGTATGAGTGCAGTGGACTGAATGTTTATGTCTTCCCAAAATTCATATTTTGAAATCTTTTTTCC
Source organism: Ctenodactylus gundi (assembly GCA_004027205.1). Lineage (NCBI taxonomy): Eukaryota > Metazoa > Chordata > Mammalia > Rodentia > Ctenodactylidae > Ctenodactylus > Ctenodactylus gundi. The sequence continues at coordinate 544,639 of PVKB01000712.1, forward strand.
AGTACTGGAGATTGAACCCAGGGCCTTCACACTGAGCTATATTCCCAGCCCTCTTGTTATTATTGTTAATAATTAATTTATTTATTTTTGAGACAGGGTCTCGCTTTGTAGCCCAGATTGGTCCTGGACTCACTTTGGAGCTCAGGCTAGCCTTGTGCTCATGGCAATCCTCCTGCCTCAGCCTTACCAGTGCAGGAATTATAGGTGTGCATACCCGGCTTATGTGGTGCCGGGGAATCAAACTTGGATACTTAGCACTTGACTTAACACTTGCTAGGAAAGTACTTTAGCCGCTGAGCCATTCCTCCAGTCCACTGTTATTTTTTATTTTGAGGCAGGTTCTTGTTAAGCCTCTGAGTTGACCAGGCAGGTCTAGAACCTGCAATCCTCTTGCCTTTGCTTATAGACTGCTGAGATTGTAGGTGCCCACCACCACCCTGGGCTGTGGGCTGTGTGTTATGATTGTAGGTGCCCACCACCACCACGCTGGGCTGTATGTTGAAGTCTTGACTCCTAGCTTGATGCTATTGGGCAGTAGCATATTTGGAGTTACTGTGGTTTGGATCTGGAGTGTCCTCCAAAAACTTCATGTATTTGGATGGTTGGATTGCCTCTGGATTCCATGTACTTTTGTGATGTAGGACCAGGTCAGGAGGGGAGGATTATAGGTATGTGGTGGAGGACAGGCATGTGGTAGATTAGGCATGTGTGGCACATTGCTGAGCATCTCGCGTGGAGTGGGCAGATCATGGAGGCTTAATCTGGAAGGGGTGGAACAATGAGGCTTGACCCGGAAGGGGTGTGTGGTGGCAACATGGCCTGGAAGGACACATGCCAGTTCCACCCTTCCCTGCTCTCCTGGCCTCCCATGTGCCGTGCTGTGAACAGCCGTCTTCTAGCTCCGATCTGCATGTGAATCTGCCATCACCAGCTGCCCATGAATGAACACTGTGGCTTTCTGAAACTGTGGACGAAAAAATCAGTCTTTCTTCCCTAAAATTGTGGATGTTGGGTATTGTATCACAACAATGAAAACATGCTAAGACAGGAGGTAATTAGGTCACAGAGGTGGAGCCCTCACAAATGGGATGAGTTGTTGCTCCCTCTCTCTCTACTATGTAAGGTTATAAGAGAAATACTTTTTGTCTGCCAAGCACACTCAGGTCCCTAGGCTCAATTCCCCAGCACCACATTAACTGGGCATGGTGCCACATGCCCATAATTCCAGTACTTGGGAAGCTGAAACAGGAGGATTGCTGTGAGTTTGAGGTCAGCTGGGCTACCTAGTGAGTTCAGGACCAGCCTGGGGTACAGAGTGAGACCCTGTCTCAACCCCCCAGCCCCCAAAAGAACCCAAAGACTCTGATTCTCTGGGGCTTTGTAACAGTAGCAATAGCCAGCCAAGTCAATAATAGTTCCTGTTTTTCCACATCCTTGCCATTATGTGATATCTGGTTCCCTCCCTTTTCAATAAGTTAAGGCCATCCTCGTGGTTGTGAAGTACACCTCATTGTGATTTTGATTTGCAGTTATTTTATAACCAATGATGTTGAAGATATGTTCATGTGCTTTTTTTGACCATTTGTGTGTCTTCTTTGGAGGAGTATCTGTTCAGTTGTTTGGCCCATATTTTAATTGGATTGCTTATCTCATCTTTTTGTTGTTAGGTGATGAGAATTCTTTATATATTCTGAGTACTAAATGTGAATCAGCGTAGGATGGGCAAATATTTTCTCCCCCCCTTTTTTTTTTTTTTTTTTTTAGAAACAGGGTCTTGATCTGCAGTCTAGCCTGGTTGTAGCCCAGTCTGGCCTTGAACTCACAGCAATTCTCCTGCCTCAGCCTCCCAACTGCTGAGATTACAGGCGTGCACCACCACTCCCTGTTTATGTGGTGCTGGGGAATTGAACTCAGGGCCTTGGGCTTGCCAGGCTAGCAGTTTAACTGCTATGCTGTTCCTCCAGCCCCTGTAATTTTTTTTTTTTTTTAAACTGAGGGTTAAGCTTAGGGCCTTTACACTGGGCTACATCCCTATACCACTTTTATTTTTCATTTTGAGACAGTCTTGAGATAAATTGCTAAATTGCCCAGACTAGGCTTAAAGTTTCAATCCTCTGTCTCAGCTTTCCAGAGTGCTAGAATCTGCACCACCAGGACCCATGAAGTATGTGATTATCGTCCCGATTTTTCAGATCAATAAACAGAGACTTGGGTGAAGCCATAATCCCAAGGCCACACAGGGGTAGAATTGGAATGTTATGCAGGATTTGTATGACTAGGAAGGTGGGACCCTTTCAGCACCCCTGATGTTTCTCCCTCACACCCCCTGAGAACAGAGGGAGGTGGAGGGAGGTGGTCTCCTCTGTACTTCTTTGGCCCGATTTAGGGTGAGCAGTGAATGAGGAGAGCCCTTCCCTGACTCTCCTGGCACGGAGGCACCCCCCGGGGGCGCTGCAGGCAGAGTCCAAACAGCAGGTGGGTGGCCCATCTGGGGCCCTTTCCTAGCCAGAGACCTGGGAAGAGGGAGATCAGCTTTGCCTGACCCTATTCGGCCTGATTCAGAGAAAGAAGGTCCCCCACACGGGTCAGAACCGTTTCTGGCTTCCTGTGAGTTCCTCGGACCCACATCAGGAGGGTCTGGGACATCCCTAGAGGACAGACAAGCCCCTCACCCTCTGCGTCTACGTGGGCATCCTTCCTTCTGGTCTCTTCTGTCCTTGCCCCAGCTAAAACTGGCCTCCTGCTTTTTTCGCAGCCTGCCCAGCCTCAGGGCCTTGGCGCTGTCTGCTCCTTCCATCTGGAATCTTCTGCCTCCTGGACTTCCTGTGTCTTATCATTGAGTCTCAGCTCAATGTCACGTCCTTAGAGGTCTTTGGATAAATTGCCCTACTTAAGGCTCTCCCCACCAGCCAGCATGGCTTGTGTATCTCAGCGTTCTCCTTACTTGCTTTGTGGCCGTGCGCAAATTACTTAACCTCTCTGTGCCACAGTTCCCTCAGCTGTAAGATGGGGTGACCATACTAATAATGGGATGTCTCTCGTATGGTTGTAGTAAAGGCTTAAGTTGTTTTAATTCTCTTAGGAGTGCCCAGCCTGTGTAGATGCTTTATAAAGATTTGCTTTTATGCACACAGCCCTTATCCCCTACTGACATTATCCTGGTTATTCGGTTGCTGATAGGATTTTTTTCCATCTGCCCCAGTTAGATGGTGGTTTTGTGTGTTCCGTCCCCTGCTGTAACCCCAGTACCTAGAGCCGTGCCTAGTACACAGTAGTAAACCGTGGTCAGCTGTGAACCGGGTTATGGGATTATTCCTATCCTAACTCCCAACAGGCCGTGCAGCTCTGATTTCCTGGCCTTGTCTTTTGCTCCCCAGGCTGGAACTCCCCATCACACACCCCAGGAAAGGCAGGCCAGTGAGGGGCACCCTGCCCACAGCGGCCTCTGCTCTTCTTCCCACTACCCTCACCCCTACCCGGGACAGCCAGGGAGCAGTTCTATGACCCCAACCTCCTATTACCGCCACTTGCTCTGCAGCTGGGGAAACTGAGGCCCAGAGAGCGGCTAGAAATTTTCTGTGACCTCACAGCAAGCCTGCGGCAACAGAGCCATTGGGCTCCACATGTGTTACCAAGAAGTTCCCAGTGTTCATGTTGGGTCTGCCTCTCTGTGCAGGGCCTGGGGAGGGGATGGGTGCGGAGGGGCTGGGGTATCTGGTCTAGTGTATAGATTTAACCGAGTCAAAATGTTGATACTTCCTTTTATTTACCATGTGGCTTTGGGCTCCCTGAGCCTCAGTTTACCCCTCTGTAGGGCAGGGAAACAGAAACCTAACCCTCTCCCCTCCCCCCAGCACTGCTGGGAAGATCATGATAAAAGTTCATGTATATAGATCACTTTCAACTACCCTCGGGGGCAGGTTTGAATTTCACCCCTATTTTCTTTCTCTCTCTCTCTCTCTCTCTCTCTCTCTCTCTCTCTCTCTCTCTCTCTCTTTCTTCTTTTCTTTTGCAGTACTAAGGATTAAACCCCAGGGCCTTCTCACTAAGCTATATCCCATCAAAAAAAAAAATTATTGAGACAGGTTCTCACCAGGTTGCCCTGACTGGGTTCAAACTTGGGATCCTCCTGCCTCAGCCTCCCAGAGTGCTGAGGTTATAGGGATATGCCACTGTCTCAGCTTTGTCCTCATTTTCTAAGTAAGGAAACCAAGGCTGAGAGTGGGAAGGTGACCTGACCAGGGACTCACAGCCTGCACGATCCCAGCAGGCTGACTTTAAAGCCAAGCTCTATAGCCACATGCGACAGTAGGCACCTAATGGGTGGCAGTTACTGAGGCTCAGGAAGAACTCGCCTTCCGGTTGTCACCGTGTTCCAGGACAATAGCTCCATCTTCTTGTTTCCCCCCCTACAGTCCCGCTTGGAGGCGCGAGGCCTCTCAGCAGCTTCTCTCTGGAGGATGGATTTTCGGATTATCCCCATCTCCATTAGTTCCGGTCTCTCCTGCAGAAGCGGGAGTTATTTTGGGGCCTTGATGACATCTTCCGGCCGCCCCTGGCCCCAGGCCCTCTCCCTTCCCTGCACGGCTCATTGGGCCCATTCGGCTACTGCCTGCGTGCTGCCCGCTGCGGCTCCCCCTTCCACCTCCGGCCCCCAAACACCTGCTCCTCCGCTCCCCAGAGATGGGCCATGGCGCCTCTTTCCTGATCGTTGCCTCAGAGCAGGACCCTCCCTCCAATTCCAGGCACCATTTGGTCGCCAGTATTTTTGGCTGGTGTTCCCACTCCCCGTTCCCGTGGGAACTCAGGCTCTGATGTCATTCAGCTGGGGACGGAGCAGCTCAGAACTCTCACATTTTCTGTTCTATATATTTTACCACAAGTTCCCAAGGGGCTGCAGGCTGCCTGGCCCCATCCACCACCGTATTATGTCACAGTGCGTGGGGCTGACGTCACGGGGACGCGTAGGTTCTGCTGTTCTCTCTCTGCTCCTGGCTTGCCCATCTTCCAGCTCTGCGCTCTGCCAGGGCCGCCCGCAGGCCTTTCTTGCTTTTCAAAAATAACTCTTGAGTCTCTCCCTGAGGTTGAGGCTGCTGCTTCCTGGTGTCCCGGGCTGTGCGGTAACCCTTCCTATATAAAATTTCCACAAGCTTAAACTCTGGCCCCAGGTCCTGGCCTTCAATCTCTGGCTGCAATGGTGGAGGTGCGGACCACAGTTCCAGCACCTGTGACCTTCAGGAAAGGGGGGTCCTCCCAGAGCCACATAAGTAGTGGGCTCCTGCCAGCTAGTATCTCCTGGTGCCTCCGGCCACGGCCACGGGTGCTTTCCCATTGGTTTCTGAGCGTTACCCCCTCGTCCCTCTTTGAATTTCTCTCTCTCTCTCTCTCTCTCTCTCTCTCTCTCTCTCTCTCTCTCTCTCTCTCTCTCTCTCTCTGAGAGAGAGTCTCCCTCTGTATGTGAGGCTTGTCCTGAACCCACTAGAATAGCTCAGGCTGGCCTTGGACTCACAGCAGTCTACCTGCCTCAGCCTCCCAAGTGCTGGGATTACCGGAGTGCACCACCACACCTAGTTTATGTGATGCTGGGGAATTGAACTCAGGGCTTTGTGCTTTCTTGGCAAGCACTTAAACTGCTGTGCCATTCTTCCAACCCTTCTGCTTCATTCTCTAAAGTACAGATGTCTCTCTGTATGTGGTCTTTTCTTATTTTATTTTATTTCATTTGATACTGAGGATGGAATGGAATCCACGCCAGCCAATCTCTTTACCACTGAGCTACATCCAGCCCTCCCCTCTATTTTTTTTTTTAAGACATACTCTTTTGAGACCCTGTCTCACTCTGTCATCAAGGCTGGTCCTGAACTCGGTGTGTAGCCCAGGCTGGCCTCAGACTCACAGCAGTTTTCCTGCCTCAGCCTCCTGAGTGCTGGGATTACAGGCATGTACCCCCATGCCCAGTTTATGTGGTGCTGGGGAATTGAACCCAGGGCCTTGTGCTTGCTAGGTGAGTGCTCTAACCACTGGTCTATTCCTCCACTCCCTTTGTATTTTTAACTTAGAAAGAGGGTGTGGCTCAGTTACCCAGGCTGGCTTTGAGTTTTCATTCCTCCTGCCTTAGCTTCCCAGCGCTACAGATGTGCTTACCACACCTGTCTTGAGGAAGAGGTTCGTAAGCAGTGGTGGCTGGTTGGTTCCAGGAGGAAAGAGATGGCAGGGTCAAACTGTGTAATTGGAGGAAGGGGCTGCTGAGGTGTGGGTAGAGGAAGCGCAGGGAGAACGGAGTGCTAGCCAGCTGCAGGGGCCAGCTCACCTGCCCCAGCGGAGTGCTAGCCAGCTGCAGGGGCCAGTGCACCTGCCCCAGCCTGAGGGCATGAGGTGAGGAAGCAGCTGCCAGTGTTGTGCAGAGTAGGCCACCACAAGAAGCTGCAAGCTGGGTGCAGTGGCCATGGCACATACTTGGAATCCCAGCTACTGAGGAGGCCGAGGCAGAGGGGCACTGGTTCAAGGCCAGCTTGGGGAACTTAGCAAGACCCTGTCTCAAAATAATTTTTTTTTTTTTGAGCCGGTGTCTTTCTCTGTAGCCCAGGCTGGTCCTGAACTCACTATAGAGCCCACGCTGGCCTTGGACTGAAAGCAGTCCTTCTGCTTTAGCCTCCAAGTGCTGGGATTACAGGCATGCACCACCACACCTGGCTTACGTGGTGCTGGGGAATCAAACTTGGGTACTTAGTGCTTGACTTAGCGCTTCCTAGGCAAGCATTTTAACTGCTGAGCCATTCCTCCAGCCTCTCAAAATAAAAAATTTTTAAAAAGGAGTAAGATGTAGGTTAGTGGTAGGGTGCTTGTCTACATAATGCGCAAAGCCCTGGTTTTTGAGCACAGAGCCAGGTAGAAGAGTGGAGAGTGGTTATAAACAGACAGACAGACAGAGGACTGCCAACGTACCGCCTACTAGTGGTAGGAGCAAGTCTCCTGAGAGATGCCAGAGAATGAACGTTAGCTGTTATTAGTAGCATTGCTTGTATTCCTGCTTTGTAACAATTTATCCCCAAAATGTAACGAATTTAAGCGATAATATTTATTTACTTGTTATATGATACTGGAGATTGAACCTAGGGCTTCCACACTGATCTACATCCCACCCACTTTTTGGTTTTTGAGTCACTGAGTCACCCAGGCAGGGCTGAACGTGTAAGCTGCCTGCCTTTATTTATTCATTCATTTATTTGAGACAGAGTCTTGCTGTATTGCCCAGGCTGGCCTCCAACTCCTGGGCTCCAGGGATCTACTTGCTCCAGCCTCCTGGGACTACAGGTATGTGCCACTGTGCACAGCGTAAGCAGTGATATTTATTACCTTCCACAGTTTCTGTGGGGCAGAAATAGGAAACAACTTGGCTTAGCTGCTTGCAGTCCAGAGGTCCCCCGGTCATCTTACAGGCAGGGCTCAAGGATGCAGTTGGCTGTCCCCACGGCTGGCACGCTGCCACTGGCAGGCAGCCTCAGTTCCCTGCCACCTAGAGCTTTCCATAGGCCTGCCTCTGTGCCCTTGTGACGTGGTGGCTGCCTTCACACTGAATGACCCAAGAGAAGATGCCCTGTATCTGTGGCCTGGTCTCCAAACCCATAGGCTGTCCTTCCCACAATGCCCTGCAGGGTCCACAGCTCAGCCCTGCCCGGTGTGCAGGAGTTGACACAGACGCTGGGTCAGCAGAGGCAGGACTCACCAGAGGCCTTCCTGGAGGTTGGCTGCCTTAATTCTCAGTGAGTTAGAACGTTGAAACATTTCAGCACTCCTCGGAGGCTCTTGAGATACTAGAAAAACAAATACAAGAACCCAGTGAGAGAAATTGGGTGTAGTAGTGCACACCTTTAGCTCCAGCTACTCTGGAGGCTGGAGAAGGAGGATCATTTGAGGCTAGGAAGGAGTTCAGGGCCAGCATGGGCACGCACGCACACACGCGTGCACACACACACACACACACACACACACATACAAAGGCCAACCCTATAAGGAAAATATTATTATTATTACCTTTTCAGATGAGAAATAGAGACACAGAACAATAAAATAGCTTGCCTAAAATTAGTAAGTGGCAAGGCCAAGAATGGAACCCAGTTTTACTATTTATGTTTGTATCAATTTTATTGGGGCATAATTTGCAAACTGTAAATGGATCAGGGGTCAGGATGGAACTCAGCAGTGGAGTGCTTGCCTAGCGTGTGTGAGGCCTTTGGTTTCTTCCCCAGCACTGAAAAAAAAAAAATCCAGTGGAGATACAGTATATTTTTATTCCCCCGGACATTCCTTTATGCCTCTTTGTAATCACTGATGTGATTTCTATTACTAGGGGTCATTGAGTCTCTTTTAGAATTTTGTATGAAGGAAAACCATATATTTCTCTTTCATGACTGGCTTCTTTTGCAATGCAGTGTGTTTATGAGGTTCCTCTACATTATTGAGTGTGCTGGTAATTCTTTTTTATTGCTGAGTGGTGTTCCATTGTCTAAAACTAGTCATTTCTCCGTTTCTTTTTGTCTTTTTTTTTTTTTTGAGGCAGGGTCTTACTCTGTAGTCCAGCTAGTACTGAGCTGACTATGTAGCTCAGGATGGCCTTGAACTCACAGCAATCCTCTGGCCTCAGCCTCCTGAGTGCTGGGATTACAGGCATGCACTACCACACCTGGCTTATGTGGTACTGGGGAATTGAACTCAGGACCTTGTGATTGCTAGATAAGCACACAAACCACTGTGCTATTCCTTTAGCCCTTACAGTTTCTTTTTTAAAAATGTGTCTTTTGAAGAACAGAAGTTTAAATTTTTAATAAATCCATGCCTAGTAGTGCAGGCCTGTAATTCCAACACTCTGGGAGGCTGAGACAAGAGATTATAAGTTAGTAACTAGTGAGACCTGTCTCAAATAAACAATAAAAGTGGACCAAGTATTTAGCTCAAAACGAAGACCTCAGTGCCAAACAAAACTTACCAAAGCCCTGTGTATCCACTATTTTTATTTGTACATTTTACATCCTGATAAATCTCTACCTATCCTGAGGCCACAAAACTTTTCTTTTAGGTTTTCTCCTAGGAGGTTTAGGAATTTAGTTTTACTGGAGGAATGGCTCAGCAGTTAAAGCATTTGCCTAGCAAGCGCTAAGTACCCAAGTTTGATTCCCCAGCACCACATAAGCCAGGTGTGGTGGCACACGCCTGTAATCCAAGTACTTGGGAGGCTGAGGAAGGAGGATTGCTGTGAGTTCAAGGCCAGCCTGGGCTCCATAGTGAATTCAGGACCAGCCTGGATTACAGAATGAGACTTTGTCTCAAAAAAAAAAAAAGATTTTAGTTTTGTTTACAGTTAGTTCTCTGGTTCCTTTCAGGTTAGCTTTTTCTATATGGAATGAGGTAGGGATCATGGTTCCTTTTCTATACAGTTGTGTTTCATTACCAGCTTCCTTCCCTCATGGAATCACGTGAGCACCCTTGTCAAAAATCAATCGATTATCTGTATGTGGCTTTATTTTTGGATTCTTTATTCTGTTTTATTGATCTCTGGCCTTAGGCTATTACCACACTGTTTTGATTACTGCAAATTTATAGTAGTTTTCAAAGTCAAATAGAGTAAGTGTTCTAACATGGCTTTCAAAATTGTTATAACTATTCTGATTTATTTCCATTTCTAGAAACAATTTAGTATCTATGTGACAATTTCTTCCCAAAAAATCCTGATACAATTTTTATCAGGATTATGTTAAATCAGTAGACCAAAATAGATCACAGAACTGACATTTTATACATAAATCTGTTATATAGCTTCCTCTATTTAGATCTTTTTAAATTTCAGCAAGATTTTATAGTTTTCAGTTTTCAGATTCTGCACATTTTAAAAAACATATGCCTAAGTATTTTGCAATTGTGTTTTGATGCTGTCTTGTTTTCATACATTCGGTGTTCCAGTTGTTCATTGCTAGTATTGAGAAATATGCCATGGTGTGTTGACTTTGTGTTCTCTGTGCAAAATAAAATGATCAGGGGCTGGAGGAATGGCTCAGCAGTTGAAGTCCTTGCCTAGCAAGTGCTAAGTCAAGCACTAAGTACCTGAGATTGATTCCCCAGGCACCACATAAGCCAGGCGTGGTGGTGCACACCTGCAATCTCAGCACTGGAAAGGCTAAAACAGGAGGATTGCCATGAATCCAAGGCCAGCCTGGGCTACAGAGTGAGACCCTGTCTCAAAATAAATAAATAATAAATAAATAAAATGATCAGTTTTAATAGTCTGGTCTATTGTATATTCCTTAGGATTTTCTTTTTATTTGTTTTTGAGACAGGGTCTCACCTTGTAGTCCAGGCTGATCCTGAACTCACTATGGAGCCCAGGTTGGCCTCTAACTCACAGAAATCCACCTGCCTCTGCCTCCCAAGTACTGGGATTACAGGTGTGCGTCACTACACTTGGCTAATGTGGTGCTGGGGAATTGAACTCAGGGCTTTGCACTTGCTAGGCAAGTGCTGTAACCACTGTGCTATTCCTCCAGCCCCTCCTCAGGCTGTTTTATATGAATCCCATCTCCCTGTTTTTTTCTCATCTGATGGTCCTGGCTGGGACTTCCAGTGCAATGTTTCCTAGAAGTCGTGAGAGCAGATGTTTTTGCCTTGTTCCCAGAGCTTTAGGGAAAAATGTTTAAGTATTTAGACTTTCCACATTAAAGATGTTAGTTGTAGGTATTTTGAAGCTGCCTTTAACAGGTTGAAGAATTTCCCATCAATTCTTAACACTATTGGAGTTTGTTTTTAAATCATGACTATGTGTTAATTTTATAAAATCATGACTATGTGTTAATTTTATAAAATATTTTTACATCAGTTGATAGGACCATGAAGTGAATATACCTTTTTTTCTGAAAAAGAATTGAGGTGAGTTCTGGGTTGTAGATTAATGGTTAGAGTGCTTACCTAGCAGAAGCAAAGGCCTGGGTTGGATTCCCCAGCATCACATAAAAATTAGCCAGTTGTGGTGGCATGCAGTTATCATCCCAGCACCTGGGAGGCTGAGGCAGGAGCATTACTGTGAGTTTGAGACCAGCCTGGGCTATAAGTGAGCTAAAGATCAGCCTAGACTACAGAGTCAGACTCTGTCTCTAAATAAATAAATATTGAGATGAACCAGACCTGGTGGTGTAGACCTATAGTCCCAGCAGTTTGGGAGGCTGAGGTGGGAAGATTGCAAGTTTGAGCCAAACGTGGGCAATTTAGCAGCTTAGTGAAACTCTGTCTTGAAATTAAAAATAAAAATGGGCTAGAGATGTAGCTCAGTGTGAAGGCCCTAGGCTTAATAGCCAGTGCCACAATAAATAAATAAATAAATATACAGAAGTGAGACTTGCTACTATGGTTTGGATATCTATTTTTCTTCCTTCCTTTCTTTCTTTCTTTCTTTTCTGAGACAGGGTCTTGCTCTATAGCCCAAGATGGCCCTGAGCTCACTATGTCACTATGTAGCCCAGGCTGGCCTTAGACTCAATGGTCTTCCTGCCTCAGCCTCCTAAGTGCTAGAAGTGCTAGCTAGTATTAGTAGCATGCACCACCATGCCCAGCTTTATATGGTGCTGGGGAGTTGAACCCAGGGCCTTGCACTTGCAAAGCAAGCACTTTACCTGTTGTGCCATTCCTCCAGCCCCTATGCTTTGGATCTTGAGTGTCTCCCAAAAGCTTCATGTAACTAGAACTAGGTATTATTGGGAGGTAGAGCCTGGCTAAAAGTGGGTATGCTTGGGGTTTGAACTGGAGGAATTGTATCAACTTATTGAGACTAGGGGATGCCCAGGGCAGAGCTTTCATGTGTTTGTTATTAACTTGTGGTGCAGGAAGTAAGAGAGGGGCACCCACTCTGGGTGCGGGGTTCCCAACTAGCAGCTTGAACTAAATAAAGGAAGGAAAAACATTGTTCCAGCTTCTTCCTGGGAAAGTTCTGGCCTTGCCAAAGTCTCCAGAGTGACTTGTTGTGCCCCACTTGGCTTCTGTTTGCAGTGGGGTGAGCCGCTGTCCATCCTCTGTTTCTGGCGTGAGACTTCATTTTTGCTGCTGTCCCCTGAATGGGCTGTGTGAGACCTTGTGAAACTGTGAGCTAAATAAATCTTTCCTCCCTTAAATTGTGCACATGGGTATTTATCACAGCAAGGAAGAAGTAACTGATACACCCTCCTAATATCCAGCCATTTAAACTGACTAAGCCAATGGCATTATACAGCCATCACCTATCTGGTTCCAGTGCATCCTCATCATCACCTCAAGGGAAACCACACACCCACCCATAAATCACTCCCTCCCTCTTTCTCCCCCTCACCCCAGCCACCTAGTCCCCTCTAATCTGACCTCTGTCCCTGAGGATTTGCCTAATCTGGACAACTAATGTAAAACAGAATCTCACAGTACGTGACCTTTTGCATCTGGCTTCTTTTTTTTTTCTTTTAGCATAATGTCTTTGAGTCCAAGTTGTAAACATGGATGAGAACTTCATTCCATGGCTGAATATCATTCCCCTGCGGTGTAGATGTGTTTGTTTACCCACATAGGTTCTTTGTGGGTGGTCGCGAGTGGCAAGCTTCACGCACATGCACTGCTGTTCCACTGAGCCATACCTCCAGCTCCCCAAATATATTCCTTTTTTCTTTTTTAAACAGGGTCTCCTTTGCAGCCCTGGCTAGTCCTGAACGCACTATAGAGCCCAGGCTGGCCTTGGACTCAAGGCAGTACTCCTGTCTCAACCTCCTGAAGTGCTGGGATGACAGGTGTGAACCACTATGCCACGTTTATGTGGTGCTGGGGAATTGAACTCAGATACTTAGCACTTAGTATAGCAAGCGCTTTAACCGCTGAACCATTCCTCCAGCCCCCAAATATATTCTTAACCTGACTCCCTATGGGCTGTGCTTTTCTCTGGAGCTTCAGAGGTAGTCTTGAGTATTTGTGTAAAAAAAAAAAAAGCAGCTTTTAAGTGTTTCTGGCACTTAGCACTCTCTGAGGCAATTACACATGTCCATCTGGTCACACCGGGGTCCTGTGAGGACTTGCCTGCTCATCTCCATAGCCCCAGTGTGTAGCCCAGGGCTGTTGGGTGCACAGATGAGTTTTAACCTGGAAGGCTTCGAGAAGAGGCAGGTTTTGAGTGCACACTCGAGGCGCAGAAGTCTGACAGTTTCCTTCTGCGGTGATAGCAGCAGCCAATGCTTAGCAAAAGCACACAGGTGTCAGGCGCCAGAGAGCGTGGTGACTCCCCCCTCCCGCACCCTCCCTCCAGCTGTGGGGTGGGCGGGCAGGAGAGGGGCTGGATTTAAACCCAGTCCCCAGTCCTGAGTCCCTGCTGCTGCCTCTCGGTGGTCTGGTCTTTGCATTTCCATGTGCCGCCATCTCTGCCTCTCTCCTTCTGGGACATGTGCATGGGACTAGAGAGTGACAGAATCACGGACGATGTGACAGTCTGGACTTGGGATGCCCCGACGCCACGGGAAAGACTCTTCACCTCCTGTCCTTCCAGGTCCTTCGGACTTGGGTGAGATTTGAGGGCACAGACCTCTAAAGTCCCTTCGGTTCCCCAGCCCCCTGTCCCCCCTCCTCTCCCAGAGCCCCTCTAACTCATCGGGCTGTGCTGGAATCTGTGGGGAAAGGAGCAGGATTTCAGCTAAATATAAACCAGGCTGTTCCAGTTTCCAAATAGAACAAAGGAGCAGGGTGTTAAGTTGATTTTTATAAATAAAGAGAGAGGGAGTGAGAGAATATTTTTTCGAGATGTTTAATAAAATCTCCTTGTGAGAGGCAGGAAAATCACTGGGCTGCGGTGGGAGTGTTTGGAGGCGGGAAGGGAGGGAGAGAGGAGGGTGGAGGATGCTTCCTCCTTTCTGCCGAGATCCAAGTCCTTTTCCTCCAACCCGAGAGGGGCCGAGGGGCCGGGCAGGGACAGTGTTGCAGGAATCGGTGAAGAGGCGGGGAGGGGCCTGAGGGTCCCTGGGAGGAGGAGGACAGAGAAGGCTCACGGTCCTCAGAGTTAGCGTGTGTTGAGCGCCCAGTGTGTGCCAAGCCCCAGTCAGTGCCAATTCCTGGGCTAGATTTCTGCGTCTTCTCACCGGAGGCTGTGGGCAGTCTTAGCATCTGCGGCTCTGTGATCTGGCCTCTGCCTGCGTCTCTGGACCTGGTTTGCGCCCTCTCTTCACCCATACCACACTCTGCCACCCCAGCTCTGCCCACCACACCTCTTTCCCAGGCCTCTCTCCCCCCTCGGTCTCACAGCCAGGGCTTCCCTATCACTTGGGTCTCAGAATAAATGTCACTTCCTTCCTGGCCCCCTTATTGAAGGGAAGAGCCCATCACCACCCCACTACACTTGTGATCACACCCCTGGTTCCTTTTCTTTCTTTCTTTCTTTCTTTCTTTCTTTCTTTCTTTCTTTTTTTTTTTTTGAAACAGGGTTTCACTCTATAATTCAGGGTGGTGCTGAACTCACTGTGTAGCCCTGGCTGGCCTAGAACTCATGGCAATCCTCCTGCCTCAGCCTCTAGAGTGCTGGGATTATATGCATGCAGCACCTCCGCCAGCCAATATGTGTAGCGAGGGGATCAAACCAGGCCTCACGCTTCCTAGGCAAGCGCTGTCATCACTGAGCTCCACTCCCACGCTCCCCTGGTCATTTCCTCCTGAAATTATTGGCTTGCTTGTTATATTCCACGGAAACAAGAGCCACGCAGAGACACCCGCTTTGCCTTGCGCGTCCGGCGGGGCCCAAAACAGAGCCTCGCACCCGGCAGGCATTGCTTATGATATAGTCGCTAAATCACTAGGTGAGTTGGTAAGTGAATGGAGCCCAGGCAGGTGAAGTGGCGTGCTCAGGGTCACACAGTAGCTGCAAAGTGGTAGAGCCAGCAGGGAGCCCAAGTTCATTTGAACCCCCAATAAATGTCCTTTCTATAATTTTCCCCTCTTTTAATTAGTGTTTATATGAAATACACCATGGTTACATTGAGCTTAGGTATTTTGCACACATATATATCATGTTAACATTATAATCCTTTCCTTTCTTGGCCCTCCCACTCCATTTAAAAATATTCTAGATGACTAATATCCTACCATTTTATTATTATTTTAAAAATATTTTTGTCTTTTTTTGAGACAAGAGTCTTGCTCTGTAGCCCAGGCTAGTCCTGAACTCACTAGGGAGCCCAGTCTGGGCGTGGGCTCATGGCAATCCTGCTTCAGCCTCTTGAGTGCTGGGATTACAGGTGTGCACCACCACACCTGGCTTTATGTGGTGCTGGGGAATCGAACTCAGGGCCATACACTTGCAAGGCAAGCGCTTTAACCACTGTGTCATTCCTCCAGCCCTTATTTTTTTAATGTATATATACATGAATTCCAAATTCTATAACACATCAGAGACATGGGGTTTGGGGAATTGATGACCATCTATGCCCCCCTTTGTGAGGTTCACCCCTTTCCTAGCTGACCTTTGGCCTCGTACTACCCTGTCACTCATGGTGGGGCCTTTTTATGCCATTATTTTTGTGAATTTCATACGAGGGACACCCATCGACAGTCAGTCTTTTGCGTTCGGTCCACTTCACTGAGCATTATTGACTCAAGGTGGCCCCATTTTTGTTTAAACCTTTCTATGATTTTACAAAGCTTTTTAATGTGATGGCAGAAGGGATTTAAGGGGATCAATCTGGAACCTGGGGATTAGGGGGGGTAATCACCAAACACAGCCCTGGCATATCTATAGGGAGTGGTCAGCGAAGCCAAATTCTTTTTATCACTTCATCCTTAAATAGTGTATGTAATAGAATCAGCTAAATCTTTTGGAGTCTAGTTATATGTGTTAGATTTTCTTGTGGAGAATGAGTCCCTACCACAGGAGATGCTGCTTATAACTAAGAGTTTTATCCAGTGTCCCCAAAAAAGGAACTAGCATTTGGTGAAGGGACAGAGGGCTCCCCTCCCAGCAGCTGGAGGAACAGGCCAGACCTGTTCCTTCTCCTTTGCCCCTCCTCATTGTTCTGTTGGCTTCTATACACCGTCATGTAAAGTGTAGCGGGGTAAGGATGAAGTGGCGGTGTTTGGCCTGGGACTTCCAGGTAAGCAATTGTCCCTGTCTGCTGGAAGAGTCTGCCTCATCAGGCACACTATGGCCCAGCAGGAGGCCCATGGGTCTCACTACATCTCAGTTTCTTCCTGTGTTGAGATGTAGATGGTAACTTACTTGGTATTAAGGGTTAGAAATAATGGTTTACGTGGTACTGGGGAATTGACCTCAGGGCCTTGCACTTGCAAGGCAAGTACTTTAACCACTATACCGTTTCTCCAGCTGGAATAGTACAACAGTTAAAGTGCTTGCCTAGCAAACACAAGGCCCTGGGTTCAATTCCCTAGCACCATATAAGCTAGGTATGGTGGTGCTTGCCTATAATCCCAGCACTTGGGGAGGCTGAGGCAGAAGGGTTGCCATGAGTTCAAGGCAGCCTGGGCTACATTGGGAGTTCAGGACCCGCCTGGGCTACAGAGTGAGATCCCACTTCAAAAAAAAAAAAAACAAAAAAACAAAAAATGAGTTTATATGTCAGGAACCTATGCTTCAAGGATATGCAGTAGAAATATATGGAAGCAGTGTGTGTGTGTGTGTGTGTGTGTGTGTGTTACTGGAGATACAGCTCCAGTCCATTTTTGATTTTTCAGTTTTAGACAGGATCTCTATAAATCTCTGAAGTTGCCCAGGCTGGGCTTGAAGTTGCAGTCTTCGTGCCTCAGCCTTCCAGAGTGTTGAGATTACAGGTCTGCACCACCAGCCCTGGCTCAAAGGCTGTTTTCTTATTTATTATTCTACCTCTGTCTGGATTATGATGTAATTAGGTACAAGGACTGCCTTTATGTAGGTTGTTTTGTTGAATTGTCCTATGGGTTTCATGGAGGAGGTATGCTATTATTATGAGGGTTATGGAGCTCCCATCCAGAAGTACCAAAATTGGGCCTAAACTGTAGGTAGGCCCAACTGCAGATCCTGGGCTGGCGAATAGGATATAATCCTGTCCGTGACAAGTAACGAACAGAGGGGCTTTCAGGTACTCCAGGAGGTAGAACCTGAAAGCAGTGCAGAGTGGTGGGGCCAGAACAGGTCCTGGTGAGATACCGATGTCTGGCCTTGGTTAGGAGGTCAGGGAGGACATCTCAGACCCAGTGGCCCAGCGAGTGACGCTGCAGTTCGGGGGGCTGTGGCTCTGGGGCTCTGACTCATTCGGACGAAGCAGCTCGATTCCCTGCCACTGGAGATGCTATTTATAACTCCAGGTTCCAGCAGCCTCCTGAGCACAGAGCCCTGCAGCTACCTGGGGCTGTTCTCCCTGGGCTGCTGCAGGCCATGGAGTGGGGGCACCGTGCTGAATGAGAGGAAGGTCACAGCTGAGCCTCCTTTCTTTCTGCTTTGGGCTCTGCAATCAGCACAAAATGCACCAGCCAGTGCCCCTGGGCCGTTCTGAGGGTGTCTAGCTCCTCATCAACAGAACAAGTGGCACCGAAAGGGCCTGAATGAATAATGAATAAATGAAGTAGCTTCTGCCTTTTGTCGGGGAGAGGCCTGCTTGGGGTTGAACTCAGAACCTTTGGGCTGAACTACACCCCTGCCTTTAGCAGAAAACTTTTTTTTTAATTTTGAAACAATGTCTTTCTCTCTAAGCACTTAAATTGCCCAGGCAAGGCTCTAAAACTCATGATCTTCCTTTCTCAGCCTTCCAGGATGCTGGGAAAACAGGCCTGTGCCACCATGTAGAGTTTGCTTCCGTCTTTTTTATTTGCTTAGATCAAGGGTTCCAAGCAGTGGATCAGTACCTAGGATGGTCCCGGCAGCCAGGACAGAGTGGTGAACAGGAAGTGAGCAGCAAGTGAAGCCCCGCCTTCTGTCAGAGGGCGCCTATCAGATTCTAATGTGGCTGTTGATCTGACAGGAGGCGGAGCTTTGCTCCCCAAAGCCTCCTGCGGCTGCGGCTGCGGCTTCTAACCTTGAAAGAATGGTCTTCCATCAATTCGGTCCCTGGTGTCAGCTGGAGGAGTAGTACAGAGGTTAGAACGCTTGTCTGGCAAGTAAGTGCAAGAACCTGAGTTCTGATTCCCTAATACTACATAAGCCAGGTGTGGTGGCACCTGTCTGTGATCCCATTACAGTCTGAGGTAGGAGGCTTGCCTTGAGTTCGAAGCCAGCCTGAGTTACATAGTGAACTCAGAACTAGCCTGAACTACAGAGTGAGAGACCCTGTCTCAAAAAAAAAAGTTGGGGGCCACTGGCTAAGATCATACCATTTCTCTGTCCTGAGCTTTCCAGGGGTCCCCCATCTCATTTGGAGTTACAGCCAGAGGCCTTGCAGTGTCCACGATGCCCATACTGACCTCTTATCATCTTCCCGATCCTTGTCCCTCCTGTCCTTCACTCCAGTGACCTGCTTGCTGCACCTGGGAACAACTAGGTCCATGCCTGCCTCCTGATCCTGGCAGTCAGTGACTGCTCCCTCTCCCTGGGCCGCCTGCCCCCAGCTTGTTTTCTTTCCTTATCAATGTTAGGTCTGGTGCTCCAACACCAGCTTCTCATTGATGCCATTTTTGACCAGTTCACTCAAAATCACACACATGCCACACAGTTCTTACTCCCTTTCCCTGCTCTGTTTCCCTCCAAACCATCAGGTAGCACATTACCTGTATCACTGTTCTGTCTCTTTTATTGTCTCTCTCCTTCTACTAGAATGCCAGCTCCAGGGGGCTGGGAATGGTTGTCTGATTTGACATTGCTGTATCTATGGGGACTAGAACAGTGCCTGAGACATAGCTGGCACTCAGTAAAGATCTGTTGGGAAACATGAATTCATGAAGGTCTTCACAGGCTTGCTGTGTGACCCTGGGCAGCTAATTTTCTCTCTCTGGCCCTCAGTCTGTTGGACTTAGTGGTCTTCCAGTCCTGACAATCTGTAGAGCTGTTCCCACATCCTGGGTCCTGAGATTTCTTTCTTTCTTCCTTTCTTTCTTTTTTTGAGACAGGGTCTCACTCTGTAACCCAGGTTGGTCCTGAACTCTCTGATGTAGCCCACATTGGCCTTGGACTTAGGACAATCCACCTGCCTCAGCTTCCTAAGCACTGGGATTACAGGTGTACGCTACCATGCCAGCTGTATATGGGGCCTTGTGCTTGCAAGGCAAGTGCTTTAACCACTGTGCCATTCCGCCATTCCACCATCCCCTCCCCCCAACGAGATTTCTTTTCTCAGAGTATCTGAGAATATCAATAGAGCTGGCCAAGGTCTGGCCTGTTATTTTTCTCTCAGACTAGACTTCTCTGTGAGCAGGTAGGAACCAGTGCTCTTGTCACTACAACAGGGGCTTTACACAGATGCATTTGTGAGAGTGAGCCTCTCTACATGGGTTAGGGAACCTGGTGACATGAGACATCCCAGGAAGATGCCAGCACCTAATTCTATCTTTCTGCCTCTTTGTTTTCAGTAGAGCGAAACACAGAACTCTCCAAAGGTATGCAGACCTGTTTCTTAATTAACTGATAGAAATACCCACTATTCTGGAGATGCATGGGAGGGAGCCCGTTGGTGGTGAATCCCCACACCTGTAGCAGGTTGTCCCCTCTCCCGGGGAGCCAGCTGTGAGGAACCCACAGCGGAGCCGCACCTTCCACCGAGGGAAGCCTGCAGGCTCGTGGGCTGCAGAGGGGATGCCAGGCCCATTTTTAGATCTCATCTGCTGTACATGGGAAATGGGTCCAACCTTGCACAGGTTTGTAGAACAAGCCACAACAGCGCTTTGGAGTTTATTAGCATCCTCTCTTGTGATCGCTTATGTTCTCTTTGGTACACCCCTGGGCCTAGTATCTGATATCTGGTAGGCAACATTACGTTTTGTTGGAAAAGTCCATCTTCCTAAGTAGGGGGAGGCGGACAGTATGGTCTTTGATTTATAGATGATGAATGAAGCTGCAGCTCTGTGGAGACATGGCTTGCCCCATGTCACACAGATGTCTACACCATGAGCCCAGGCGTGGCTGCGTAACTAGGAAAGGAAAGAGAAAGTGTGTGCTGGCTACCCCAGCTTGGGACAGCGACTTTCAAAGATTGAAGGCAGGCCTAAGAGCATTAGGGCCTTTGAAAGCCAGGGAAATTTGAGGTCATGTCCTCCTTACCTTGGGATAAGTTCTAAAACCCACAGGAGCCTCAGTTTCTCCATCTGTGACATGGACATACAAACCCCTATGGCACAAAATCTGTAGTCTTGTATTCATTGGCACAGTGTGGGACACTGCCTGCCCTCGGGCAGAATGTGTGCACTCCAGCCCCATCTTGACCTCTTTAGCTCTTTCCACAGTCTGCCTCCCTCCAGCCAACCAGGTTGGACTGGACCATGGCAACATCAAGGAGGAGGCGGAGCTCACTGAGTGACTGTTCTGCACACACAGAGCCACTGCAAGTCACGTGGTCTTGTGCAGCTCAGGTCCACAGGTGTGTGAGGAAGAAAGTACAACCTTACAGGCCGCTGTATTCTCACCGGAGATGCAGCTGGAGCCCCTGTGTGTGCCCTTGAGGGGGAGACAGGTGGTGGAGACTTGCTAGAATCTCAAATAAGAATTCTCTGGACTTCTCACAACTGAGCCCAGGCTTTGCAGGGCTCCCAGATGGCAGGAAACCTGACCAGGGACATGGTGGAGGTGGCTGCCATCAGGCAGGGCAGCCCCTCCCGTCAGCCTTTTTTTGTTTGATCAGGCAACAAATTAGCACACAGCTATTCTCTGGTGTTGGGCACCAAGGATACAGAGACAGGAGCCTAGCTGGGGAGGCAGACATTCCCTGGGAAGTGTAAACTGAGCCACAGCCTGAGGGATGTGGCGGAGTTGACCTGGAGAGGAGAGGAGAGGAAGAGCTTTCAGAGTGGCCTGGAGACACTGCAAGTGTGTGGGGCTTAAGTGGGAAGGATTCTGGGTGGCTGGGAGAACGGCTGGTGGAGGGAACGGGGCCCATGTGAAGGATTTTGGATTTGATCCCAAGAGCAGTGGGAAGCCACTGAAGCTGGGAAATAATGTAATCTTTATAAAGTCCTACATCGAATAATATTTTTTTGCTTTGCTGTCTCATTTGCAAAAATGGATTTTGCACTCCACACCTGCCATACTGATTCCCCTTGTTTTTTTACTTTCAGAAGGAGAAAATAAGAGACTGATGGAATATGTGTTTATTTTCAGGGTTAAATGTGCTAACAGATGCAAATTGCCTAGCATTTTATATGTGATCTATAAATGGAAATTCCCTTATCTTTCCTCTAAATTCCATTCCACAATTTCTGCTATTTCAGGAGCATGGAAGGAGATGATCCTCCCCACGGACTAAAGATAAATTTCATTTGAAGGACACTGGATAGATGTATTTCAAAATCTGATTGATTCAAAAGACCAGAGGGTGATTATCTTACAAATTCATTATGCAGATAGGTCTTTGTGATCATAAAACATACAATTTGATGTATAGGAATGCAATGGGCATTCAACTTTTTGAGAGCATATTTATTGTGTAAAAATAACCCAATTCCTCAAAGTCACGTCTGCATCTCTTGTTCCCTAACTGAGATCACCACTGCTGGCCACACTGTAGACTTTCAAATATTTGTTGGATTGATTTAAATACTGTAAAATATCTTCTGCCAAATCTCAAGTCAGGGGCATCAGTTCCGGAGTTTTCTCTTTTTAGCTGCTAACATGAATTTTGATGGCATGAAAAAGCTTGTTCTCTGAATTATATTTAGCTCCTATAAACTCCACTGCACAATTATGTTGTAAAGAGGAATTAGGTTTTATCTTTAAGTTGTTATTATAGCTTTGCAAAAAGGTGAACAAGCAGAACCACATAAGACGGTAGCATATTGTATTATTAATTTTGCTACTTTTTTTTTTTAACATGGTATAGGGCCCAGAACAGACTGACACGTGCAGTAGGTGCATCAGGCAGGGTCTGTAAGAGAAACAGATGGCATGCTCAAATTAGATAATTAGAGGAGGATTTAATAAAGGGCTATTTACAAGGTTTGGACAGGACACAGAGAAACCACCGGATGTGTGCATCACCCGGGGGGCTAGTAATAGCCTTCACCGCTCTTAGATCTGAAGGGTGAGGAGAGGGAAATTACAGAATCCAGGAGAAAAGGGCTATGTGGACAGGGCTGCCTTGAAAAGGAGGGGTGACCTTTCATCAGAAGACACAACCAGCCTAAGGCAATCTGGCTGGGCAGGAGCCAAGGAGGTAGACACTTCAACCTCCTGCCTCTGCCTCCCCTCAGATGTCCCCAGCTGAAAGCAGAGAGCAGGGGAGAGAGATGATGTTCTGTCAGCCAGCACCCCTGGGCTCGGGACAGGGTGGAGAAGGGGAACTGGAGGGGCCAGTGAAAAACACCTGGCACAGGCGGTTTCATGCAAGTGTCAAATGAAGACTTGTTATTTCAATCTTGGTAGATTAGCGAGGGAGGGAAGCCATCAGGGATGGCACCATGGCAGCAGGTTTGGGATTCCCATTCATCCACTTTTCAGATCCACTATGGACCTAACAACAGGAGAATATCCGGGAGAAGCCCAGCAGTGGCAGAGGAGTCCAGAAATGCATCCCATTCTCCTTCCTGATGCGTGTTTTGAAGAA
Source organism: Ctenodactylus gundi (assembly GCA_004027205.1). NCBI lineage: Eukaryota > Metazoa > Chordata > Mammalia > Rodentia > Ctenodactylidae > Ctenodactylus > Ctenodactylus gundi. The sequence continues at coordinate 567,345 of PVKB01000712.1, forward strand.
CAGATTCCCACCCTACTAAAGCACTTGTATGGAGCTCTGAATCAGTAAATAGGACCTCACTGGCCTCAAGAGTAGGTGCTGCTTCCAGAAGCAAGACAGTCGAAGGCTGGAGGAATGGCTCAGTGGTTAAAGTGCTTGCCTAGCACGCACTAAGTACCTGAGTTTGATTTTCCAGCACCACCTGTAATCCCAGCACTTGGGAGGCTGAGGCAGGAGGATTGCTGAGTCCAAGGCCAGCCTGGGCTCCAAAGTGAGTTCAGGACCAGCCTGGGCTATAGAGCGAGACCCTGTCTCAAAAAAAAAAAAAAAAAAAAGTCGAAGCAGCACACACAGGTTCTGAACCTTGCAGCTGCCAACTGGCAATCAGGTTCTGTGTCATGCTGGTGCCTTTTAGGCAGTCGCTAAATTGTCAGGCCAGACAACTGGGAGGCCAGAGTAGGATTCTTCGGTGCACCTCTGCAAACTGGACCTGCTCTTATGAATGGAGTTTCGTCTCCCACTTTCTGTGTCTGTGCAATCCTTCCCCTCCCCCTTCCATGAGGTCCTCTCCGAAGAGGAGGGAACAGGTCTCCTTCAGTGACATGACTTTGACAAGCAAATCAATTCGTTCCGTTTGTTTCCTCTCCGAAAACAGCAATCCTCGAGCGTTACATAATCTAATCTTCATGCCTCGCTGGTTTGTTCTGTCCTCCTGAGGAATTGGCAGATGGTGCCAATGCGGAGACCCGCGCGCACGCCTCGCAAGCCTCGCCGGAACAGGAGAGTTGCTCACAGCGCCTGCCTGTGCCGTGGGGTCCCTCGCTGGCATTTGTTTCTCTGGATCAGTTTGCTCTTTAGCGTTCCTCAGGCACCCCTGGCTCCTTGCCTTCGCCTCTCGATCCAAGATTAATTGGAAATGCTGAAAGCAGATCAGAAGGGAACAGAGTGAAGTTGAAAGGGCAGGGAATTTGTCAGATTTTTTTTTTTTTTAAAGCCCGACTGTCTTTGGAGACTTGGGAGGCTGAGCTTTGACTTCTTCATTCAGCCAGTCCCCTCGGACCTCCTTGGTCCTGGGTGACAGGCAGCACAGGGACAGGGCTGACATGCCCGAGTTGGGTAAGTGCACACCTGCCTGGTGAGGGCTCTGAATTCCTGCCGCTCAACACAAGTCACATATCTGCAGAAATGATTTTTCCCCAGAGAAGGCCGTTACCTGGGGTCCACCTTTAAGTCAGTGACGTCACGTCTGCCAAGGGAAAATTATCTCGGGACTGAAAGGTGAGGAGACTCCAGCAAGGCTCTGAATGTTCAATTGTCCTTGCAAACACACTGCCTGTAGAGTCCATCAGAAACCCTACAAATGGCATCATTCAAAGAAGCCAAGTCAGTGTGGACTTCCTGTGGCTGGTAGACTCCCAGCAATTCTTGGGAGTTGAAGGCAGGGGACATGCTCTGGTGCCGCCTTTTGATTGTTAAACTCTTGGAACTGTCCCCTGCACTGATTGGTAAACAGTCACCTTTGGATCCCCCAAGTGCCTCCCATTTCTCTGTGTGCTGTACAAGTCCGCTTGGTGCACGGCCAGGCACGATTCCAAGTGCCACAGATGTAACCGCCCTGCTCACAGACTGCACTGTTGGCTGGCTCTGATTTTGGATGGAACCTCCAGGCAATTAAACCACAGAACCTCCTGCCTGTGGCAAAAGCCCGGCCGGGCTTTAAAGGTCACCTTCACCTTTGTGGTTGCTCAGGGTGCAGGTGGTAGAGACATACGACAGAAATAATCCATCTGAAGGAGAAAACCATATAAAATCCTTTTTGAACTCCATCTCCTGTTCCCATTGAGTCCAAGGTTAGAGGATTAATTTCTAGAAAAACAAACTGCCTTGCTCCTTTCGGCTTGTTCTTTCACTGTTAGGTGAGCGGGTCCTGCGCTATCATGTGGTCGTCGGGTGCTAAGTGTTGGATATCCAGTAGCTAATAAAACAGTGTCTGGCTCTGCCAAGCGGATGGGGGAGGACAGGTAATGAAAGAGGCCAGTGTGGCTGCAGGGCCGTGAGGTCACCTGAACTTGAATTACATTTCATCGAATGGAAACTGCGTAGGTGGAGGGGGCAACTTCAGGCGTGGGGCACAGTCATAACGTGCCTCATTGCCAGAAGACTGGCTCACATGGCATCAGTGCTGAAGGCATAAGGGGTCCTGGGTGGTCATTTCCGGGATTAGTCAAGATCCCAGATAATCTGAAAATTGCTCTACATCAGAGGAGAGAGACTGGGGGGCATAGCCCGACAGTTAAGGCTCTTGGCTAGCCAGTGTAAGGCCCTGGGCTCAATTTCCCAGATCCGCATAAGTACATTTATAATCCCTGCACTTGGTAGGCTGAGGCAGGAGGATTACCATGAATTTGAGGCCAGCCTGGGCTACACCGTAAGTTCAGGACTAGCCTGGGCTACAGAGAAAGTTCAGGACCAGCCAGGACCACGGAGTGAGACCTTGTCATACACAAACCAGAGTCTTGCTCTGTAGCCCAGGCTGGTCCGGAACTCTCTGGTGTAGCCCAAGCTGACCTTGGACTCAGACCAATCTGCCTGCCTCAGCCTCTCGAGTGCTGGGATTATGGGAGTGTGCCACCACGCCCAGCTTTATGTGGTGCTGGGGAATGAACTCAGGACCCTGCACTTGCAAGGCAAACACTTCAACTTCTGTGCCATTCTTCCAGCCCTCCTTTTTGTTTTTTGAGACAGGGTTTTGCTCTGTAGTGCAGAGTGGTCCAGAGCTCACTGTATAGATCAGGCTGGCCCTGGACTCTTGGCAATCCTCCGGCCTCAGCCGCCCAAATGCTGGGATTATAGGCATGCACCACCATGCTCAGTTTATGTGGTGCTGGGGAATCAAACTCCGGTACTTAGCACTTGATTTAGCGCTTGCCAGGCAAGCACTTTAACAGCTGAGCCATTCTTCCAGCCCCTTAATTTCTTTTTATTAAGTTAAAATATATACAATGCAATATGCAGTCTAAAGTGTAATGTTCAGTTTTGACTCATGCATGAATTCTTTCTTTTTTTTTTTTGAGATACGGTTTCGCTCTGTAGCACAGACTGGTCCTGAACTCACCGTGTAGCCCAGCCTGGCCCTAGACTCAGGACACTACACCTGCCTCAGCCTCCTGAGTGCTGGAATTACAGGCGTGTTTTATGTGGGGATGGAACTCAGGGCTTTGTGCTTGCTAGGCAAGCCCTCGAACCACTGCGTCATTCCTCCAGCCCCTTGTGCATACATTCTTATAAGCCACATGTATTTTCAGTTTTTTTTATTTTCATGGAATCCTCTTAAGTGATGAAGAGTTAGGTCCTAAGGCAGATTTTTGGAAAGGAATCCTCTCTTTAGTGCGCTGACTGTCCCCTCGACCTGCTAAAAGAAAATTCTCCTCCAATCCTTTCCTGTGTTCACCAATCACCACAGAGAATTTAAAACCATAAGAACATTTTGTAATCCCGGCTTTCTGAAACCTAACAGAGAGATTTTTGTCATCTAAAAACAAGAGGAGATTAAGTGCAGAATTTGGTTCTGGCAACAGCAGAAAGGAACAAGCTAGACAAGGAGCGTCACAGAGAATTAATCCAGGCACCGCTGTGTAACTGCTCTGCAACCTTTTTCAAGACTTTAAACAGGCCATGCTGTCTTGGTTGGGAAATGACGGTTTTAAAAGGCATTTCCTACCGGGACCTGGCATCGTCAAACTGGGATGCTAAGTGAGAGAATCATGTACCTGCTAGAAATTTGGCCTTTATCTCTGCCTTACTCTTTCTGAATGTAATCTTGTTGAAATGAGACATAGACTGGGCCTGGTGGTGCAAGCCTGTAACCCCAGTGCTCAGGGATGCTGAGGCAGGAAGGTCACAAGTTCGAGCCCCACTACCACACACACACAAAAAAAGACATGCAGTTCTTGCTAGATTAATGCAGTGATCCCAAATCCATCTTCTCTTTTCACTGCCGTGCAATACTGAGAAATTGTCTTTCCAGTGCTCCAAAACAGTTCTTTTGCATAATTTTTTTACTTGAGGTGTTATGCAGTCAAATAATGTAACAACATGTAATTATTTAATAACTAATTTTTGTAACACCTAAAGGTGAGTGAGAGGCTTCATGTGAACATGCTTTTAAGGCTATGAAGGTGTGTAACCCGAGAGGATTTTTTTTTGAGACAGGATCTCACTCTGTAGCCCAGGCTGGCTCTTCACTCACTCTGTGGCCCAGCCTGGCCTAGAACTCACAGCAATCCTCCTGCCTCAGCATCCTGAGTGCTGGGATTACAAGCGTGCGCCTCTGTATCCAGCTATTATGTTGTTCTGGAGGATCAAACCAGGGGTCTCGTGCTTCCTAAGCCAGTGCTCTAATCCCTGAGCTGTTCCCCCAGCTCTCCAAAAGGGTTGTCTTAAAATGATTTCTACATGGCAAGATACCTTGTCGTATTAATAATTGCATATCCACAACATGTCACAACCCCTGCAGCCGGCCATTGTCATCTTACACATCCTAATGTTGATATTCCTGACATCTTTCCTGATCTGACGCAGGGTCTACAGTCATTCCTCACTACCTGCCTGCCAGACTTAAAAACCCACGAAGAAAAGCACGCTACTCATTTATTTACCCTCCTGGGCCCAACGCCCCGCGCTCAGTTGGCACTCTGATTTTCGTTACATAAAAGGCCCTAGGCCTCACCCTCCATCTCTTTCTTGTCCCCTCCCGCAATATATCAGCATTATCTTCACAGTTCTGCTGGTGTCCTATATATACTCATAAAACATTCATGAATTCAACTCCTAAATGTCACATTCAAGATCCTTCATGGTCTAGTTCTGAACCACCTTTCCAGGCCACCTCCGGCCCCTTTTCCTCCCTCACCTGCTTAACCAGCAAGCCTCAGGCATACTATATGGATTCACACCCCAAACCTCTACTTAAGCGACTGCCCACCCCCACCCCCCACCCTGGACCAGCCTTCCGTGACCTTCCTCATCCGGCAGGTGGAATTCAGCTGTCCTGCAAGGAGCCGCTCAGATATCACTTCCCCTGAGGCGTTCGTAACTCCCCTGAAGGTTCGGTTCATAATTCCCTTATTGTGGATTTCCCATATTAGAGTATCAGGGTAGGTTTTCTCCTCTGTTATCCTTCTTTCTGTCCATCCTCTCCCTTTCTTTTCCAGCTCCTGGAGAATAAGGCCTGAATTTTCTCATTCAACACGGCCTCCTCTAACCTCTCCTTACCACCTCCGCCACGTACTCTCCAGCCCCACACCCCACCACCTCTCACGCATAGGGTGGAACAGCACCTGCCTGGCTCCATTGTTCCACACTGGACCTCCAACAATAGACTTGCTGGAGGGAAGCCAATGAAGTTTGGTTGTATTTGTTATTTATTTATGGTACTGGGGATTGAACTCAGGGTCCTTCCACTGTGAAATATCCAGACCTTTTTTTTTTTAATGTTGTTTTGTGGGTTATGTGTTTGTTTGTTTTGTGGTACTAGGGGTTGAACCCAGGGCCTGACCCACACTAGGCAAAGGCTTGGCCACTGAATTAAATCCCAGCAAAGAGTATGTAAGAGTCACATGCTACTTCTCTATGGCAAGCCCACTATGGCTTCCCTGCATGTTCAGAAGAAAACCAGAGCTCTTGAGTCTGTGGGCCCTGCTTTCCTCTCCTGCTTCATCTCTCCACTCCCCCTGCTCACCTAAGCTTTCCTTGTCTCTTTGCTCTTCCTTCCTTCCTTCCTTTTCTGCTATACTGGGGGTAAAGCTCAGAGCCTTCACTCACTTAAAATTTTGAGACAGGGTCTTGCAAAGTTGCCCAGGCTGGGCTTCCACTTGCGATCCTCCCGCCTCCTGTGCTGGGATTCCAGGCCCTCACCATGGTACCCAGCTTTCCTTGCTGCTCTTTTAACATCCCAAGTGTTTCCTCCTCAGAGCATTTGAACATCTCCCTCCGGCAAGCGAGCTCTTTCCCCAGATACGTACATGACTCGCTCCTTTTGGGATCTACTCAGATGAGCCCTTTGCTGAGTCTTTTCCTGGTCACTATCCAAACCAGCGCTATCCTGCTGGGGGTGTAACAGCACAGGCCAGAGCTCTTGCCTGGCATGTGTGAGGTTCTGCTTTGTTTGTTTTGTTTTTGTTGTTGTTTGAAAAAGGGTCTCTGTGTGTATTCTGGGTTGACTTCATACTTGCAATCTTCCCACCTTAGCCTCCTAACAGCTGGAAGATTGTCCTACCAACATGCCTGGTGTTAAAGGCCCTGGTTTGGATCCCAGAAATAACTAAACAAACGAGCAAGCATCTTTTGTTAAGCTCTGTGCGCTTACCTGCTGATTTCTTGTCATGGTGCTTTAAACCAGTTTACCACCATTAATTTTCCATGAATTTATGTGGTTGTTAAAATTTGTTGGTGAGGAGAGCTTTTTGTTCCCTATCATGCCCCTGGTGCAGTGCTTGGGGATGTAGCTCAGTGTAGATCAGTTGCCTAGCATGTACAAGGCCCTTGGTTCACACCCCCCTTCCCCCACCCCCCGCACACACACACACACAAAAAGGTGTGTATGGCATAGCAGATAAGCACTTGATACTTGTCGAATTGAATGGATGAATTTTTATCTCCCAGATGTGGAGCACAATGCCTTGACACATAAATATCTGTTAAATAAAAGACGAATAAGGGGCTGGGGTGTGTGGTCCAGCTAAAGCACTTGTCTACCAAGTGCAGAGCTCTAAATTTGAGTCCTCAGTACCACACAAGCTGGGAGTGGGGGTGTACACTTGTAATCCAGCACTCAGGAGGCTGAGGCAAAGGAACTGCTGTGAGTTTGAGGCCAGCTTGGGCTACATAATGAGTTCAGGACTAGCCTGGGCCACAGAGTGAGACCCTGTCTCAAAAAATTAATAAATGGCCAATAAATTTTACATAGGAAATGGGATTCTATTCTGTATTCAGGATTACTGAGGATACGAGCGCAGATGTTTCATTCAGTTGCTCTCAGAACATAACTTTGCTCTCTTTTGCCTGCTGTAATAACCATGGGGCTCTAACTCGGTCGGTTCTTCGCTTTTCCAGAGATGACACGTTGACAGAGGTTCTGCCCAAGAACAGTTAGGGGATTTCAGAAAGGTAGCCAAGAGTGGCACAGCAAGGATTTAGAATAACCATCCGCCTCCGCCTCTACCAGCTCCCGAGGGATTCTGCTAAGGTACTTTATCTCCTATGATTTATAGTGAATGTACATTTGTTCTTAATCCTGACAAAAACTGATTATTCTGAGGGCTGGAACAAGTAAGAGGCTGCCTGACCTCATACTCTGAGCAAAGCCTGCATACCTCGCATATCCAAGTGGGCATTGCACGGAGCCTTTAGGACTGCTGCCCCCCACAGCCTGCCTTAGTAAATTTACAGTTAAAACCTGCCTGAACTGGGGGACAATTTGCTATATACTTTGTTCACTTTAGCCTCTCAGCAGTTGCCTTTCTTGCCCATCCCATTTTTTAAAATGTCTTGAATATGCGTAAGTAAAAGAAGGAGATTGTACCCAGGGCATGGTGGCACATGCCTGTAATGATGGCAGCTACTCAGAAGTCCAAGGCAGGAGGATCACAAGTTCAAGGCCAGCGTGGGATAATTTAGTTAGATCCTGTCTCAGAAATGCAAAAGAGATGGCGATGTGGCTTAGCACGCTCCAGCCTCTCCGGCTTCAGTCCCCAGTGCTGCCAAAAAGGAAACAAACCACACGGTGCTGAAAATGGAGACCCCTGGGTGTGACTGAAACGTACGCAGCAGTGGCAATCCAGCCTTCCCACGAGGCTAAGCAGTGACTGTGGGTGGCACTGGGGCCAGAGGACAGCACAGAGAGAGGTGGGGAGGTTCCCCCCACCATGGGGGTCTCAGGCATCCTGTTACTAAACAAGATGGGTAGGTGGGGCCTCACAGGTGCAGAAGGAGGGGAACTGGCTTAACAGCCCGCCTCCTGTGCAAACCCCCTCCCCATCCCACCCCCGGCCCTTTTTGTGCGCGTGGTGTTATCTGACGTCACCCAGAAGTTAGTTAGGATTAGCGTCTGCATTTTATAGAAGAGGAAAACAAATCTCAGAAGTTGATGGCACTTGCCTAAGATCCCCAGATAGTAAGCCGCAGAGCTGGGATTTGAGATTCAAACCAGCCCCGGGTGACTTCCCGGCGGTCTACCAAGAGTAAGTGTCTCCTCCGCAGCTAGAAGGGCAGGAAGGTGAATGGGGGACGAGTGGGGCGTGGGGGGTCCGCCAAGGGGGCCTACCTGAGACTCCACCACCGGCCCTCTTAGGTAATACAGCCAGGTGCCTCCTGGTCTCTCCTATTCTGAGGACCGAAAATCCTGTGGCTGACTTGCAGAGTCAAGCCAGCCCCGCTGCGTGTTGCTGCGGGTGGGCGCAGCGCCCCACGGCGTGGAGGCTTTCCTCCCAGCGTGTCCTTCCACGCCGTTCTGGCCGTGCGCGTGTGCCCAGTTGCACACCGTGCCCGCATCTTCCTTGGGCTTCCCGGTCCCTGCTCCTCTTGGTCCTCTTGCCAAAAGTTGTACCCCCTGGGGTGCACCCTGCCGGCCGCCTCGGAGGCTCTGGGGCGCGGTGGGAGCCTCCGAACGTGACCCGGGGCGCCGCGGACGCTCTGGGGTCGCGCGGCCCGCCAAGCCCCTTCCCGCGGTCTCCTCCCCGGCGCGTGCCGCAGCGCCCCCCTGGCCGCCAGGGGCCGCCCGGAAGCGGGGCTCCCGAGCGCGGGGCGGGGACAGGGGCGGGGCCGGCGCTACCTGGGCCGACCGCGAGCCGGGGGTGGGCTCTCGGGCCAGCGGGCGGCCCCCCCAGATCCGCGCCGCCGGCCGCCGGGAGCTCCGGGCTCCGGGCGCAGAGGCTGCGCTGTCACATGGGCGGTGGCGACGGGGCCGCATTTAAGCGGCCGGGGGACGGCGCCCGCCTCCAGCGCGTCCTCGGGCTTGGCTCCCGCCGGGCGCCCCGCTCGCTGCCCCCCGGGGGCCCCGCGCCGCCCCCGCCGGGCCATGCGAGCGCGGGCCCCACCGCGATGAGCTCGCACATCGCCAAAAGCGAGTCCAAGACGTCGCTGCTGAAGGCGGCGGCGGCGAGCGGGGGCAGCCGGGCTCCCCGCCACGGCCCTGCCCGCGAGCCGGGGCTGCCCGGCCGGCGGCTGCCCGGCGCCTGCCCGAGCACGCCGCCGCCGTCCGGGGACCCCAGTTCGCGGAGGCCGCTGTGCCGGCCGGTGCCGCGGGAGGAGGGCGCGCGGGGGAGCCGGCGTGGGCTCCCCGCGGCGCACTGCAGGCCCCGGGAGGCGCCGCCGGCCGCGGCGTCCCGACCTCCGCCGCCGTCGCCGCAGCCGCCGGCCCGCGGGCGGGAAGGGGAGGAACGGGGACTGTCCCCGGCTCTCGGCCTCCGGGGCTCGCTGCGAGCCCCGGGCCGCGGGGACTCCGCTCCGGCCGCCGCGACTGAGGCGGACCCGTTCCTCCACCGGCTGCGCCCCATGCTCAGCTCCGCCTTCGGCCAGGTAAGGGCCGCGCCTCCCCGCGCTCGGGGCGAGGCGCTCGGGACCTGGCACAGCCTCGCTCCCGCGGCGGCCCGTGCCCCAGGGTCGCGCCGTGGCCCCGCGCCCTTGCGGGCCGGCCCTTCTCCACCCCGGTGCCTGATTCAGCACCCTGGGCGCTGTCCACGCTCGGGCCCAGCCGTCCTCACACGTTTCACGTAGTAGAAGCCGCCTGAACTGGAAGGGACTGACCTCCGCAGCCCTCCTAGAGATGTGAGGGAGGCAGAGGGGTGTTCTGAGCAGGAGGCACCAAACCCACTTTGGCCTCTGGCTGGTGTCACCAGGGAGTGACCTAAGAGACCAAGGAGTTTGGAGTCTGGGGTCAAGAGAAGGAGCCCTAGAGCACAGGAGAAGTCCTGGGTAGAGATGAGGGACTCAGGCCACATTGTCCTCAGGGGCCTGAGGAAAGTTAGGACGTTCCAAAATATGAGGAAAGAGAAGTGTTTGGGCAGCCACGGAGTGACTGTGCAGAGTGATGGTTCAGGGTTGAACTTCGGAGTGTTTTCATGAGATTGTCACTCCAGGGTTGCTGTTAGGATGGCCGGTGGCCGTCGTGGAGTTGTAGGACCTGGAATAACATCCAGAGAAGGCTAGCTTGAGTTGGTGTGCATTTTAGGGCCGTTAAGAGGTTCTTTTGTTTCCTCCAGGCCTTTCCCTCAAGGGTCTCAGGCAGCTGGGCGCCTGTCCTTTAAAAACAGCTTTGTGGTCATAACCCAGTTCTATAGTCTGAGACTGTGCTGCCCCGGGAACAGGAACCTAGGAACTTCTGAGGATTGCCTTGAGTTCTGCGTGTAATCATGTGAAACTCACTGGCACTTCGTTGAGGCACTTCTTCAGCAGCTAAAGTGTAATGCAGAGGTCTGATCAGACTATTTGGAGTGGTTTGTGGGGGACACGGAGGCCTGAGAGTTTCTGTGCTAAGATCCAGCATGGAGAAGCTGCCTCAGGCTCCCGGCTGTTGTGCTGGATCCGCATTCCAAGGAGGCCACCGCGTGTATTTTGCTTCAGATCTGCTCGTTTCTTTTCAAACTACTACTCCGCAGTGGCTGCTGCTGGCGGAGGTCTGACATGAAGGCAGCTGCACATGGATCTGGGTTGCACGGGGCTGCTGTGGTGGTGTGCCCGGGCAGCAGTGTGTGGCCTTGTTCCTGCGGGGAGTCTTCATTAGCCGAGTAAGCTGGAAGCAGTTCTCCGGAGTACAGATATGCAGTGCTGGGAGAGTTAGTGCAGCTACATTGGCGAGGGGGAAGTTCACTGCAGTGGTTGTGTGCTGGTGGTGGAGCAGGAACAATCTGTGGACTAGGACCGGGGTGCGACACAAACACGGTGTTGTTGAATGGGTGACAGCAGTTCACTCATTCATCAAATATTTCTTGAACACCTACTTTGCCCAGCTGTTTCCTCCACGCTGAGAGCTAACAGTGAACAAGATAGCAAGGATTCTGACTGTCTAGCAGTTTGGAAGGCCTGGCATCACATGCTTCCTGATTTTTTCAATTTGCTGGTGATCTGATGGGCTCTTGCAAAAAAGCCCTTGCTTCCCCACCTTGCAGAATTTCCCTGCACTGGCCCTTTCTGACCTCAAAACATTGTAGCTACAAGCTCTTGTTTCTCCTTCTGATTTTCCGGTATTACATGAAGCATGTTCTCCAGCCCCATGTTCTGAAATGTCCCCGGCGTCACCTGAGTCAAGAGGAGCTGGAAGGCCCCATCAAATATTTACTACCTCCCTCTGAAAGCAAGCTCTTGTCTCTTAGAAATGTGACTTTTTCTTTAAAGCCCAGCTCATTCAGTGTGGCTTCCTGCTGACACCTCTGAGGCATCTGTTTGAACAACAACAGCAAGAAATCCAAGCTGGGACTTTTGTGTCAGAGCCTCTAGTCTCCTGTGACAGAGAGGAAGGAGCCTTTCCTTCCCTTCTCTCCTCTGCATTGAGATTTCTGTCCTTAGAGACAGGGCAGGGATCCAGAGAAGGGAATGAAATTCTGAATGCAGGAACTTTCAGGTAGGAGATGCTTAGCGCAAACTGTGTTTGGAGACTATATGGCTGTTCTTGTCTCTCCAGCTCCAGCACTTTGTAACCTTATTTGAATTGCTTGTCTTTATTGATGTTCTTCATTTACCTGCAAAATTGGAATAGTCACAGTATCTCGAGAAGGATTTGTAGCCAGGCATGGTGGTGTACACCTGTCATTCTGGCAACTGGGAGGCTGAGGCAGGAGGATTGTGAATTCCAGGCCAGTCTGGGTTACATAGTGAGTTCAAAGCTAGCAAGATCCTGTCTAAAAAAGGAAAAAATAATATGAGAAGTTAAGTGAGGTGTGGAGGTAGTGTATAGAGCTCAGCCCGGTACATGGCACAGGACAAGGGCTCTACCAGTGGCAGGTGGTGGGGGTGTTGTTGTTATTGTTGCTAATTAACCATCACAGGTGTCTTCTTTCTGTTTGTAATAGAGTCAAGGAGTGCCAGGTTCAGAGTGACATCAGTGGTACAAATCAGGCTCCTACATTTGGGGAAGCAAGAGTTAAGATTCTACCCCTGACCTCAAGGAGCATCCTCCTGCTGATGGAGAGACATTGTGGTTCAGGAGCCAAGGCGTAGAAGGGGACTCGGAAGGTACCAGAGCTGCATGTTCCATACACAGCTCTGTCACCTCTATCTCTGTGACCTCGGTGTGTCATTTTCTCTCTCTAGTCTTGGTTTCTTCATCTAGAAATGAGATTGGCAAAAACTACTTCACAGAGTTATTATTACAAGGCTTATCCTTGATTAAGGATGGTGAATTCTGGCTCGTAGTGGCTGCTGAATGAAGGGCTGTTTTCATTAATGTTATTACTGTTATTGATAGAGTAATTGTGTGAATAAGGGTTTGTGTAAGGTATTTTGAAGCTGACTTGGTGCTGATTGAAGAAAGGTATTGAAGGATGATTATTATGAAATGTCAAACGACTGTCTTGTTTCCTCATATCTTGCTAAGGACCTGCCACCCAACTGCCTAGAGAGAAGAGGTGTCAGAAATCAACTCAGGGGCTACAGGCATAACTCAATTGTTAAGAGTGCTTGCCGGACAAGTGCAGAACCCTGGGTTCAGTTGCCCAGTACCACATAGGCTGAGGGTGTGGCACAAAGCACACTTGCAGAAAATAAGTAAATACGGAGAAAATTAAAACCTGCACTACTAGGCCTGGCAAGCTCAAGGCGCTGAGTTTGACTCCCCAGCACCATATAAACCAGGCATGTTGGTCCACACCTGTATAATCCCAGCACTCAGGAGGCTGAGGCAGGAGGATTGTTGTGAATTTGAGACCATCCTGCGCTCCATCGTAAGTTCAGTACCAGTCTGAACTATATAGAGAGATCCTGTCTCAAAAAATAACTAAATAAGTAAAATAACTTAGAATAAATTGGATATGGTGGCACATGCCTATAATCATAGCACACTGGCAGGCCAAGGTAGGAAGATGACAAGTTCAAGCCCAGCCTTGAACAACTTAGCAGCTTAGCAAGACCGTGTTTCAAAATTTTAAAAAATTGTAAAAAGGGCTAGAGATGTAGCTCAATGTAAAGGCCCTCGATTTGATCCCTATATTTAAAAAATTAACTGAGATTAGGCATGCTTTGAGGCTTAGGTTTTAGAAGATTATTTTATGAATAGGATTTCTGCTCTTACTCGAAGATTGAGAAGAAACTTCCCTTGTAGAGAGGACAGATGTAAATAAAACCTGCAGCTCTGTCCCATCTTCCCCCTTTTTCCAGCTATAAAAACATCTCTTCTGGGGCTGGAAGCATAGGTCAGTGGTTATGGATTTGCCTAGCAAGTACGAGGCCCTGGGTTTGATTCTGTATATAAACCAGTTGTGGGGATACACACCGGTAATTCCAGCACTTGGGAGGCTGAGGCAGGAGGATTGCCTTGAGTTCCGAACCAGCCTGAATTATAGACTGATATTCTGTCTCAAAAAAAAACCCCCACTCTTCTGATTTGATTAAGATGGCCAAGTTCCCACACCCCTTTGCGCATAGCAAGGACGCAGTATTTTGTGCACGAATGAATGAATAAGACTGAGTCAGGAGGATTGCCATGAGCTCGAGACCAGCCTGGACTTCATAATGAGTTAAGGACAAGCCTGGAGTACAGAGTGAGACCATGTCTGAAGAAAAAAATGAATGAATAATACCAACAGGCCCTGGATTTGGGAGGTGTCTTAGTTCCTTTGTTTTAAATATAGAAACCAAGCTGGGTGTGGTGGCACACACCTGTAATCCTAGAACTCAGGAGGCTGAGGCAGGAAGATTGCCTGGAAATTTTGGCCAGCCTGGACTACGTAGTGAGTTCAGAGCCAGCCTGGACTATAAGGTAAGACAAACAGGCAAACAGACAGACAGACAGATAAACAGACCATGATGGTTTTGACCCTAACAGACTCAGTAACACCAGGCCTTTGTCCCTAGGGCACCTTAGCATGTAGGCTGTGTATATTCTTCATTTCTGCCCTGGCCAAGTCTCCCTGGATTCTTTTCCTGTAGGAATGGGGGAGGGGAAGACAAGTCAGTTTGTGCTTCCTTCAATCACAGGTGACAGGAGTCGCTTGAGTCAGTTGGGTAAGAGTCTTCCATTAAGTCCGTATTTTCCTGGGAAGCAGAAAAAAAGTACTTGAGACCTCAGCCTAGAACACACTAAAAATTGTGAAGGGGCTGGGGATGTAGCTCAGTAGTCAAAGTACTTGCCTAGCAGGCACAAGGCCCTGGGTTCATTTCCCTAGCAACATGTATACCAGGTGTAGTGGTGCATGCCTAGGATCCCAGCACTCAGGAGACTGAGGCAGGAGAATTGCTGTGAATTCAAGGCAAGCCTGGGCTAATAGTGAGTTCAGGACAAGCCTGGGCTATAGAGAGAAAGAAACCCTGTCTCAAAAAAAAAAAAGTATAAACGAACCCTGAATTATCAAAATTTCTTATTATTTTTTGACAGGGAGGAGTTATATAGCACGATTGAACTCAAGGCCTTCTTCACTCCTGTATTACAACCCTAGCTCATTCTTTTTTTTTTAAATTTTGAGATAGGGTTTTGCTATATTGCTAAATAGCCTATGGTGGGCTTGAACTTGCAATCCTCCTGCCTCAGCCTCCCTGAGAGATGGAATTCCAGGCCTGCACTACTAGGTCCAGCCCATTACCTTACCTTCACAACAACCTGCTCAGGTTGGGTTTATCAGCTGCCCACCCTCAACTCCATTTTAGAGATGAGGACAGGAAGCCGACATGGTGACTCATGCCACGATCCCAGCCCTGAGGGAGGCTGGGGCAACAGGTGGCAAGTATGAGTCCCGCCGGGCAACTTAGGGAGACCCCCATCTCAGAAATGTTAAAATAAATAAAAAAGACTGGGGTGATAACTTCATGATAGAGCACCACTGGCGCCATCCTCCATACCACCCCCCCACAATTTTGGAGGCGAGGAACCGAGTTCCAGAGAGGGAGTGAGTGTTGGAAGCCCGCACACTAAGTAAAAGAGAGGACGGCTGGTCTCCAGACACACCTCATCGTGCTGCGGGGTGCTGGCTGGCTGGGTGGGAAGCCACTTAGGCCAGTTCTGTTGGTCCGAGACATCTACCAAGTACCTCTCACGTGACAATCCAGCTTTCCCCAGGAGTCTTAGCACAAGCTGCCATCCAAATTCAAATGCTTGTGACATTACTGAGCAGGACCGAAGACCAGCCTCCCTACTAATCAGGAGTAATCAGCCGTGGTTTATCCTTCTCATCCCTCTGATCCTATTATTCCATTCCCGATCTCTAAGTGTGTGGCTTCCGGATAAGGATGGGGATGGGGGATGTGCGACATGCTTTAGTCCTTAGAGGAAGCCCCTACCTGACAGCCTGTTTTTTTCTATTAAAGGTCAAGCCTTCTGCTACCCCCTCCCCATACACTGCCAACTGCCCAGATCAGGTTGGTTTAACAAAGCTCCGAAGCCCCGGATCTGAATTCAGGGATCCCTCCTGCCCTTAAACCTCAAGCCAGGGCCCCTTCACACAGATCCTCACTTGCCCCCGTAGCAAGAAGGGCTTTCTTCGAGTGCTTGATTTCCATAGGGGCCTGACTTCCCTGTTTTATCTCCTGTTTGCAAGGACAGAGGCCTATCCCAAGGTCGACAAGCAGTTGCTGTGCCCTAGCATGGCCTGCAGGGGGCATGAGTCACCAGGTGTGGTGAGTGGCTCCTGGACCAATGTGCGCCAATGCTCCTGGCCTTTTAAGATAAGCGCCTGACACTGTGTCAAGCCTTTCGCACATGTATTATCCCATTAGCTCCTTATAAGGAGCCCTAAGGAAGGTGGCAAATAGAATCCCCATTGTGTAAATGATAAAAGCTCAGATAGACCAGAATGTACTCAGGACACACAGTTGCTGAGTAGCAAGGCAACATTTGAACCCAAGTGGTCCTGGCTGGGTATTCCAGGCTCTGACCCTGTCTCAGGGCTTGTTAGCACTGGCTGCAGGTTAGAATTGGCTGAGAGCAGACTGAACAGTGTCTGGAGGCCCCACAGACCTGTTACTTGTGGGAAAGCACCCTGGTGCCTGGTTTACAGCCAGCACTGAGAACCCTGCCTGACAGTGTGCATCCTGTGTTTTTTACCTGTTTATTTAGTACTGATTGACTTTGTATCTAGTGTTCAGTCCAAGCTCCCTTCTTCCTCCCAGTAAGCCTTGACTTTTTTTCTTTTAACAGAGTCTCACTAGCTGAGACTAGCCTGGAATTTACAGCCCTCCAAGTGCCGAGATTATAGGCACTCACCACCACATCCAGTTTGCATAGTGCTGGGGAGTTGAACTCAGGCCCTTACCCTTGCTAGGCAAGCACTGTAACCGTTGTATTATTATTCCTCCAGCCCTGAGCCTTGACTTTTTCCTCCTTTGTTCTCGCCTTCCTTTCTTTTTTCTTTTCTCTTTCTTTTCTTTCTTCATCTTGAACCTAGGATTGCTCTACCACTGAGTTGTATTCCCAACCTTTTTACGTTTTTAGTTTGAATAGGGATCTTGCTACATCCCCCAGGCTGGTCCCAAATTCATACTCCTTGTGCCTCAGCCTCCAGAGTAGCTCGAGTTACAGAGCCTTGTCTTCTCAGGAGTTTACAGATGGTCCTTTAAGTTTTTTATTTTTTTTCTCAGTGCTTGGTCTTGAACTCAGAGCCTTCGACCGTGCTAGGCAAATGCTGTCCCATTGAGCCACATCCCCTGACTAGTTTAATCTTATTTTGAGTCAGAGTCTTGCTAAATTGGCCAGGCTGGCCTTGAACTTGTGATTCTCCTGCCTCGGCCTCTTGGGTAGCTGACATTAAAGGTGTGCATCAACATGCCTGGCTGCTTTTCTAGATTTTGTCTAAAAATTTTCCTGATCTTCCTCCAAACTAGGTCAGAACCCCATCTCATGTTCTCAGAGCTCCCATATTTCCCTTCATAGCACTTTTTGTTTTGTTTTTTGGTCCTGGATATTGAGCCCAGGACCTTCATACTGTGCTACATCCCCAGCCCATTTTATATTTTTAATTTAATTTTAATTTATTTTTATTTTTTATGTGTATTTTCAATTTTGCTTAGTCAAATCGGTAAGTTGCTCAGGCTGACCTCAAACCTGCAACCCTCCTGCCTCAGGCTCCCAGAATGCTGGGAGTACAGGCTTTTCCCACTGGGTCTGGCCTGATCATAGTATTTATCTGAAGTGCAGTGAAATGATAGTACCCATAGCTGCTTTGTTTCCCTTCCACCTGTGGGAGTGGAAGCTCCCTGAAAAGAGGGGTTATGTTTGGGCTTTTTGTTTGTTTGTTTTGAGGCAGGGTCTCATTCTGGAGCCCAGGCCAGTACTGAACTCACTTTGTAGGCCAGTCTGGCTGTGGATACATGACAATCCTCCTGCCTCAGCCTCTCAAGTGCTGGATGACAGGTGTGTGCCACCACACCCAGTTTGTGTGGTGGTGGGGGATTGAACTCAGAGCTTTGCTCTTGCTAGGCAAGCGCTTTAACCACGGTACTATTCTTCCAGCCCCAGGGATGACATTTATCATGGTCCTTACAGCATTTCCAGACCCAAGTACAGAGTCTGGCACAAAAACACTGTGCAGATGATACCCTTTTCCCCGTTTAAATCATTACTTACTGAGTCCCTGTTACGTGCCTCATCTTTTCCCCATCTATGCTTTATTAACAAGATAGGGACAGCCCCACTTTCCACTGGAGGAAACTAAAACCCAAGAATGGGAGGCGATCATCGACTTAGCCCAAGCTCCCCATGCTTCCCTCTGATTGGAGTCTGTCGACCTTGACCCCTGCCCAGCCCTGAGGAGTGCTTCCTTCGTGCTCTGTTTCCTGGAGAAGTCTTTGAAGAGGGCATTTCTGTTGGCAGCTCGCTCTTCCCCTTCCTGCTCCCTGGCGTCCTCACCCTCCTTCCTGCCCTTTAGGCCACCCCACGCCTCCCACTCCGCCGAAGGTGTGCCCTCCTTCCCCATCCCCTCCTGCAGAGGTTTGGCCCAGACAAGGCTACCGAGCCCTAACCCTGGCCAGCAGTAACAGCACCGCGGTCGACAAGAGTCGCCTAGGATCCTCCTCCTAGCGCCCTAGGAGTGAGCCTGCGCCACTCCTGAGGCAGTGCCCCCGCCATTTTCCTAATGGGATTTTTGACCAGCCGTCCAGACTAGACAAAAGTCCCTGGCAATAGATCCCGTGTGGGCTGAGCTGCTTGAGTGTAAGACTTGGTTGCGTCAGGGGCTGGGAGGAGTCCCGCCTCCCTGCGTCTCTCTGGTGCCCCCTGCTGGGGAAAGATGGACGCTTCCTCTTGGGTATCTGGCTCCACCTGTGACCCTCCAACAGGACATGGAAGACTGGAAGGCTGAACTCGCATCAAAGGCAGGACCTAGAGGGATGAAGAAGAGCCAGGCACGTATGAAGTGCCAGGGTGGGACCTCGAGGACCGTTCTTAAAGGGCAGCCTCTCTGCTTTGCACCCCGAGAAAGCCAACAGAAGATCCTTGGTCAGAGTTAGGCAGTGGATGAGGAAAACATCGGAGACCTTGCCTGAGCCTTCTGTACCCGCACTGCCTCCATCCTACCCCCGGGGCCATCTCGGCTGTCTGCCCAGCTGTGCCGCTAGGCCTCGGGCCTCATCCCATGTCAGTGATGAGGCAAGTGTGAAAAATGGAGCGTAATGGAGACGTCACAAGCTCTCCCAGGCCCTCGACAGAGCTGCCTGCTCTCCATCCAGCTGGAACTGCCAGGGGACAATGAGGACGCAGGCCTGTCCAACTCACTGCTCTCCGGAGGAGGCACGCGTCTGCCAAGGGGGGTGGGTTTTCTTGTGCATGCATGTGTGATGTGAGTGCGTGTAGTATGTACGTATGCGGGCTGTGAGCTGTGGGGCATCCTGGCTCTCGGAGCCCAAACTGGCCAACTTCCTCTTCTGGATCTGCTGCCCTAATTCCCAGCTGCAGCTGCCATCCTAGGTCCCCTCCCCGAGACAATCTCCCTGCAGATTTGGCAGTGGGGAGGGGAGGGGCCTGGGGGAAGGGGAGAGAAGCCAGGAGAGGACTCAGCTCTAATCTGATGTAGATGATCAGGGCTTCCCAGCTCAGCTGCCCTCTGCCATCAGCTCCCCGGGCGATTTTCTCTGTGCTCTGCATTCTCCCCTTCTGCCTTTGTCTCCTAAGAAAGTGCCCAGCAAAGTTAAGCCCAGACACACACAAACACACGCACAAGCCACAAAAAAAAAAAAAAAAAAAGGAAAGAGAAAAACTCAGGGAGCTGGAGCTGGCAGACGAGTAAGAGAACACGCACGCAAGAGAAAGGGCTCAGCTCGGTCCTGGAGGACGCGTGGCAGGCAGAGGGAGGCCGGGGTGGGCAGCGAGCTGGCTGAGGTCTCCTGGTCCCCAAGGCGCCTCCTTCATGGACCCAGGGATCCCGACAGGGGCGACCTCAACGTAGGATGGGCAACTGTGTCAAATCGCCACTGAGACATCTCTCCAGGAAGGTATGTTTCCAGAGCTCTCCAGCCTTGGGGCCTGGGTTTGGGGCATCTGAAGCGTGCTACCCTCCCCAGGGATTCTATCCAGAGCTGCCTCCCTGCTCCTACCTGCAGATACACTCCTATCATTTTCTTGATTTCTTTTTTTTGGGGGGTGGTGTGGGGGTTGTGCTGGGGATTGAGCTAAATCCAAGTCCATTTTTACTTTTGGTTTTTGAGACAGGATCTCACTCTGTAGCCCAGGCTGGTCCTGAACTCACTATGTAACCCAGGCTGGCCTTGAACTCATAGCAGTCCTCCTGCATCAGCCTCCCAAGCGCTGAGATTACCAGTCCCAGTTCCATCAATTGTTACATCTTCAGTTCTGAGCTCAGGTTGGAACTTATCTCTGTCTGGGCATTTGGGAAGGGTAGTGGGGTGGCATGAGGTGGGAGGCTGCATGTGGGACTTTGCACCAGAGTTAAGAAAGAAATGCTACAGCTTTGGGGACTTCTGGGCTATAAAATTAAAAAGTATGAATGCTCAGGATCTCAGTGCACAGATACCCGTGTACCTGAAGATCTTTCCCAGCGGTAGGCCCAGGGCTGATTGCATACCCTTGGGAGGTCTGTTCTCCTCTGAGGGTTTCTAAGTCTTCAGAATTGAGGGGTTAGAAGTAGATCCCGTGGCTGCTGAAAGGAACCCAGCAGAGTCCCCTTCCTTCTGTCCCCAGTAGTTCTTGAGTCAGGTCAGAGGCTGTCAGGAAAGACCAGACCGACTTGCAGTTCCAGGTATTCCAGGGGCTTTCATGCTAGGCTGATACTCTTTTGCGAAGCTTTTTCTTTAGGATGCCTTCATCTTCTTTCCTTTGGGGAAGCAAAACCTCACCCCTCAGGGATCCCTCATGCAGGTCTGGGCTGCCACCTGTAGGGTTTGGCTCCAGGTAGACTCTCCCTGTGTTTCTGCGGCCTCTGTTGTCATGCCATAGAGGAGACTCACATAGTGTTTAAAGAAGGAAGGAACCAGAGGGACGTTTTCCTCCGGTTCTTCTGTCTTCCACACAAGGGACTTGATTACCGCCCTCAGAAAGGGGTTAGAGGACACATGAAGGTCTCAGGCTGGCAAATGGCTCTTTCACCCCAGCCCCATCCTTCCTCTTCCATCAGTTTTGATGGCTTCCCAACTTAGGATGCCTTGGGCTTTTTGGCCTGTCGGCTTCCTCATCTGGCTAAGCTGCTCACATCAAATTTCATTTAATCTCTGCTGTTCTTTGGATCCTTCTGAGGGTTGATGGTTTCTTCTTTGTGTTCTCAGCAATCCTCTCCCCTCCCCCTGCCTGGTCTGTCATCTTTTTAAAGGACTCTTCTGCCTCCGAGGTGGCCTTCACACTAGTACAGAGAGGCAGAAACCGATCTGAATTAGTAGAGAGGCCCAGGCGCACCCCCTCGCAGTAGGGTCTGTCCAGGCTTTGAGGAAGTGAATTTAAGAATCATCGCACACTCTCAGCCCTAATAACTATCTCCCGAGGTGATTGTTAGAATTAAAGTGCTGTGCAGGGTGTCTGGTATGTATAGTACTTGATGAATGTTAAAATTACTGTCATTACCCTGATTTTTCTACTCTGGGCATTAGAGAAGAGAGAGAAGAGAAAAGGAAACCAGGAGGGAGTTATTACTATTATTTTGGTGCTGGAATTGAACCCAGGACCTCACATCTGAGTCCAGGAAAGGATCATGCAACTTGCCGCATTCGACGGCATGTTTCTAGATGAGTAGCAATGATCGCTTTTTGCTATTTACAACATATCTAACATCTGCTACCTCCCTCGCTCTTTTCCACCAAGTACTTCTCTCGGCTAGTTTGCAGAGAAGGGAGCTGGGCACTGAGATAAAAAGCTTCTGAAGGTCACGGAGTGGACAGCGAGCAGGACTGAGATTTAGACCCTGAACTGTGTGAGGTCAGAGCTGCAATTTTTTTTTTTCTCCAGAGGCTGCCTTCCTCTTTCTCTCCTGCTGTCAGAAATGTTATTCATAGATTCCTGAACCTGACCTTCAAGGTCATCTGGTCCAAATTCCCACCCCGTGCAGCAGTCCCCTCATGCGCCTTCCTCCCTGCCCCCCAGATGTCCCCCAGCTTCCCCTTGAACCCTCCGGGACAGGCATGTTGACCTGCACACTCTTAGCCAGCTTGTGTTGCCAGACGGCCACAAGGTCACGAGGCAGGCTGGCCCTTCCTGTTGCCACTCCACGCTCAGGACGTGTCCTTTCTGTGCTAGGAGGCATTGTCAGCCCCTGGCTTGGCTTCCTGAGTGGTATTTGGGGAGCTGGTAATGGTGAGAGGCAACCTGCTCCAGGCTCTGAGCTGGGCAGTACCAGGCTGTCAGGTGCCATCACCAACTGAAGAAGAGCTAGAGCCTCCAGGGGCAACTTGGTGCCAGGCAGGATTATGATCAGGAGACGCAGTGGAAATTCCCCAGCCGCCACTGGCTCGTTCTCCGTGGGAGCAGATTCCTCTCCACCCTTCTCATTTCTTTCCTGATTGGCAGATGTTCGTTCCTCCACTTTCTCCAGAGACAGAAGTAAATGCCTTCTGGCTCCCAGCATCTCTTAAATGACCCTCACCATCATCATCGTCGTCGCCACGGTCACCATCTTCATTGTCATCACTATGGCAACGCCATTCGCTTGGCTCTTTCCGGGTTCTAGGTACTATGCAAAGCACTTTATATGCAAAGCTCATTGCTTCCTCATGAGAGTTTTGTGGGTAGACATGATTATGCCCACTGTGCATGGAAAGAAACGGGAACAGAGAAGTGAAGCGACTTGCCCAATGTCACACAGCATGCAAGCAGCTGAGCTGGAACTTGTTCCCAAGACTGTGTCCAAGGAATGGGGACTTGAGCCCACGGCTCCACACGGAGCTATAGCCCCAGCCCATTTTCATTTTTGCTTATGAGACAGGTTCTTGCCGAGTCACTAAGTTGCCCAAGCTAGGCTCACACTTGTGATCCTCCTGCCTCAGCCTCCCAGAGTGTTGAGATTACAGACCTGCCTATGGCTTCAGAACCAGCCGAAGCCAGCATATTAAACCGCCTCTAAGTTCTGTGCCACCTGCTGCCTCCTTCTTCCTGGGTTGCGCTCATTCTGAGCCAAGGGCATGAGCTTCAGCCAGGAACTAAAAATCCGATTTTCTGTGAACATCTTCTGTAGTTGTTTCCTGGGGTCGATCCCAAGTTTCCTTTAGTTCTGTGCTCCACAGAGAGGTCCCTCCGGGTCTGTGTAAACTCTACCCCAGGTCCTGAATCTTCCCTCTTTGGGGTGTCAAATAGTAATGCGTCCTTTATGTGACATCCCTCAGGTTCTGAAACTTCCTAAAACTGACTCTTCTTGTGACTATTGGACTGAGTTCCTTCCCCTTGGGTCTGAGTCACTGCTCTCCTTTGAGGAACTGGAATGCCGCTTCTCCTCCCTCAGCCTGGAAGGCAGTCTCTGGGCCCCACAGTGGGGGGTTTACGGGAGAAAGCAGCCTGAGAGGACAGGGTCGTGGGGCTTGTTCTGCTTCTCAGCGTGGCAGGAGAGGCTGCCCCTGGGGCCTGGGATCTCCTCCTAGGCGGGACCATGCTGGCTGGACATGGGGCACAATCGGAGTGGAGCGAGAGCATGTAGGACACTGGGGTTCTCAGCTAATGCAGCCCTGGGGTGTCCGCTGCTCTGTTCCTCCTTGGAAAGATTCTCCAAATCCCCTCTCCGAGGGGTCTCCCAGTGTAGGGCTGAGGGCAGAGTGCGGTGACCTGGACTCTGGGAGGCCCTGGCCATGCTGGGGAGACCAGGGCAGGACTGAGTGTTGTGTCTGGATGCTGCTGTTGCCTGAAGGGGGAGATCTGTGGGCACTGCTGACTTTTTATAGCGGCATGGGAACCTGCAGGGAGAAGGATGGTCTGGCCAGGGCCTGGGAGCACAGCTATATTCGTTCAGCAGACGAGGCCCCTGCCTCAGCCTCTGGAGGTCCAGCCAGCTGGGCAAGGAGCCAGGGAAGGCAGGAGGAAGGGAGAGAACTGCTGCAGGCCTGTCTAATCTTGAGGTCACAAACAGGATGGGATCTGAGCTCAGACGTGCTTTGGCGTAGCCCACCTGGTACTTTAAATCAGGCAATCTGGCACCAGTGAGCTGGAGCTAAGTGGTTGCCCATTCAGAGAGATATATGGCATTCATGCTGCCCCCTGTCCCCACCTCATTCACCCTGCCACCTTCACTGATGTTAGGGATGCACTTACATTTGCAGCCTAGCGGACCGGCTCAGCCTGTTGGCATTGCCTGTCTGACCACTCTGCTAGCCTCCTGTCTAGTAGGCACCCCGCGGGGGAGGGGAGTGGGGGGACAGAGTCCAGTGTTCTTGAGGGAGCTGGTAGACATGGAGGTAGCCCCGAGACTGAGCTGGGATGCTAGAAACACTTGAGGGAAGGACGCTTGTCTGTTCTGCTCCAAAAGAATGTTTCCTCTTGGCCAGAACAGAAACCTCCCTCTGTCTACTTCCCTGAGCTTCTGCATGGACACAAACAGATGTTTCTGTGCTTATGTACGTGTCAGTGTGTGTGTGTGAGTGTGTGTGCATGATACAGAAAGTATCACACCAACTCTCCCTGGAACAACTTGAAGTCAAGGATCCGAATCTCCATCTGTTGGACCGATTTGGCGCCTGGCCTTGCAAGCATCTCCCCTTGAGATCCCTCTCAGGACCAGGAGCCGGGTTGGAATCAGGAGGGCCTAAGTGGGCAAAGAGGTCATGCCCTGCCTCTCTTTTGTGTTTGCTTGATGCTGGCTGAAGATGCGCCAAGAGGAGACCAGCTACACGGTGGTACAGACCAGCGAGGACGGGCAGGCGGCTGGTGGCGAGCTCCCCGGACCGCTCATGATGTTGGCCCAGAACTGCGCCGTCATGCACAACCTGCTCGGCCCTGCCTGCATTTTCCTGCGCAAGGGCTTCGCCGAGCACAGGCAGCCTGTACGTAAGTTGGCCCGGTGGACCTTGCTGCGCTTGGCTTCCCTAGGAAGAAGAGGGGGTGTGTCCACAGCAGCTTCCGTCCCCTCGGTGGATGTGCTTGCAACCCCCCACCTGTGAATCTGATCCCCAACATTTCCCACTCATGGATACAAAGCGAGTCCATGTTCGCCAGCCAAAAATACAGATAAAATTCTTTGGCGCGCTTGCAGTGTGCCAGGCACCTCGCTAGTTGTGTTGGCGGACTGCCTCGTTTCATCCTCGGCAACCTCAGAGGTACGTACTTGATCATCCCCATTGCACAGATGAGAAAACTGAGGTGAAACGGTATACGCTAGAGGTCATAGCTAGGCGGGGGTGGTGGGTAGTTAACTAGCATGACTGAAGAGCCTTCTGCTCTCAATGGTTCTGTTGTATATACCACGGTCCAGTAGCTAGTTGAAGATCTGTGCTGTTCAGTAGAGTAGCCGCTCGCCCCTGTGGCTATTGTCACTTTAAAAGGGCACAAGTGCAACAAAGGAACTGAATTATTAATTTTATTGCAATCTAAATCAAATTTAAATAGCCTCATGTCACTAGTGGCTACTGTTAGACAGCTTCCTGTGCGTAACCTCAGGGAGGAGAGAGACCATGATGTTTACAGAGACAAACATTTGCAGGATGCGTTTATTAAATGCCACATGTTAAATACCTTACATATTTCATCCCACGAAATGTTCACGAATGGCTCTGGGAGATGTAAGAATTAGTGTTGGGGTTAACCCGCTTCACAGATGAGGAGACTGTGGCTCAGAAATGGAAGTGGTCTGCCCAAGGTCCTACAGCTTATACTTGAGTCTGCCTGACCCTAGAGCCCAAGATCTTCTCCCTAACTGCAGAAATTGGGAGAAAGGAGTGTAGGACATGCTTCGTTCTGCCCAACCGCTTGAACTGGGGCACACGCTTTCCTGGTCATGTTGATGGGCATTCCTAGCTGTCTTCCAGAGCACCCACACACACCCACACTGCTGTGCATGGAGAAGGGTGTGTGAGCCAGGGACAGCCACCAGGGCTGTGGTCACAGACGCACTGGGAAGGGGTACCTAGCATTGCTGCTGCTGGGCTTGGGCGTCTGAGAGTCATGAAAGGCTGTAGTGCTTCCTCCCCAGCCCTCCCAACGTGGGCCCTGGAACAGTGGTGGGTTGTTTGGAGCCATATGAGTGGGAAAGGACTTTTATGGCTAATGGCTAAGTAACTCGTGCTCATGGGTATCTTCTATACAGATGGGTATACATGCATACGGTCAGCATTCTATTTCCACCACTTCACTTCTGTGGACTCAACTAATGCAGATCAAAAATATATATTTTTTATAGTACTGGGAATTGAACCTTCCCAGTAGGGCCTTCACACTGAGCTACATTCTCAGGCTTTTTTTTTTTTTAAATAAAATTTCTTCAAGCTCTGAGTTGCCCAAGCTGGGCTTGAACTCACATTCCTCTTGCATCCGCTTGCTGGAGTGCTGGGATTACAGGTGTGCCCCACCACACCTGACTTCAAAAATACTTTTAAAACGTTGCACCTGTTCTGAGTGTGCACAGACTATTTTTATCTTGTCGCTATTCCCTGAGCGAGACAATAGAACAACTATTTCTCTAGTGTTTACATTGAACTGGGCTTATAGTCATCTGAAGATGAGTTAAGACTCTGCAGAGGACACATGGCACGCCACTTAAATACGGGGCAGAGCAGCCTTGGGTTTTTATCCACAGAGGGTCTTGGAACGCAGCCTGCCAGCATAGCTGTTCTTGCTTGCTTTAGCTTCTGGTCACTCATAAAGGTCCAGGAACATGACTCTGTCTAAGAACAAGAGTGATATACGGGGCTGGAGGTGTAGCTCATGAATTAAAGCACATTCTTAGCAAGCAGAGGGCCCTGGGTTCGATTCTCTAGCATCACATAAGCCAGGCATGGTAGTGTACACCTATAGTCCCAGCACTTAGGAGGCCAAGGCAGGAGGATTGCTGGGAGTCTAAGGCCAGCCTGGGCTCCATAGTGAGTTCAGGACCAGCCTGGGCTACATAGCGGGACCCTGTCTCAAAAAAACAAAAAAACAAAAAACATACTTGTGACATGTATCCATGTATCTTAAGGACCCTTTTAAGTCACAGTCCCCCTGCAGCATCTCACAGAGACAAATGTCCCTCAGGCCTTGCTCCCCTCTCAACTAGAGAGGCCACAGAGAAAAGTCAGGTGTCTGCAGCCTGCCTGACTTCTAAGCTCACACACCTCCTCAGCTGCAGCGGTCCCATCCCTTTCCACGCCATCCTCAGACTCCCAGTGCAGTGCTGGTTCCCCTGGGGCCAGTGTGGAGTGGGCGGGCAGCGCGGCCTCCACCCACCCTGGCCCCGGGGCCAGAACAGCCTGCGTGGACTGCCCACATGCCTGTGTCCCTGATGCGGTGCCCACACCTGTTCGAGGCTCCTCGTGGTGGCCACACCTGCCTCGTGTTTCTGTTCCCAAAGGCAGGCACTGGAACGTGGGCAGCCGGTCCATCCCGCGCCAGTCTGTCTCTTCGTGGGCAGTCCACGCAGGCTGCTGCGGCGCTGGCCAGAGCTTGCTGCATGCTTCCACTGGGCCTGCTCTTTGGAGACTTCTGTACCCTCTGTTCTGATGTGCGGTTCCCTTGACTCCCTAAGGAGGCCTGGGCACTGCCTGAAGCTGGAGATGTGAACTTGGACCCTAGTGGTTGCCAGAGGTGCTGGTAGATCCCGGGGTCCTACGCTAAGCCTGTGACAAGGCCAAGTGTAGGGCTGGGGGTCAAAGTGGGGAAGGCGGGGTGGTGCCTACAGGCAGGCACAGCCCCTCCTCTGCCTTCCCAGGCGCTCCTTCCCAGGCCCACCTTAACCCCGTGCCTCCTCCTCCTAGCAGCTGCCTCCGAGTCCCCATGTCCTGTCCCCTGCGCTTTCTCCTGTCCGATTGCTTTGCAGGCTCGCGCTCCCTGGCTCCTTCTGGTGTCACTGGGTTGTGTTCCCTTTGTGGTGACTTCCTCTGGCCCTGATTTATTTTTTACAGGTTTTGCCTCTGGACCAACTCTGTTCCCTGCCTGTTCTCATTATCTGGAATCGGGGTCTGGGACCGCAGAGGTTCTGTGCCCTGGCTTGGCGTGCTGCTGGGTCCTTGAGTACCTCCTGTTGGGGCCCCGTGTCTGTGGGAAATGTGGGGCTGCAAGTTTTCCTTCCAAGGACCCGGGCGAACCTCTGCTCTGTTCCCATCACCTCTGACCCCGTGTCAGTTGCCACTTGGGTGCCCCCACTGGAGGGACATCTGTAAACTCCCAGGTCCCTTGCTGCTACTAACAGGACATACTCTTTCGTTTCAGGACAGATCACTGCGGCCAGAGGAGATCGAAGGTAACTTGGAACTTGGGGAAAAGAGCCATTCAGCCCTCCGGGATGGTATGGGAGGGAGGAGGGGGGAGGACAGGCTGAGCCCCTTGGCCTGCAGGAAGCGAACGCCCGCAAGGCGTTCCTGAGCAAGGATCTGCTGTGGAGGTGGCCATGGGGGAGTGAGCCGAGGCAAGTGAGGGCACCTACAGTGTCCCAGTTGGCGGGCCTCAGCTGCCCTCACCACACCTGCCTCTGCTCGCTTCCCAGAGCTTCGGGAGGCCTTCAGGGAATTTGACAAGGACAAGGACGGCTACATCAACTGTCGGGACCTGGGCAACTGCATGCGCACCATGGGCTACATGCCCACGGAGATGGAACTCATCGAGCTGTCCCAGCAGATTAACATGAACCGTGAGTCCCCTGCAGGGCCTCTCCCTCCTGTCACCCAGGTCAGGGGTTCAAGTTCAGCATTTGTCTCTTTGCAGCTCTGTGACCCAGTACGAATCACTTACCTTCTCTGAGCCTCGGTTTCCAAACCTGTAAAATGAAGGCCGTAATAGGGGAGTGGAGCGCAGGAAGTAAATCAGGGAACGTATGTCAAACAGCCCAGTCCATAGCACACTGTAAGATCAAAGGGAGCCAGGCGTGGGAGTACACCCCTGCAGTCCCAACTACTCAGGAGGCTGAGGCAGGAGGATTGAAAGCTTGAGGCCAGAGCTGGGCATGGTGACATACATCTGTAAAATCCCAGCACCTCAGAGGCTGAGGCAAGAGGATTGCCATGGGTTTGAGGCCAGCCTGGGCTACATAGTGAGTTCAGAACCAGCCTGGATGACTGAGTGAGATCCTGTCTCAACAAAAAAAAAAAAAAAAAAAGAAGAAGAAAAGAAAAAAAAAAAAGGTTGAGCTGGTCTGACTAACTTAGCGAGACTCTACCTCAAAATAAAAATACAAGAGCTGGGAATATAACTCAGTGGCAAAGTACCCCTGGTTGAATTCCTAGACACACACACACACACACAGAGAGAGAGAGAGAGAGAGAGAGAGAGAGAGAGAGAGAGAAGGTTCATGAGGGACCAGCAGGAAGCTTGGGTTAGGCTGTAGGTACTAATTAAAGCTGGAGAAACCTACTAGAGGCTGCACAGTGGTGTCAGGCACCCTGGGGTGGTGGGGGCTACTGCTGCTGTCCTTTGCTCTGCCTTTACCTGGGTTCTTGTGAAAGAGTCTGAGTGCAAGACATTTGTTTGGTAGGCGAAGGAAGGCTTCGGCCCGGAACAGGGAAGCAAGGTCCTGGGGAGGAATGATCCTGTGGGGCTCAGGCTCAAGCCAGCTCCTGTCTGGGTCCTGAGCCTCAGCCTCTGCAGAGCTCAGGGAGCTGGCACTGACTGCAGTCTCAAAGTTCTCTCTCAGCCCCAACTCTCCCGGTTCCCGTCGGGCACTTTCAGGTTGAGTTTGCATTTGCACGGCCAGGGTGAGGCTGGGGCTGGCGGGCCAGGCCCTCAGAGCTCCTACTCCTGCCTGCCTTCCCACCGGAGTGTCTGCCTCGGAAATGCTTTGCCTGGCTCTGTGACCCCCAAGTTGCTTTCCCCCTTCTGTGTCTCCCCTCTCTACTTCCTGACCTATCCCCCTGCCCCACCTCTCACCACTCCCCTGTGCCAGTCTTTGACATGCCATGTGTCTGTGGCCACCTCTCTGGCCTCATTTGCCCTGTGCGTTTCCCTGGACCACAAGACGGGCAGATGAGGGAGAACTGGCCGTCCTGCACCTACCTAATTGGTGAGGGTGGCTTAAAGGTGACGTAGCCCCTTCCTCTTGTTCTAGTGGGTGGCCACGTGGATTTTGATGACTTCGTGGAGCTAATGGGGCCTAAACTCCTCGCAGAAACAGCAGATATGATTGGCGTAAAGGAGCTGCGAGATGCCTTTCGAGAGGTACATGGTGGTGTAGTCAAGGGTGGGCAGGCTGTTAGAATCCCAGTCCTAAGTTGGCTGCTTGGATGGAAGCCTGAAGCTGGGCCCAGTGGCACAGGCTTGTGATCCCAGCACTCTGGGAGGTTGAGGCAGGAAGATCACCAAGTTTGAGCCCAGCCTGGATGACATAGTGACTTAGTGAGCTCTTGTCTGAACATCAAGACCAAAAAATGGTCTGGGGGTGTAGCATAGTGTGAAAGCCCTGGGTTCGGTCCCCAGCACTCCGTGAAGGAAAAAAAGAAGGGAGGGAGGGACAAGGGAGCAGACCCTAGAGAAGGAGGGCCAGTGGCTAGAAAAGGCGCTCTGCCTTTGGGCTCCCACCAGTCCCCACATTATGGCTGCTTCTCGCCCCTTCCTGCCCTTCTCCAGTTTGATACCAATGGGGATGGAGAGATAAGCACCAGTGAGTTGCGAGAGGCCATGAGGAAGCTTCTGGGCCATCAGGTGGGACACCGGGACATAGAGGAAATCATCCGCGACGTGGACCTCAATGGGGATGGACGAGTGGACTTCGAAGGTAAGCGGAGGGGTTTTGAGAGTAGGAGAGAAGCGAGCCAGCAGCGGCCGTCTATGGAGCCTCCAGCTTCACCCCAATATGGACTTCACACCCTCATCTTCCACGTGCGCTCCACCATCCCTACGCCTACCTGTTCCATGCGGCTGGCCACACTGCATGCGTCCGTCCGCCTATTCACCTTTCCCTATCCACTCCATCATTCCATCCCCTCTGCATCTGTCCAGTCGCCTGCTTATCCACCTGTCATCTCTAAATGACCACCACACAGCCATCGCTCTGGGCACTTGTGTGTTGGGGCATCTGTTCGTTCTCCTGCACACCCATTGTGTAAGTAGACACGAGCACCTCGACTTCAGCGCTTCTTCCCCGGTTCTTCAGGCTAAACCCCCTCCTTTCCCCACCACAGGCACTGCAGCTGTAGGCAGGGCCACCTTTGAGCTACATCCCCAGCCCCTTAGTGTTGTTTGAGACACTGTCTTGCGAAGTTGCCGTGTTGTCAGGCTGGGCTTAAACTTGGGATCCTCCTGCCTCAGCCTCTCGTAGTGATTACAGGCCTGTGCCACTGGACGAGGCTAAACTTCCTCATTTCTGAGCTTTTATAGAACTTCAGCTTCACCCCTTTCACTCACACTGTTCCCCAAGTGCAACCTGTGGTTCCCTTCTTGACTCTGAAATTGGAGACAGGAGGAACCTTTGCCATCTTTTTTTTAAAGCTTTTTTTTTTTTTTTTTGAGACAAGATCTTGATCTATTATTAGTCTCGGCTGGTCCTGAACTCACTGTTTGTAGCCTAGGCTGGCCTCGAGTTCATGGCAATCATCCTGCCTCAGTCTCCCAAGTGCTGGGATTACAGGTGTGTGCCACCATGCCCAATTTATCCAGCTTATTTTTTTATGTGGTGCTAAAAGATCAAACCCAGGGCCTTGCGCCTGCTGGGCAAGTGCTGTAACCACTGAGTACACCCCTAGTCCCTAAAATGTATTTCATTCATTACTAAGAATCTGACTCATAGTTAACGTCAGGTTTTTTTTTTAAAAAAAGCAATCACCTATCACATGATCAGTGTGTATATATGCACGTATGCACTAGTCATACGTGTCCCATTTAGGTTTCACAATGACTGTGGCTTGTACTGTTATCTCATAAAGAACACTGGAGGCGCAGTCAGCAGTTAAAGCTTTTGCCTAGCAAGCACAAGGCCCTGAATTAGATTCCTCAGTACCTCATAAGCTGAGGGTGGGGTGTGTGCCTGTTAGCCCAGCACTTGGGAGGCTGAGACAGGAGGATTCCTCTAAGTTTAAGGCTAGCGTGGGTGACATAGTGATTTCAGGACCAGCCTAGGCTACAGAGTGAGACCCTGTCTCAAGCAATTAAATGAATAAATAAATACACAAGCAAGCAAATAAACAAAAAGTAAAATAAAATGTGTAGCCGTGGGTGGTGCCATAGGCCTGTAATCTCAGCACTCTGGAAAGCTGAGGCAAGAGGACTCTAAATTGCAGCCCCAGCCTGTGCCACCCTGATTCAAAAATAAAGTGAAAAATGAAAAAAAGTCTCAGGATATAGCTCAGTGTGAAGGAGCTGGAGGTAATCCCCACTACCAATCAATCAGTCAATCGATAGATTCAGATGAGTTGGGACTGGTGGGTAGGCTTGTAATCCTACCACTCTGGCAGGCTGAGGCAGGAGGATCACAAGTTTGAGTCCAGCAGGAGCGTAACTCAGTGGTCAAAGCACTTGCTTAGCATGCCCAAGGCCCTGGGTTCTGCAGCATCATTTAAGAATTAGACAGGCAAGGGCTGAAGGAATAGCACGACAGTTAGAACACTTGCCTGACAAGTTCAAGGCCCTAAATTTGATTACCCAGTACCACATAAGCCAGGCATGGTAGCATATGCCTGAAATCCCAGCACTCAGGAGGCTGAGACAGGAGAATCGCCTTGAGTTCAAGGCCAGCCTGGACTACAGAATGAAACCCTGTCTCAGAAAAATAAAATAAAATTAGGTAGCATTATGGCTCCTGCCTGTAATCCCAGCACTCAGGAGGCTGAGGCAGGAAGATGGCCATGAGATCAAGGCCAGCCTGGGCTGCATAACAATTAAGCAAAATGCTTTTTCACAATCGAAAATAAAAATGGTTTGGGTATAGCTCAGTGTGAAGGCCTTGGGATCCATCCCCAGGACCACAAAAATTAATTAAAAATAAATTAAAATGTACTCCCCTAGGGTGGGATGGTGGTGACAGAGGAGGCTGTGTGTGTCTGGGGGAGAAGGTATAAGGAAATCTCTACCTTTTTATCAGTTTTTGCTGTGATCCTGAAACTAAAGAAACAAGTATAGGGCAAATAAAGAGAAGGGAAGGGGAAAGGTTTGCAGGAAAGCGGAAAGAGGAAGTGGTGGGGGAGAGAGGAGGGAGGGGAGATAGAGCCAGGATCCATCCCGAGCCACCTGCCTTCTGCAAGTGAGGTCTGCATAGTGGAACAGAGATTGGCTGCGGATGTGGGAGATGAGGCTGGGAAGATCAGGGAGGATCTGACTTCATCGGTGGGGAGCCACGGAGTTTAAGCAGGGGTCACATGCACAGATTAGAGGCTGGCTCTAGCTTCTGTGTGGAAGGTGGATTGCAGGGGCCAGAGTAGAAATGAGGACTCCTGTGCCCTGACAGAGTTTGTCCGGATGATGTCCCGCTGAGGCCTCCAGGGCCCCTCCAGGACTGACAAGCTCCCCCAGGCAGGGAGGGGAGAAGAGGAGCCAAAAACTGGCCTCGCCCCGCCCGCTGAGAGCCCAGGATGAACTGGCGGATGGGGCCTGCCTGCACTTGGGGAGGTGCCCCCCCGGACCCCACCCCTCCGCACTGTGAAAGACTCACATCTCCTACAACTGGAAAGGGGGCGCCGCTGACGAGGAGGCCACAGTGCCAAGCCGGCCAAGGTCATGCCAGGCGCCAAGTGCCATATACCCAGCCGCTGCTGGCTGGGTGGGCCAGGGAGCCCACCAGCAGACCCCACACAGCATGTCTGCCCCAGGGCACAGCCTCTCGCTGCCCTCCTTAGCTCTGTGCCCGTCCCAGCTCGCCTCAGCCCTGTGATCTCAGAACCAATAAAAATATTTCCGAGAGAGAATGCCAGCCAGGGTGGTCTTGCTTCTTGGGCCTGGTTACATGCTGCATGCATTTCCTGAGCACCGCCTGTGTGCCCGGAACTGGCTGAACTCACCTGCACTCAACATGCATTTATTGAATAACTAGTGTATGCCCCGCAGCACTCATTCTCAATCCATAAGCCAAAACCTGGTACCTCTCACCAGGATGGAGATGGAGGGATATGGTTATTTAGCCGGGTGTGCGGGTGCCCCAAACAAAACCAGCTTCCAAAGGAGGGGGTGATGATGGGGTGAGCAGTGCGCAGGGCCTGCCCTGCATCCTGGCTTCCAGGAGCGGTCACACTGCTCAGGGAGACAGACACAACAAACACATCCACTTGTGCTTATAAACGGAGGTCCTGCTCCAGCGGAAGACATGAGGGACCTCTGCCAGATGGAATAAGGAGGCCCGGCCCGCGCCAGGGAGGTCAGGAGGCTTTCCTGAGGAAGTGCTGGCAAGGCCTTTGCCCTGGAGGAAACCCCACAGGGGTGAGGAGACACGCTGAAATAGCCGCCATCCCCTCAGCTGAGGTCGGAAGCAGGATGTGTGGTGGCTGGGTCCCCTGTTTGTTGCTTGCTGTGTGACTTTGGACCTGATGTATGTCCTCTCTGAGCCTCAGTATTCTCAGATGGAAAGTGTGGATGAGAAAGGATGGAATCACCGTGGGTCACTGCATTGTGTGTTTCCAGGGGCCACCACTGTCTTGTGTGGCAATGAGGAACAGACCTATTACAATCGTTGTAGTCAACTTCTACAAGCTAGGGTTGAGAGAGTTAAAGAACTTTGGGGTTTAGGGGCTGGAGGAATAGCACAGCAGTTAAGGCACTTGCTTAACAAGTGTAAGACCCTGGGTTTGGTTCCCCAGCATCACATAAGGTGGTGTGATGGCCACGTCTGTAATCTCAGCCTACCAGTATTTGGGAGGCTGAGGCAGGAGGATTGCTGTGAGTTTGAGGCAAGCCTGGGTTCTACAGTGAGTTCAGGTATAGTTTGGACTACAGAGCGAGACCTGGTCTCAAAAAAAAAAAAAAAGGAAAGAAAGAAAGACATTTGGGAGTTGACAAGCTTAGGAAATATTTGGGCAGTTATGTCCCAAGCAATGGACTCTCTAGCATGCCTAAGAATGCTGAGCAGGCTGTGGGGGAAAAAAGGAACCCTCCTACACTGCTGGTGGGACTGTAAAATGGTACAACCACTATGGAAAGCAGTATGGACATTCCTCAGAAAACTGAAAATCAATATTCCAATTGACCCAGCTGTACCTCTTCTGGGGACCTTCCTGAAAGTTCGAAGTCATCACACAACAGGGACACATGCATACCCATGCTTATAGCAGCACAATTTTTAATAACCAAGTCTTGGAAGAAGTCCATGGCCACAGATGAATGGACAGAAAAGATACACCGTGGAGTGCTAATTTGCCATAAAAAATGACAAATTCGAGTGATTTGGGAAAATGGATGCACCTTGACACCATTATGCTCAGTAAAATGAATCAGACCTGGGAAGTTAAATATCATATGGCTTCTCTAACATGAGAAAACCAAACCATAAAAAGTGTGAGCGATATGGAAGAAAGTAAGATGGACTTTGTGGAGAGGGAAGGGAAAGGGAAAGGTGGTGGGTGGGAACGAGAAAGGGATGTGATATGTAAATTTAAAATAATAAATTGAAATGCAAAAAAATGCCTAGCAAGGGCAGAGGCTCTGAGTTTGATTCCCCAGCATCACACCTGTAATCCCAGCACTGGGCGGTTGAGGCGGGAGGATTACTGTGAGTTCAAGGCCAGTCTGGACAATGGAGTGAGACCCTCTCTGACCTGGAGGATTTGTTAAGCCATCACTGCCCCCCTTCCCCATTGACTGTGTGTTTGGGATGAGCCTGTGAATTTGCAACTCTAACATGTTCCTAGAGGATGCTGATGCTGTGGACCAGTCTGAAGAACTCCACTGTAAGTCCCAAACATAGCAGTCTTAGGAGGGAGGGGTGCGTCCAGGCAGCTGGGACATGCTGCGGGCTAAAGGCTGGAGCTGGGTGTCCTCAGGCCTGGCAGGGAATGTGAGAAGGACTGTGGGCCCCAGCCAGTGCCCTGGGTAATCCCTGTGTCCCTGAAGCCAGCAAAGCCGGGAGCTCCAAATTCACTCTAATAATCCAATTCTGAGACTAAGCCCTTGGCTCTGTGCCTTGCCTGCCCCCATACCAGCTTACGTCTGCCCAGAGACTCCGGATCTGTGCTGTCTCTGACCCAGGATGCCCTTGGAAGGGAGGGCATTTTGCTAAACAAAGCCTTCTGCAGACGTTTCTGGCAGCTGGTGGGGTGAGCCCTGAGTGGGTACTGCAGCAAAGAGTGGACTTAGAGGTAAGCTAGGACACCTCTGTCCCCAGTGCGTGGCCTCCTAAAACAACAGGCTCAGCAGCTGGGATACAGAAACTTGAAGGATTAGGCACCACTGTTGAGACGAACCTGGGCCAGGGGACCCAGGGCCGGCTTCTGCCTCCTTGACAGCCCGGCACAATTTCGTCCCTTTTCACTTGTCTGACAATTGTCAGAAGAGAGTTCTGTGGCTTTTCAAGGCCCGAGATGCATTTTCCTAGGTAGGAATTCTCTCTGCCTCACCCCGCCAGCCACCCACACTCCTGCTTTAATACCTCTCCCGGTGGGAAGCCCTGTGTGCGTCACCTTAGGAGAGCCAGGGAGCCCAGATTTGTGTCCTTGGGACCTACAAGGCCTGATTTATTCACACACTCATGCATGTGTCTGACTGATTCCTTTCAGCCAGAGGCCCTAAATTGGATCCCTGACACCAGAAAACAAGCAAGGTACCTATTCCGGTCTGGCAGGGCGGGGCAGGGTAGAAGGGTTTATGAGGCCGTGAGGGGTAAGCAGGGATAGTCAGAAAGAAGAGACGGGAAGAGAGTTCATAGGCAAGGGAACAGCACATGCAAAAGCACAGAGGTAAGGGAGAACCTTGCACCTTTGGGAAATTAAACGGAAATCCATCTGTTTGATATACTGAGCAGGCAGGGGTGACACCCAGCAAGAGGGAGGGCCCAGTCCCACCACAGACCTTGGAGCTGGAGGAGCACAGGTGGGACTTCTGAGGAGCTGCAGTTCTGCAGGCCACAGCAGCAGAAACCTGATACCCATGCAGGGCTCCTCTTTGGGAAAAACACCCCCCACAAAACTGTGTAGGGCTGCTGAAGTGGCCAGGAAGCTCCAGTCCCAGTGTGCCAAACAGTCTGGACTCTAGCACACCTGTAATCTCAGGTAACCAGGAGGCTGAGGCAAGAAGACCATAAATTTAAGCTGGCCTGGGCAAATTTAGTGAGTCCATCTCAAAAATAAATAAAAAAGAAAGAATCCAGGCACAGTCTATCATCCCAATACTCCAGGAGGCTGAGGCAGGAGGATCACAAGTTTAAGCCAAACCTGGGCAACTTACCAGCTTAGTGAGACTTTTCATCAAAATCAAAAATAAAAATGGGCTGGGAGTGTAGCTCAGTGTGAAGGCCCTGGGTTTGATATTCATTAACATAAAAATAAAATATAAAGTTAAATTAAATGGGCTAAGAGATGTAGCTCAGTGATAGAATACTTGCCTGGTATGTGGAAACCCCTGTGTTCAATTCCAACTACAAAAAAAAAAAGTTAAAAAAATATGAGCTTGAGTGAATGGCAGAGATAGTATCCAGGATGTGAACTGGGAGGAAAAGCCACAAAGATTTTTTCCAGCATTTGCTTTTTTTTTTTTTTTTTTTTTAATTTTAAGCCAGGGTCTTGCTCTATAGTTCAAGCTGGTCCTGAACTCATGTAGCCCAGGCTAGCCTTAAACTCACAGCATTCTCCTACCACAGCGTCCTGAGTGCTGGGGTTAACAGGTGTGCATCACCTTCCCCAGTTTATGTGATGCTGGGGAATTGAACTCAGGGCCTTAAGTTTGCTAAGCAAGCACTTTAACCGTTGTGAAATTCCTCCAGCCCTGGCAGTTGCTTTTAGAGAGATGGAGTGGCACAGAGCTGCTGAAGGGTCTGGCAAAGTTTAAGTTCTACTTATTGATCCGTAGGGTGTCTGCGAGGGCATTTGCCTTATAATTCATTAGTTGTATATTTATTGTATGTGGTTTTATGTTTGTCATATTTTACCATAAAAAAAATAAAGACTTAAGGCAAAACAAAACAAGGGGCTGCAGGAATAGCACAGAGGTTAGAGCACTTGTCTAGCAAGCACAAGGCACCAAGTTCAATTCCTCAGCACTACATAAACTGGGCAAATAGTGACACACGCCTGTAATCTCAGCACTCAGGAGGCTGAGGCAATAGGATTGCTGTGTGTTCAAGGCCAGCCTGGGCCACCTAGTGAATTCAGGAATAATCTGGACTTTAGAGCAGGACACTGTCTCAAAAACAGGATGTTAACCAAAGAAAAAACCAGGAAACCCAATATGGACTGAGGAACCAGCTACATGCATTAATATCGCAGCTCCCATACTTATGAGCTATGTCATCTGGGTATGTTATCAGCCTCTGCGGGTCTCAGTTTCCTCATCTGTAAAATGGGGATGACCTTGGGGCTGGGAGAGTAGCTTAGCGGTCATAATGCTTGCCTAGCAACCACAAGGCTGTAGGTTTGATTCCCCAGCACCATAAAACCTAGGCATGGTGGTACAGGCCCATTATCCCAGCATTAGGAAACTGAGACAGGAAGATTGCTATGTGTTCAAGGCCATTCTGAGTTACACAGTGAGTTCAGGACCAGCCTGGACTACACAGCGAGACCCTGTCTAAAAAAAATAAAATAAAATAAGGAGATGATGTTATAGGGTTGTAGGGTTGTTCTGAAAATTGAACCAGTTCGTCCAGTGGCCCTCCACCATTGTGCAACCATGGATTCAGCCAACCACACGTCAAAAATATTTGAAAAAAAAAAACTGAGCATGTGAATATAATGATATATGAATCAGTAAACAATATATTAAGCATTACCTGGAATCTAAAGGTGATTGCAAGTATGCAAGTACAGTGCCATTTAATAGGAGAGAGTTTATATCTGCATGTGCAGGCGTTGGTCTGGACTGCAGGGGGCCTCCCGGAACCTGTCGCCATGGATATTGAGGGGTGACCGCATACAGGAAGCCCTCGGTAGGGTGCCTGGCATACCGCAAGCGCGACTACATCTCTTCCTATTGTAGCTCTTCCTCCCTCGTTGACTCCGGTCCTCTCCAAGTGTCCTGAGGCCCGTGGTTCGCTCTCTAGGAAAGGGAAAGTCAGGCACGGCCTTCTCTAGTGGCTATGCCACAGCCTTTCATTGACAGTGACGAGATAATCACAGCTTAGATCTGGATCTGGCTCGATGCCCAGGGAGCGGCCGCCTGCACCGCACGGTGCTGCAAGGTGGCCCTGATCCTGCCGTGCCTGGGCCCTGGTGGCAGGGATGCAGTACTCCTTCCCCTCCTGGTGCCTGCCAACTGCTTCTGCTCACTGGCTGACGGCTGTCCTAGCTACTACTTCGTTGCTGGGACGTAACACCCGCAGCTTAAGGGAGGAAAGCTTTACTTCAACTCAGTTTTTTTCTTTTTTTCTTTCTTTTTCTTTTCGAGATAGTCTTGCTCTGTAATCCAGGCTGGTCCTGAACTCACTATGCAGCCCTAGCTGGCCTTTAACTCATGGAAATCCTTCTGCCTCAGCCTCCCTTAGCTCAGTTTCTTTTCTTTATTTCTGTGTGTGGACTGTGGGATACACCTTGAGCTTCATCCCTTTCCCCCTTTTATTGTTTATTTGAGAGTGTCTTGCTGAGGTGCTAAGTTGCTCAGGCTGGGCCTGAACTTGCAAACTGGCGAATCTTCTGCCTCCGCCTTCCAGAGTGGTAGTATTACAGGCCTGTGCTCCTGGGCCCAGCTTAGCTCATAATTTTAGAAGCTCTCTGTCCATTCATGGGTGGTTGGCAATGGTGGAGGCCCATCAGGGAGACAGGAAGCCAAGAGAGCAAGGAACAGCAAAGCTAGCATATATCCTTCCAGGTTAAGCCCCAGGGATCCACCCCTTCCAGGACAAAGCCTCAGGGATCCACCCCTTCTAACCAGGCCCCACCTCCTAACACCATGTGAAATCCATATATATTCACAATATCCAAATATATGAGGGCCTTTGGGGACATTCCTGATCCAAACCATAACAGTGTCTTTCCTAGATGGGGGACAGAGGAGCCTGAATATCACAGGGATTTGGTGTTAACAAGGGCATGAGTTCTGACCCCAGCTTTACCACTTAAAATAAAGGACCTGTGTGTAGTGTCTACGTTTGTTGAGACGGTTTCTTTTCCTCTTTGAGTTTCATTCTCTGTTACTAGTGATACTAAGTCACCTACTTGCTGAGGTGGTTGTGAATAACATGTCCATGAGTGACGCTTGGCAAAGATCTTGACTCAGAGCCTTCACACATGCTATTCCTTTTGCTTGGGATGCTTTTCCCTGAAAGTCTTTGAATAGGTAGATCTTTTCTGCTTCTTGGAACAGAGCTCTTGACTTATTTGGTGAAGGAAGAAAGGTAGCCACCACCACCACCACCCAGTTTATATTGTTTAGTGCAAATATAAAATTTACAGCCTGGCATATTTGTCAATGCTTTTGTCAATTGAAGCAGTTTATACGTATATAATATTCCTAGAAAAGAATGTCAGGGGCCTGGAAGAATAGCACAGCAGCTACAGTACTCAGGGAGGCTGAGGCAGAAGGATCACAAGGTGAACTCACAGCAAAATGAATCAGACTCAGAAGGTAAAAAAGCACATGGTTTCTGTAATATGAGAAAACCAACACAAAAAAGTAAAAGAGGGCTGGAGGAATAGCTCAGAGATTGAAGCACTAGCAAATGCAAATGCTAAGCACC
Source organism: Ctenodactylus gundi (assembly GCA_004027205.1). Lineage (NCBI taxonomy): Eukaryota > Metazoa > Chordata > Mammalia > Rodentia > Ctenodactylidae > Ctenodactylus > Ctenodactylus gundi. The sequence goes on from PVKB01000712.1 coordinate 607,802, forward strand.
TGCATTCATTCCCCATGGACCATGTAAGCCGGGCGTGGTCGCCTGAAATCCCAATCCTTGGGAGGCTGAGGCAGGAGGATTGCTGTAAATTTGTGGAGCGGGAAAAGGGGTGTGAGGAGGTGAGGGGGTGGGATGTAAAAATGGTCAAGATGTGACATATAGATCCATCCGCCAACTTCCCAAGGTGATTGTCATTATTAGGTGTCACAAACATACACTACAAATACAAGTTGAAACCCACTCCGGGAAATTTAGCAAAAAACTATCTCAAAAAAAAAAAAAAAAAAAAAAAAAAAAAAAAAAAAGGAACTCAAGTAAAAGCCCTGGACTCAGTCTGTAATACTAAAAAAAAAAAAAAAAAAAAAAAAAAAAAAAAAAAAAAAAGAAAAGAAAAAAGAAAAAAAAGAAAAAGAAACAAAGTGGACTTTGTTTGTATTGATACAGAGTCTCACCAAGCTGGTCCTGAACTCATTATGTAGTCCAGGCTGGCCTCAAACTCTGGGCAATCCTCCTGCTTCAGCCTCCCCCAAGGGCTGGAATTCCAGGAATGCGCCACCATGCCTTTTATGTGGTGCTGGGGAATCGTACCCAGGGCTTGGTAGGTAAGGGCTCTAACTGTTGAGATATTCCTCCAGCCGCAAATTGACTTTACTGTCCTTGGTGAAACTATTGGGTAGAATGCCAGAACAAAGGCAGTAACACATTTTCAAGCCCGACCAAGGTGCCATAGCTGGTGGTTGGCAAACTGTCCTCTCCTTAACCACTTCCCCTAGAGGCTTCTCTTCTTGGTAACAACCAATTTCCCCACCCCTATTGAAGTTCCAACCCAGCGCCAGGGCCTGTGCTCTTAGTTATATCCCCAGCCCTGGTTTTTTTGTTTTTTGTTTGTTTGTTTTTTTCCAGTTTTGATTTGACACATGGTCTGGCTAAGTCAGGAAGTTACACAGGTTGAACTGGAACTTGACATCCTCCTGCCTGAGCCTCGCAGAGGGCAAGGGCTACAGGGCTGTGCCCACTGGCCAGCTTCTTTGTAACTACTTTGTAACCCATCTTGAGTGACCTTAGCTACATTTTAAGAGCCACATGGTATGAAGTAGGAAGATCTCAAGTTCTAGGTCAGTCTGGGCTACAAGCGAGAGGTTCAAGGCCAGCACAGATTACACAATGAGATTCTGTCTCAAAAGATAAAAATACAAAAACAAAACAAAACAAAACAAAAAAACCAGAGCCAGCAGAGCCCGCTGGCACATGCCTGTCATTCCAGTACTCTGGGACACTAAGGCAGGAGGATCAAATGTTCCACCAGCCTGAGGAACTAAGTAAGACCCTGGCTCAAGGAATCGAACTCAGGGCCTAGAGCTTATTAAGCAAGTGCTTTAACTACTGAGCTATTCTTCCAGCCCCCAAAATTTGTCCTTAACACTATGAAGAAGTCTGGAAGATGACCAAACGACAACAGAAAACCAGCTGACACATATCGAGTGTTTACAGTGCTATGCTGTTTGTTGTGTAGGCAAAGATGACTCTCACCTACACGGGTAAGGAAATCCAGCTGTAGGAGAAAAGTGGCAGCTGAGCCTGGTGGCACACTCTGGGAGGCTGAGGCTAGAAGAGCTCATTTTCAAGCCCAGCCTGGGCAGTTCAACAATCTAGCTAGACTCTGGCTCCAAATAAAAAGGCTGGAGGCGTAGCTCAGTCCAGAGGCACCGGGTTCCATCCCAAGAAACTGGCGGCCAGTAATAGCTACGGGAAGTGACTTGCCCAAGGCCACGCACATGGGAAAGTGCTTTTATCTTTCTGTCCTCATCCTCAGCTATGCTAGAACTGACTGGCCGCTTCTGTGACTCACATCCTCCTGGGGAAACAGAGACGGGCCAAGTCCATTCTCCCCCTCTTCTGCCAGACCCCCAAGTTGGAGTCCTGTTCCCGCTTCTCTATTCAAGTTGCCCAGCAGGGGACAGGGCCAGGAAGCGTGGTGGGCACACTCTGCCTGGGTGCCTCGGATCTCCCTGTGATCCTCTTGCTCCCGTGAGGAATCTTGGCTTTGGGAACCGACCACCCACCGCAGACTCCAAGGGCCCCAGCAAGCAGAAGGCCTGGCTGGCCACCACCCCTTCTCTGTTTACCTTTTGAACTCTCATTGAAAGCTCAGTGTTTGGATGGGAAAAAATATCCCATTAACTTAAAATAGGCAAGACTTAATTACTAGCACGCTTTGTTCCTCAGATCCCTCAGATCCCAATCTGTACAGGAAGGCGCACCCCTTCTCAGGGGTGTGGGTCGAGGTTAAGACCGCCTCCGGGGCTCACAAACAGCTGCTCCATCTTCCCCTTATAAACTCAGGTTGCCTTTGGCTTTTCCTTCCTCTGAGTGGAAGGGTTTTCCCCGGCTCCTTTGCAGAGCCCTTCAAGGTCTTTTCTGTTATCGGATTGCTGGCATTACATGTTATAATCATTCCTTTTATGTAATTAACAGCTCCTCTGTACTGAGGACCTTCTATGAGCCAAGCACTCTGTTAAGGGTTGCTAGCAGCTCCCATGTGATAGGGCTTCTTCCATTTTACAGAGAAGGACACTGAGAAGAGAAATGGCTTTTCAGAGTCTACACAGCATATCTCAGTCTCTGTGCTCCCAAATAACCTGGGATGAGACTTGTCCCAGGGGAGAACTTAGAGCCTCACACTGAGCTGCACACACAACTTAGTTACTTTTCTGTTGTTAGGACACGACACCCAACACTCACAATTCAAGGGAGGAAAGGTTTATTTTTATTAAAAAAAAATATATATATATATATATATTTTTTTTTTTTTTTTTTTTTTTGAGACAGAGTCTTACTCTGTTGTCCAGGCTGGTTCTGAACTCACTATGGAACGCAGGCTGGCCTCCAACTCACAGCAATTCTCCTGCCTCAGCCTCCTGAGATTAAAGGCGTGCACCACCATGCCCAGCTTTGGAAAGGTTTGTTTAAGCTCACGGTTTCAGGAGGTCTCAATCCATCTAGGGGTGGCTGGCCATGGTGGGAAGGGTCTGGCAGAGAACAGCTGCTCATGGTATGCGCACAGCTGGAGGATCAGGGTGGGAAAAAACTGGGGAAAAGTATCAATATGCAATTCCGTATCTTTGCAGGCCACACCTCCTTTGATCTTTCGCTCCTTCTGATTCTCCCCACCTCCTAGCGGGATATGAGATCCACAGATGATCCACAACATTCAAATACGTGAGGCTTTTGGGGGGATATTTCAAATCCAAACCATAATAGCAGTCCTATTCATTAATTTAGTTAGGTTCTCAATAAATTGCCCATGCTAGCCTAGAGTTTACAATCCTCCTGCCTCAGCCTCCAAACTGTTGGATTACAGATGTGCACCACCACTGGAGAATTGAACCCAAGACCTAGGCAAGTACTTTAACCGCTGAGCTATTCCTCCAGCCCCTATACTCCCTGTTCCCCACCAGCTTTCTTATGTTCTGCACTGACCAAAGAGACAAAGGAAAAGGAGGAAAAACAAAAGCCACCTCCAGTGGAGTGACCAGCTGGGTCCTGAGGCAATCTGACTTAAGCAAATCATCTTTTTACCTTATTTGTTTGGGGACTCCCTTCGATTTCACTGGGGAAGACTGTGGCCTCTGCCTATGGGAAGGCAGAGGGAGGCACCTGAGAATTAGGGATAAAACTCCTCACCTGCCATATTTCTGTGTGCCTGCCGTCCCTTTAGGGACAGACACCCACCTTGTGAGGTTGTTATTAAAAAGCCACAGGGCTGGGGGCATAGCTCAGCAACTAAAATGCTAGCTATGCAAACACAAGGCCTGGGTTTGATTCCCTAGCACCACATAAACCAGGTGGGGTGGCACACGCCTGTAATCCCAACACTCAGGAGGCTGAGGCAGGAGGATTGCTGTGAGTTTCAGGCCAGCCTGGGCTACACAGTGACCAGCCTAGACTACAGAGCAGGGCACATGGTCTCACTCTGTAGTCCACGCTGCTCTTGAACTCACTATGTAGCCCAGGCTGGTCTTGGACTCACAGCAATTATCCTGCCTCAGCCTCCCGAGTGTTGGAATCACAGGCGTGTGCCATCATGCCTGTCTTACATGGTGCTAGAGAATTGAAGCCAGGGCCTTGTGCTTGCTAGACAAACACTCTTAACTGCTGAGGTACCCCCAGATCCCCAGCCCCTGAACTTCGAGCTTTCTGAACAGTTGGACCTGACAGCATGCCTAGGGCTCTTTGGGGACTGCGCTGAGTTGATGATTTAGGAGACAGTCCTGCCCTGAGATCAGGCCTTCCAGTCTCACTGGCAGCTGAGACTCTAACCCTTCGTCTCTTGCCCCTCCCCACCTCAGGCCCGAGTCCTGCTTCTCCTGCATTCTCAGCTCCCCCATCCGGGTCAGCCCTCCTTTCCTGGACACTGTCCGCCCCCTCCTCAGCCACATGAGATCACATTTTGTAGGTACTAATTTCTGCTCCCTGGAGCACTGTCTGTCATTTGAAAACTGCTGGCCCCTGTCCTTCTGGGTTTCAAGTTTCTTAATTATAAAATGGGGATAATAAATTACAAGACTTCAAAGGGGTGTGAGAATCTCCTACAATAACAAAAGAGAAAGGATTTGGTGAATTGAGCAGGTGATATTTCTGTCAGGGAATATCTCATTAGCTGGGCATAGTCTTGACTGCCTGAGATCCCAGCACTTTGGGAGGGTTAGGCAGGAGGACCAGAAGTTGGAGCCGGAGCAACCTAGAGACTTAGTGAGACTGTCTCAGAATAAAAAGGACTGGGGATGTAGCTCCGTGTGAAGGCTGTGGGTTCGATTCCCAGTACCACACACACACAAAAAAGACCATGTTAAATTTTTAAATTTTCACTAGCCTATGGCAAATTGTGCATGGCCTACAAAAGAATTGTCACCCTCAAAGGGCACAGAGTCCTTTAGCAGAAAGGGGTTTAAGGAAGCTACTACCACAGTGATTTCACTTTTCAGGAGTACTGAGGAGCTACGTGGGGCAGCACACACCTGTAATCCTGGCTACTAAGGAGACTGAGGCAGGAAATTTAAGGCTGGCCTGGACAATTCAGGGAGACTGTCTCAAACCCAAAGAACATGGCTGGGATGCAGCTCCAGGTACAGCACTTACCTAGCAAGAATGAAACCTTGTGTGATATCTCTAGTACTGCAAAGAAGAATAGGGGGAAATAAAAGAAGGATCATTTCTAAAAGCACAGATCTTATGACCTCTTAGAGTATGACAAGGTGCGGGGTGGGGTGCGAGTGGCAGAAAGCGACAGCTCTAGAGACCTTTTCATTTCAGATAACAACTGCTTGATAGCTTGTGCCAGGCACTTCTGTCAAAAATCAAATCAGATCAAGTTAAATTTGTAAGAGTTTATTGCGCTTACAAAAGAACACTGAACCAGGGGACTGCAAACCAAGATTGGCAAGAAATCTCAGTGTGCAGCAGTTGCTGCACGGTTTATAAGGCACACGATAGAAGCATTTTGACCTTTTTCAGGATTGGCTGTCCCATGTTCTTACCAAGGCAAACAGAGCTGTTTAAAGTGACCTGTCTCTAGTTGATGGGCCTAATTCTATCAAGTCATCCTGCTAAGGATAAAAAGCGTATGCATTTTTTTTGTGTTTAGAATTAGCATTTTGGGAGGAAGAGTGACAAGTTTTGGCAAGGTGGCGGTGGGTGGTTGGTCTTGGGGTATCGAAAATGTGGTCTCCATTTTTATTTGTCTATGTATCAATTCTAATAACTTTTTTTTTTTAGACAGGCCAGTTCTGAACTCACTATGTAGCCCAGGTTGGCCTTGAACTCTCAGCAATCCTCTTGCCTCAGCCTCCTGAGTGTTGGGATTACAGGTATGTGCCACCATGCCTAGTTTAAGTAGTGCTAGTGAATTGAATTCAGGGCCTTGTGCTTGTTAGGCAAGCACTGTGCTATTCTCCCAGCCCCAGTACTAATGACTTTTTAAAAATTTCTAAATTCTTAAAAAAATTTTTTATTGAGACACAGTCTCATTCTGTAGTCAAGGTTAGTCCTGAACTCACTATGTAGCCCAGGCTGGCCTTGGACTCAGGGCAATCCTCCTGCCTCAGCATCCTGAGTGCTGGGATTACAGGTGTGCGCCACCACGCCTGGTTTATGTGGTGCTGGGGAATCGAATTCGGGTACTTAGCGCTTGACTTAGAGCTTGCTAGGCAAGCGCTTCAACGACTGAGCCATTCCTCCAGCCACCTGGCAAGACCTTTCCTTAAAACAAAAAAACAAACAAACAAACAAACAAAAAAAGAGTTGGGGCTAGGCTCACCCTTCAGCCCCCTCTCCCTCCAATAAAAGTGAGACTAGGAGGTAATATATCCAAAAATTATCCCGTTGTGCTGAGGTGTAGCTGTTAAGAGTGCTGGGGTAGGCAAGTGTACAGTCCTGAGTTCTAAACCCCAGCACCACATAAACTGGGCATAGTGGTAGACACCTATAATACCAACACTCAGCAGGCTAAGGCTGGAGCATTGCTGTGAGTTCAAGGCCAGCCTGGGTTCAGGGACAGCCTGGACCACAGAGCAAGGCTTTTGTTTTCAAAACCAACTAACCAACCCCCTAAATCATCCCCTCTGTACTGGGAATGTACCAGCTTGCCTACCATGCCCAAAGCCCCAGGTTTGAACAGAAGTTACTCTGTGGTGTCTGAACTTCGGGGCTGAGGAAGGGATGTACTTATTCTCCATGTTGGAACTCGTTTTGTTCCTTTATGGCACCAGTGTCCTAAGTAAGGGAATCAGGACTTGTTCAGTCTGATTCTCAGGCAAGGTCCAAGATCTGCTTTCTGGGCAGCACTAAGCTCATCACCTAGAATGTAGTAGGTAGGGTTGTCAGATAAAATGCAAGAAAGCCAGTTTAGTATGAATTTTAGACAGTATTTTTTAGTATACTTCCCATTTGTTTACCTAAAATTCAAATTTAACTTGGTTCTTTGTGTTTTACTTGCTAAATATGACACCCATGTATTAGAAGGGAGTGGATTAATATTTCCGGAACAAATGACTGCACTTTTTTTTTTTTTTTTTTTTTTTTTGCCCCGCTTTTCCCTAAACTTGAGATGAGACCCTCTGGCAACACATAGCCTCTCACCGAGCCAGTTTTCCCATCGGAAAAATGGGAATTGGGATAGCGATCGCAGCAGAAGAATCCTCACGTTAGGAGAACGCTGGGTGAGCCACCAAACAGCAGAGAGGGCGCTCCGCTGTGTCTACGCCAGGTAGCCCGGGCCTCCAGACTCTTCCCAGAGAAGCACTCCTCTTCCCTCCCCGACCAAGAACTCTGAGGCTGGCAGAGGCTGTCGTCATGGAGACGCGGGCAGCCTGGCGCCCCCTCCCTCACACAGCCACGCGTTTCCGCTGCGTTGGAGTCTTGTGATTGGACGACCGCACGGACGCTACCACCCGCCCCGAGTCCGCTAAGGGGTGGTGGGCGGGACCTTATCCTCGTGGGACTTGAGCCCAAAGACGTGTGTATGTGGCCTTTCTGTGAAAGGCTGAGTCCTCTCCTTCGCACGAGTAGAAAGCCTAGTCTCAGGTTGCAGGAGTGTGCACTGCTCCTCTTACTACAGCTTATGGTCATGCTTTTTCCCGAGAAAGGGGCCGGGTAATGCAGCAACGCCCCCTTTTAGAGCCTATTCAGTGCCAGGATCTGAAGCACCGGAAGTGCTGGCGACGTGTCATTGCGCCCTACCCTAAACCTTCCTCCCCAAGCCACCTTTCACACTCAGCTATGGGATTCCGGTGCCGCCTGGGCGATACACCCGCCACTTCCGCATTGAACCTCAGCTTCAACCGAACTCACTCCCTCTGCGCGCGCTCTGTCTCAGTCCCGGTGGTTGGGCTGGAGCAGGGGAGTAGCCACGCCCCTTCCCCCGCCTTATAGCCAATGGGCGGGAGGATCCCGGCGGGGTGATGGGTAATTAATGAGGGCTGGGTGCTGATTGGCTGCAGGGTTCTGGTCGGGGGCTGGGCGGAGGGGTAGGTTGTTCCTGAGGTGGGAGGCGGCACCCGT